>JANAVB010035220.1:2565717-3013217 GCA_029216955.1 Iris pallida | reverse complement strand
TATGTGGTCAAAGCCTATTGTGCACCCATCGTGCACCTATTGATTGTGAGTGTTAATCATACACCCCACGTATGATTAGCCAGGCCTGTTACTATTTTGTGCAAGTTCCCAAGCCGGCCACATATTGCAGCTAGTACTCACACACCTAGATATATGACTCTTGATTCTTGTACATGCCATGATCAGTTTACTTGCCTTGTTCTAGCTCTAGATTTACAGCTTACCTTGCCATTATACTCACATGTACATTCCATGATTTTCTTGTATATACTCTCTATTTACTGTCTTATAGCTTTTGTCATATCTTGTGAACTGTTGTTAGTAGATTGTACTCGTTCCATCCTGACAGGATATGTTGACAAATATTACAGATGCTGACGAGGGGGATTATTGTACCTACTACGGTCCGGATGACGTAGTGGGCGTAGAGTTGGAGACTTTGGTCCAGCAGGGCTTTGCTCCGCCTGACGAGACCTTACCACTTGCTTAGTTAGAGGAGGTCTTTGTACTGGACTTTGTCTCCAGCTACTTTTGAGACTGTTGTTACTATGGATTGTATTAGAGACTTGGACTTGTATATATTCTTGTGTTGGACTTGACAGGTTATTATTTTATTATCGACTTGTTGTCTTTATCTTTCAGTCTTTACTTTGTTATCTTAGAGTTGTGATTGAGTACTCATATATTTTCATTGCTTGTCCTCCGTTCGGAGTTGACCATATTCTCGACAGGTTTTTGATATATATATAAACTGTTTAGAGTAGAAAAAACCTACAGCGTTCCACGCCGTTTTTACGGTGAGGGCTGGGCGTTGTCACGTGCACGTGCCCTTATAGCGGGTGTGGGTCGTGACACGTAGTCATGTCCACGTGTAGCCCACATGCCAGGCTACACATTCGACACCCTGTGGGGTGTCCACGATGTGTCGGCTGCGGACACGAACACGTGTTCGTGCGTGCCTGTGCCCGTGTTCAGCCGCCTACGCACGATAGTGCTCGGCCAGTGCGGGCGTGTTTGCTCCGCGAATACTGAACCATCTGCTCCCAAATTTTGGGATCATGATGTCATACATTTCCCTTCACTCCACACAAAATTTCATTTCCCAAAGTGTCCTGTGTCACGAGATATGGACCCCGATAGGCAGGACACGGGCGTAGGGTTCGTACTGCGTGTCCAAGGCTAAAAACATGACACAAACCGACACAAAACACCAAACACCCTTCACAAACAGTCATACACACACCTAGATCTACAGATCTGTGTAATTAGAATTTCAAAATTCGAAAATAAATTCCTAAGAAGCATTTCTACAAACACCTAGCCTATAGTTTCGATACGGTCTGATACGGACACGTAACCTAATGCAAATGACACAAAATTCCTACAGTAGCTAGGGGACACTTATTTCTAAGCCATCATGCACTAAAATCAGGATTAAATCATAGTTTAAGGGTGTTTACCTATGTGTGTCAATCCTCCAAGAAAGCTCCAACGAAAAGATTCCAAATACCAACTCCAAAGCTCCAAATGAACCCAAAACTGAGATTAACCACCAGAAATAATAAACATACAGAAATTAGAACCTAATGCAAAAGACTAGGATTAAAAAGGAATTAAAATGAATTTATGAGAATTTTTGGAAGGGGAGAAAATACCTTTTCTTCAATTTCTAGGTCAAGCTCTAAAAGAGGCAAGAACTCATCAACATGACATTAAATAGAGAGGGTTTCTCCTATGGCTGGTCATGAGTAGAATAATTAGGGTTAGAGTTTCCTAAATTGGCCCATGGGCTTAAGTCATGATTAATTAAGTCATGAAGTCATAAGCCATTACATAGCCATAAATCATGACTTAAATTCACTAAACCAAATCCCCTCATTCTAAAACTAATCTCTAATGACTAAAATGGGTTAACTCAAGTTAGACTAGGGTTACCATGGCTAGGGTTAGGTTCTAGGCTAGTCTACTAGTCTCTATAAGTCAAAGTCACAGGTATCAATCACCAATTCAATAATTAATCAAATAATTCAAATAAGTCAAAATGACCAAATTACCCCTAGGCTAAAAATGATAATTAAATATACCTAATCACATGTAGGGGTGTGCAGATTGCGGTTTTTTCAACCGAAACCGACCCGAACCGACCCGAAAAAAGAATTTGGGTCGGTTTTTAAGCAAACGGGTCGGATTTCGGTTTTGGTTTTTAAAAAAAATGGATTTTCGGTTCGGGTAACGGGTTTGAGCTTCGGTTCCCGACCCGAACCGAAAACCGATTGTGTGTAAGTACAATTTTACCCTCCTCACTATATAATCCTTTTCCATTTTTACAACAGGAGTAACCCTAATGTTTTGTTCAGCCGCCTCTCTCTTTCTCTCTCCTCTTCCTCTCTCACTCTTTTCTCTCTCGATTTCTAAACAAATCGATCGGACAGTCGGCACCAACCTCGAGCTCCTCCACCTCTTCTCCCCCCTTCGAGTCTTGAAACATGCAAGAGGCGACGGTGGTGAACTCTCATGGGAAGAGGAAGGGGGAGGAAGAAGGAGCCGCGCGGGAACATGAAGAAGGGCAAGACGTGCACAGAAAGAGGCAGGCGACGTGGTGAACTCTCATGGGAAGATGCTGGGAGCTACGAGAAAAGAAAGCCAGGTTTTATCAAGTTTTTTTTTTTTGTTTACAATCTAATAGTCTCCATAGATGTGAATGTTCCACAGGACGTCTCCGCATATGGCAAGTCTCCTCATATGTGAATGTTCTATAGTTTCCTTACTGAACTCTTTTCCTAGTTACTGAAACAGGCACACATTTTCTTATCAAATTATTGATAGAAGATATATATATATATATATATTTTTTGTTGTTGCTTCCATATGTGCTCATCTTGTTGTGTATAAATTTGTTTATCTGGTAGATTTGTTTCATGAGAGTGTTTTTTTTGCTGATCAACAAAGATGTTTTATTAGAGTTTTTTTTTGCTGATCAACAAAGAGGTTTTTTTTGCTCCTCCCAGACAACCGAAGGAACCGAAAACCGAACCTTTCTATGTCGGTTCGGTTCTGCTCGGTTTTGTCGCAGACGGTTCGGTTGTCGATTTTATAGTTACGGTTTACGGTTTACGTCGGTTTTCTGAAATACGGTTCGGTTCAAACCGAAACGGACCGATGCTCACCCCTAATCACATGGTTAGGCTCTAGGTCAGACAGTCTCTTGGGTTTCACTAGCAGCACATCAAAATCACAAGTCATGATTTAAAACAGTTTTTAAACAGTTTAAAAATGATTAAAAATCACCAAAAATCATGATGTGAAATAAATATCAATAAATAATAATTATAATTACAAAATTTCAAAATTACCCTCATCTAGAAAATTGGATGTTACAATCCTACCCATCTTAGAAAAATTTCGTCCTCGAAATTAAAAGGCGAAACTACACTAATGAGAAGGATAGATAATCATACCTCACGGTGCAAACAGATATGGTTATCACTCGCGCATCTCATCCTCCCGCTCCCAGGTAGACTCTCCTGGCGAATGATGCCTCCATGCGACGCGAACCAAGGGTATCACCTGGTTTCTCAGTACCTTCTCTCGGCGATCCAGAATCTCCACTGGCTACTCTGGATAACTGAGAGTAGGCCCTACCTCAATCTCCGAGTGATCGAGTACATGGCCAGGGTCAGCCACGCACCATTTCAACTGTGATACGTGGAATACGTTGTGGACACCCACTAGTACAGGAGGCAAGTCTAGCCTATACTCCACATCACCGACCCTCCCGCTGATCACGAAAGGTTCGATGAAGCGCGGGCTAAGCTTTCCACCTCCACCAAAACGTATAGTACCACGAGTTGGAGATATCCGCAGAAAAACTATGTCTCCAACCTAATCACAAGCAAGGTCTCAAGTTACTAAATAATCAAATATGATCATCAATACAACAACAACCTGCTTCTAATCCTATCTCCAGTCAACTAGGTCAAACATTGACAATGGTCAACTACTGGTCAACAACTAGTCAATTTCTCAACATCCAAGTACTTGGTCATCAACTGGTCAAATTTTTAGGATTTCACCTATGCTAGCTATCTAGGTGTTGGCAACTAGAGATTAGCAAAAGAAAAACTCTATAATAGGCTAGCTCTTAACTTTCCAATCCTATCAAGTCACCCATAACTAAATACCTACATTCTAAGCACACAACCCCAATACCACATATACATAAACTCAAGAACAACAACCCTATACATATATCCTTGGTATATCATCTATATATATATACATATAACTGATCATCAAAGGGTTAAAGTAGACTAAACTCATAAGGAACTGAACATTGCTTAGAAATTAGGCTAAGGATGAATGGTCTGAATCATCAGTGTAGGCAAAAGGAAATAATGCTAAGGAGACTAAAATTATAAGCTAAAGGACAGGACATTTGGTTCCACTTGTAAAGTCAAAGTGAAAGGAAACCTACATGGTGACTGAAGCATGCCTCTAGATCAACCTGGCCTCTCCTCTCTATCTAGCTGAACTAACTACATACAGGACAGTGGTCTGAAAGAAGTGAACCAAACTGGTGTACAGGAAATACAATAAGCAGGATACTGCAAATGAGTGCAGGCTACGTACCAATCAAAATATATTACATATACATACAAACTATATATATTTAACTCTCATCACCTCATCTCTACTCAGAGTCTAATAACACACACTCCCTACCACATGCCTATCACTCCAATGAAGGGGTCAGATACTGTAGGGTGTATTGGGACAGAACAGTGAACTGTCCCAAGTGGTGAGTGCAGACCTCTAGTATGCATGATACTAACTCTCCAGCTGTGCAGAATATGGTAAGGGGTTGATGGTTATATTGGTGAGTCAATAATTTGGGGTCTGGATAATGGTCCAGTGAAATCTATGATGCAATATCGTAGGTAATAAAAGTTGAGTGCAGTGAACAACTTGAAATAGTATGAACTGAGGGAGCAGGGTTTCTAATGAAGGGTCTGCACACTGCCTATAATGGTTGATCAAACAAGACTGAACTCAACACAAAGAGAACTTAACTAAAATAGGAAGTGGACCAATATAGGCTAACAACATGTCAATAATCCTATACAACAATGACCTATAGGTACCAACCAAACCCATATCCTATATGCCAATATCATCTGTAACCTATCTATATATATAGACCTCTCAGTCTTAGGTGAAACTACCACTATATTCAAGGACAGGCTCTGGTCATGGATGCCCTACTGGAAGGGTAAGAGAAATTAATAAATCATCAAGGCTGTAAGGCATACTAACATCCTATATGGAAACTGGTTGGTCAGGGAAATCATCTACAATGGGTTATTATTCTAATACCAATGCTATCTATTATCTCTAGGGTACAGACACTCTACAAGTCATCATATCGTTACACTATGAAAGAACTACATATGAATAAGCTATACGACTAAATATCCCTACTCCTAAGCTATTTGATGATGGAATACAATTTTATAACTACAGAAGGATATGATAATTATATGCGTCTTTCCAAAATCATGTTATTCAGAGTCTTCGTCATGCTAGTGAGCAAGGCTACGATAATCACAGAGTCCTTGACTAAGGTACATACCTTTAGGTTCTTGGTATTTAAAATTTTTGTATTTTCGCATACGACGGCAAAAACCTTAAATTCCCACACCCGAGAAATATGTCCAAAATCTGACTATATGTCCTCACTATGCCAGCTAACACGAATATCGAAGATTCTAGATCCCATAACTGAGGTGACCTAGCCTATATGATTTTCTCAGAAAAAAAACAAACATAACACAAGAACAACAGAACAAAATTAATCAGTCAACAAGGAGGAGATGGAATCAAATTTTAAGATAGTGATAAGAGGCATTTGTGGAAATGGAATCGAGAAGATCGGAACCTGCAGCAAGATCTCCAATAGCCTATGCATCATCGACTGTCCTGGCGAAAGCTCGCCCTTGCTGGTTTCCCTGTTCTGCTGCTGATGTTGCATGAACCGCTGCTGCTGAGAGAAATCGAGAATGACGGGGGAAGGTCTCTGTACAGGCAGAGGTGCATCTCCAATGTAGCAGAAACGCCAACCTGAGTCGGCACAACAGAAGCTGCGGTCTCGAGGCCCTGTTGAACAGGACGAGAGGTGGCCAGCCTCTCAATAGTATCCTCCGAACCAAAGCGATGAGATCATGTCTCCATAACCATCATGAAGATAGATCAAAACAAGAAGCAATTACCGAGGATGAAGCAAAAAATCAAAGGAGGACAGTTTATATTCAAGAAAAAACAATAAGCAGCAAATTTAGATAAAAGGGATCTGATAAAGAGTTTTTCCTAGTTTGATTGAGTACCATCAAAATATCATAATCCTACTGCAGGCTGTAGTGATACTCTAGTTCGAATACCACTACATATACTCGACCTGCATGGGCCACCACTAAAAATGTGTCACGACCCGCACCCACTGTGAGGGTACGAGTACGTAACAACGCCTAGCCTACGTCGCAGTATCGGCGGTAGAACGATGTCCTAGATCAATCATCTAACAATACATAAGGTACTTGTACATTATATACACTCCAAATGGAGGTGACATAGCAATACAGTCTCAATCAAATCTAAGGTAGAGCATGATAAAAGATAGATAGATAAGAACAGAATAAAATCCACAGAGATACAATCCAGATAAGTCTAAGATAACATCTCCATAACATCAGATAAAATAAACTCCCAGTATATATATACAATAATGTATCAATAAGAAAGACAAGGTAAGAGTCTAAGCTATCAGTCTAAACCACTGGTGGTAGATCCTCTACTGCAAGTGGGTCCAAGTCACAAGTGATGTCTAAAGCTGCACCATAATAGGTAGACATCAGAGCCTCATCATTCACTGTAAAATTTTCAACAGGTCCAGTCAGGACAGGAGCGAGTACAGTACATCTTAACAAATCATAATAGGTTAGGAAATATAAACATGCTATAGAGTAAGGTACAGAAAACTAAAGAATAACATGATGTAAAAAGAGAGAGACAGTAAGTAAATAGCTACAATATATAGAGAACTATCAGTGACTAGTAATTCAGAGCACAAGATGGTTATGTAAATGGCACGATGTTGCACACGAGTAATCTAAAGAGGTTGCACACGAGTAATCTACTGGATTAAATACATAACCACTTCTACTCCCCCGTCCCAATCAATACACAAGGATCTAGCCAAGTTATGTTATTGCACAGGAAGTATAGTCATACACGAAGATCATGTGAGCACATGAGTATACACGATTTCATACGATTTGTACACGAAAAGCACGAACACAAGGAGTACATGATGCTCATGATAAAGTACACGAACATGAAATACCCGATGTATCTGCTAAGGGGATAACATCGTACGACAAGATCCATATAGTACTAATCCGTGTTTCTAACGTGTCAGCATCATGTAAAGTAATCTAAAGCAGAAAATATATTCCTAAGCAGGATATGAAATGATCAGAGAATGTACTCGCCTGTATCCTGAGTATCTAAAGACTATCTACTGTCCAAGGAGTGGTGTCTGTCTCCTATAGAACAGTACAAGTCACTATAAGTCTAAAATGATATAACAGACTGCTACAATGCATCTACATGATGTTTGGGGTCAAACTAGACTAAAGGCAACTCTCGGTCAACTCTAGTCAAACTAGACTAGTCAAACTAGGTCAACTAGGTCATGCCTAAGCCAAACAAGTCTCACTGCGCCTAACTAGCCTATTCTAGCATACACACACAATATCTAGGTTATACAAGCCAACTACACACTTTAACTGGTATTCAAACCATATACACAGGCTATGAGCCATAGGCAATAACACATATTCACACATTACATATATTCTCACACATTTCAATATTAAACTAATTTAGTATAGTTCACACACATTTCACATATTAAATATATATCTAATTTAATATAGATAATCACATTATACGTATATAGGCTACATGATAATATATATATACCAAATATATAAAAATATATATGTATATACATATATATATTTATATATATAAATATATGCATAGGGTAATAGGGAAATAGCATGTGTGTTTGTGTACATGTGTGTGTGTGATACAATGGGTGTGTAGAGTGGAATTTGTGAGAGGGTAATGTGTCAAGGCAATGTGGCATGGTGTTAAGTGACAGTTAGATCATAGAAGACAGTAGAGTGCTAGGTTAGAAAATATGTGTGTACATGTGTTCAGGAATTTAAATCAAAGACAGTGAGAATTTCTTAGATTTTGGTTGACAGTTGTGTATAACACATGGCTCAAGTGTTCTCAGGTTTTCAGAAATTAGGAGATATCACATATGTGTGTGTTGAACATTAGGAACTCAGGAAATTATGAGGACAGTGAACTAATACTCAGGAATTGCAATTAGAGATAGAATCATGACAATGTATGGTACTTGGCAGTTCAATCAGTGAACAAATTCAGATTTAAGTAATAGGAAATCAATGGCAGTTCACTTGCCTAACAGTTAACCAATTCAAATCCATTTACCAATACTTGATAACATCAAAACCCATGAATCAATTTACAGTGAACTCACAAAATACATGAGAATTTAATCATGGCAATAACATTTCAAAATTGGTTTGAAAACTGGAATCAAAGTTAGAAATTAATTTTCAGGAAATATGTGATTCAGTCTATTATTTTTAGCCTATGCCCATGTTCGAATGCCATAATCTCAAGTGCAAAAACCTATCTAACTTGCGAATCCTATCCAGCAGGAACTAATATACATGTTGGTGAACTTAAACATGCAACTTAACATCAAAATTTAGTTTAAAAACTGGAATAAAAATCAGAAATTAATGAAGTGTATCTAGCATATCAGTCAACACATATAATAGTCCAACTCATAATCCAAATCCCATTACTAGATCATAAAACCTAATCTAATACGCAAATCTGAACTAGCAGTAGTTAGTACATATGTAGGTGAAATAATCTAGCGATTAAACATCAAGAAATCAGTAGAAAATGGAATTAATCATCAAAATTTACAAGATAGCATATGCGTATCAGTCGAGAAATGGGAAACTCAAATTTCGAATTCAAAACTTGTTAATACATCAATTAATTCGTTGGTAATTCATGTGACATGTGTACACGTGTCAAACAAGGCATTCGTGTCCCACCAAGTGGACACGAGCGTGTCCAAATACCCATACGACACACGAACTGAACACAGTGCACTGCAGTATCATGCACGCGTTCACAGAGGTGGACACGACACACGACACGTGTGGCCACGTGGTCATATCGACATGTGTGGCCATGTAGTCATGTCCACGTGTAGCCCACGTGTCAGGCTACACATTCGACACCCTGCGGGGTATCCACGATGTGTCCACTGCGGATACGTACACGTGTTCGTGCGTGCCTGTACGCGTGTTCAGCCGCCTGCGCACGACATCGTACAGCCAGTGCGGGCGTGTTTGCTCCGCGAATACTAAACCATCTGCTCCCAAATTTTGGAAGCATGATGTCAGACATTGCCCTTCACTCCACATAAAATTTCGTGTCCCGAAGTGTCCCGTGTCACGAGATATGGACCCCGATAGGCAGGACACAGGCGTAGGGTTCGTGCTGCGTGTCCAAGGCTAAAAACGTGACACAAACTGACACGAAACACCAAACACCCTTCACAAACATTCATACACACCTAGATCTAAAGATCTGTGTAATTAGAATTTCAAAATTCGAAAATAAATTCCTAAGAAGTATTTCTACAAACACCTAGCCTATAGGTTCGATACGTGTCCGATACGGACATGTAACCTAATGCAAATGACACAAAATTCCTACAGTAGCTAGGGGACACATATTCCTAAGCCATCATGCACTAAAATCAGGATTAAATCATAGTTTAAGGGTGTTTACTTATGTGTGTCAATCCTTCAAGAAAGCCCCAACGGAAAGATTCCAAATACCAACTCCAAAGCTCCAAATGAATCCAAAACTGAGATTAACCTCCAAAAATAATAAACATACAGAAATTAGATCCTAATGCAAAAGACTAGGATTAAAAAAAATTAAAATAAATTTATGGTAATTTTTGGAAGGGGAGAAAATACCTTTTCTTCAATTTCTATGTCAAGCTCTAAAAGAGGCAAGAACTCCTCAACATGAAATTAAATAGGGAGGGATTCTCCTATGGCTAGTCATGAGTGGAATAATTCGGATTAGGGTTTCCTAAATTGGCCCATGGGCTTAAGTCATGATTAATTAAGTCATGAAGTCATAAGCCATTTCATAAAGCCATAAATCATGACTTAAATTCACTAAACCAAATCCCCTCATTCTAAAACTAATCTCTAATGACTAAAATGGGTTAACTCTAGTTAGACTAGGGTTACCATGGCTAGGGTTAGGTTCTAGGCTAGTCTACTAGTCTTTATAAGTCAAAGTCACAGATATCAATCACCAATTCAATAATTAATCAAATAATTCAAATAAGTCAAAATGACCAAATTACCCCTAGGCTAAAAATGATAATTAAATATCCCTAATCATAAGGTTAGGCTCTAGGTCAGACAGTCTCTCGGGTTTCACTAGCAGCACATCAAAATCACAAGTCATGATTTAAAACAGTTTTTAAACAGTTTAAAAATGATTAAAAATTACCAAAAATCATGATGTGAAATAAATATCAACAAATAATAATTATAATTACAAAATTTCAAAATTACCCTCATTTGAAAAACTGGGTGTTACATGTTGCCGGTGGCGCCTAGGTTTCCCGCCACGATTTGGGTGGCGGCGGACGTTATGATGATGTGGTGGTGGCTCGGGGAAGCTGGTCGACCAGATGGATGGCCAGTAACGCCAAGGTCGGTGGACAGGTTGTTTTTGCACGGCAGAGATGGTGGTCGGCTAGTGGTAATGGCGGTGATGGGCGGTTGGGGGAAGTTGACGATGGTGGCGATGGTTGGTTGGCCTGGCTGTGGTCGGGGGTCTGGGTGATTGGTTCTGGTGTGGCGCGACAAGGAGATGGTATCCGGGTCGGTGTTGTTAGCAGCGAAGGGGAGCAGGGATGTGGTCCGACGGGTGCGGCCAAGGCTGCGAGGCAGAACAAGGGTCGGTTTAGCGTTTAGGGGTCAGGATTTTGATTGTCGGCGTGTCGGATACAAATCTGGATATAAATGTAAAGAAAATAATAGAGGAACGGGATGTACACAGACACGATGCACATGCTCATGATGGTTGTGGTATGGATAATGGTTGTCGGCTGGTGGTAGATGGTAAGTTTTAGATGAAGTGTGAAACATGGAGATAGCATCCCTATATATAGGGTTGAGGAATCCTTAGTAGATAAATGTTATGAGTTGTTTAAACCCAAAATATATAGTTTCACTATTAAATTTAAATCGAATTGAAGGTAAATCAATAAATCCAAATCTAAATTTAAAACAAGTTAAACTTTAGCTTTAGTTTATACTACTTAAAATCATATTTCATAAAATCAAATATCAATTTAAATTGCCATGAAAATTTAACATTTCAATCAACAAAATTCCAAACTATCTTTTTATAAATAATAAAAATTTAATGATAATTAATTTTGAAAATCATAATAAATGTTTAAATATTTGAAAATTCATTTTTATAAATAAATAAAACAATTATAATTAGTTTTCAAAAAATTAAATTGGACATGAAATAACTTTCATGTCACTCGCACACAAATATTATATTTTCATAAAAGAATAGTTTTCTAAATTAATACTTATATTTGTACCATAAAACAAAATAGCCTTTTTATATTAAATAAATAATAACGTTTGCCAAATCTCGACGCGACACAATAAATAAAAATGAAATACTTATTTTCTATATGAATAAATCTTTTAATAAAACCTTTGTGTACAAAAAATATACCTTTGCATATACATACTCGCACATGACGTACAATTATGAAAAACAAATTCAATACGAAATTTATTTTAAAAAAAATTATAGTAAAAATTTAGGGGGTTTACATCCTACCCAACTTACAAGAATTTTGTTCTCGAAATTTAGGAATAATTTGGAAAGGTAGGGCTGAGGGAACACGAGAGTTTCTTGTTACGAAACACGATTAATATTTAAGCAATGAGTTGATAAAGGAATCCAATAGAAAACAATCAATTAGAATAATTGTAAATTTGGATAACTAAGAAAAATAAAATCACAGAATGTAGTTAGAAGATGGTCATGTGAGTATCTAAATTTGATCACTGTACAATCTATGTAACCCAAAGGTAATTCCCAGAGTTTGATAACAAAATTTCAATATTTAAATTCACGTTGGATGTTAGTCATAACCAGTCATGTTCTTAAAGTTGTGTTTCTAACATAATCATCAATGTCTTTTCTATACTTAACTCCTCTTTTATTTTATTATTTATCGTCAATGTTTATATTCCATGAAATAGATTTCACATTTCCTTTCCCTTTATTTGATTCATCATTTCCTTTAAGTTTAACTTACCCAAAATTTACATTTCTAACTAAAATATTTTTAAATCCTACATCTCGTAATAGAATGAGATAAGTCCAAAACTTTTAAATTCACTAAATCTCTAACCCCTTCATTTTTCCTTTTTTTTCTCCTCATTCATGTATATATTTTCTCAAGCTATAATTTCCTCGAAAATTTGAAATTCAAAACCTTCAACTAATTTAGACGAAGTAAAAGTTCAGAATATTCTTTACTAGGAAATTTATACTCAATGATCAATGTGAATTTTTTTTTTAATCTTTTAAGCACCAAAAATAAAAGACAATTTCCAACATTTGATTAATCTCAAACCTTTTTGTCATTCGCAAGTATACTATCCTTTTATCAAGTTATCTCATCAAAACATAATATCACCTTTCTTAATTATATCAAATAGCATGATTCAACTCATGTCTCTTAATCACACAATCATTTTATTAACTATTCCACTAATCTTTTCTATGGGCCATCTAATCTAATCCCTTCTTCTTTTCTTTTTAACCGAAAAGGTGTCATGATCAAATTTTGATACTTGTACAAGGGAATCGTACAAGAAATATGGTTTGTCAGAGTCATGGAGGAGTTTAAGGAAAGAAATATTCAATGAGTGAACATGGTTAGGTTTAATGGCCGTGGTCGAGTTTGGATAATAAATAAGGGTCGCTAATTATTGCATGAGGAGTAAAAGGAGTTATGGGTCTAAGTAAATCAGGATAAGGCTCGAAAATAAAAGGACAAGGGTTAAGCAATCAAGATAAAATGCTAAGTTAAGTATTTAAGGAATTAAGTAGATCATAATCATATATTGGGTCAAAAAATTTGAGTCGAGGTTGAGTCCCTATCTGTAGTCAGAGATATTTCGGTAACATGGTAATGGTTATAGTTTAGCCTTTTCGACTGTAAAGTCGTATCATAAAAATAGCGTACAAGGGGACGTGTTTTAGTGGGACATGATATGTCTACAAGAAGGTAGAGTCGTCGATGTCTTGTATGTGAAATTTGTTGGAAGGTAATAGTTGGTCTCGTGCTCCAATATCAATGTCAGGGTAAGGAAAACCCAAAAGGTCTAAATAGAAAGTGGGTGTTCATGAGGTGCACAAAAATAAATGATCAATTTAAAGCATAAATTAAAGATAATTAAGGAATCTAGTAGATCAAGTAAAATATGTTAGGGACACGGGTTCTAAAGAGAAGATAGTCTTCTAGATTATGGTACGGTCAAGGAAGCGATTCTAATCATTTTCCAACTTCAAATAATTAGAAGGTCACGATAGATCTAGAGTTGAGGGAGGTCGAGTAAGTCAAGATGAAGATATAGTCACATAACTTGGTCGATGGTTAGCTATACTCGTGTATATATAAATAGGGGAATACTTCATGCCTATCTATCAAGTAGAGAACGTTTTGTCTTTCTAAAATGAGTGAAAGAAAAAAGTGATAAAGAGTTCGAGAAGGTGTTATTGAATACGAACATGTTGTTCAAAGACGACTAAATAATTCAAAAGAGAATTGTCAAGGCAGTCACGGATGAGATCCTAGAGGGAAAATATATTTAACTATATCTCGATCCACATAGATTAAGAAGAGCGAACCGAGTGCACTTAGGTTGATCAGACCATCATGTACCGGTTCTGATTAGACAATATGTTAGCGGAGGCCTCCAGTAAAATATTGTCCTTGATCAAGCTCAATAAAGAAAGCAAGCTCGTAAAACTATGCTATAATAGCGACATGAATCAAGCTAGTCTCAAATATATGTAAGCGAGGTAATGGTGAAGGAAATCTAATTAATCCAAAGTTCTTAAGAATCTAAGTCATTTTCGGTGTTTGGGCCTATACCATCATCGTACTGTCTTCTTGTCAAAGGCTTTGGTTGACTAGATGGGTTAGGGATCTATAGATAACCCTATTAGTGGCATTCTATTGTACTACCTTAATAGGTCATAGAGTCAAGAAAGTGTTTAGGTCATGAGGCATCTACCCATCTTACAAGAGTTAAACTAGAAGCGTGATGGGACAATGGGTCAACTTATTAATCTCTATCATGCACGAAGGAAGAATAAAAAATTTTGGTAGAAGGAATCAAGCAAGATGCAAAGCAAGTGGTCGAACGAGAGTTCGAAAATGAAACAAAGGAAGGAATTCAAGTGTGTAGATGAGATCCTAGACTCTAATCCTAGATACAGGCTCACATCGGTACACTAACGTAACCGAAGTGATAAACTCGACCTGCATAGGCCACCACAAAAATATGTAACACCCAGTCACAAAATACTTAGGACTAAGTACGTCGTCATGCCAGCTGCATACATACGAAGTATACTCCAATACATGGAACCACCATATGTATACATAAGCTCTAAAATGCAGTAAAACAGAACACTAATCTCATCCACAAGTAAAAAAGGAAGAATTTATAAATCAACTCATGAATTGTCATTTACAAATCGTTGGGCGGAGACAAATCCACTACCAACTAAAAAGAGAAAAAATACAAAATAGATGATTTTGTCGAGCGACGCGAAGGCGATCCAAGTGCAATCACCTCAGAGGAATAGAGTAAAACATGTCCTTGGCTAGGGCACCTGCGAAACATCACAAAGGCACACACCTAAAGAGATCACCGGGTCCTCAGAGGGACGTAACAAGATACAAGAAGAATATGCCATAAATACTGAATATAAAATATGCTATAAAGTCACAAAGTAAAAGTAAAGTGTCCCAACCATAACACGGCCCAATATTCCATCATCGAAACAGTAGACTACCCCTACAACCAAACAATGACAAGAGGTAGTGCACTATTCCATGATATGACATTGCCCCGTGCCATGACTATAACAAAGTGTGACATGACATTAACTAAGGACACCTAACCAATCTAGTATGAAAATTAGAAGACATCTTGATGTATGGGCAGGTGTAGGTTGACTCCCCCAAGACTAACTCACAACTTACGACACACACGTTAAGTACCAATGCTATCAGCTGGCATAACTCGAGACTAGCGGCCCTCGTGACCCATCAGTCTACATAGCTCGAGGCTAGTGATCGTCGCAACACGACTACCTTAGTACGCAGTTACTACGGCTGTTGGATTTAGGTAGTCCATACATTTAACTGTCTTCATCCTCCCAAGGGTCACTGACAAAAAGTAGTCTGCTAAGACTAGGTCCACACGCATATTAAAATACATGCAAGAAAAATAATTGAAAGTAAAATAAAGTAACTATAAACAGCAAGTCATGGATCCAACTAAAAATAAACAGGAAATAAGCATGCAGTAATCAAATAAAGAACATGCAACTAATTATAAACAGTAAATAAGACAAGGTATCTTGCCTGGTGTATTGTCTGGTGTGGTACGATGATCCGACAAGTCCTGTTAGTCCAATTGCCGAGGTTGTTGCACACAGGTCCGAATTTGCAAAAGAATAGGAACGTGGGATCAGTAGTGGTCAATGGTGATAATCGAGGAAAATTCTGTGGGGAAAGTGTTTATGCTAATTTTGGAAATTATTTATAATATCTAAAATATAATTTGGCAGTTAAAATAGTTTTGGAGAAAAAATACTTTAAAATCTAAAAATCTTTTTAGGCTAAAAACTAAGTTTACCAAAATAAAATCTATCGATAGAGAAACTATATTTTTATAGTAAAAAAATTTAGATAGATATTTTGAAAATATATTTAGGAAATCATTTTATTATTATGAATCTATATTCTTACGGGTCAAAAATGGTTCTAGATAAATATTAATAATCAATGAAATTTGTTTAGGGTTTTATACCCACAATTTGAATTATAGATTAAGCCAATTATAATATACTTATATTTTTACAAGAATATTTTGAAAATTTTTTTGTAAAACCCCTAAATTTCTACTATTTTTTTATAAATTTGGTACTGATTTTTATTTTGTATTTGTACGTCGCGTAGTTGTATTGTACATCGCGCACGGAATTTTGTTTTTCGTAATTGCTCGACGAGTGCGAATATGTGCGAGCATACATATTTTAGAAAAACATTTTTTCTATTTTTATAGTTTCAAAATAATATATAATAATTATTTTAGCTGTCGTACCAAAATTTTCAAGTTCAATATTTTATTTATTTTATTTATAAAAAGCCTTTCGTTTATAACAGTTATTATTAATAAATAATATTCTTATACAATGGTATACTAGAAAAGTATATTTATGTAAATACTATTTATGCATACATATATATTTCATAATTATTTATTAGTTTATTTTTAAAATAATAATGTAATTTTTGATATTATTATTATTAGTATTTTCTGGAAAATATATTTTGAAATTATTGTGGCAATTTAAATCTTGATTTGATTTTCTGGATTTATTTAAATAGTCAAATTAATATCTATATTTGAAAGTTGATTTATCTTATTTGATTTTAAACTAAAAGATATAATGTAATTATATTTAAAGTGATTTAGATTTGGATTTGAAATTTTTGAATGGATTTAAATTAATAGATGAATTATCTAAGGGGAATTAATCTACTCCTAATCCTTATCCAACTGGGGTTTCCCACATCCTATAAAAGGCAGGTACTCATCCATAAATTTCTATTTTCCACAATTTTCACCACAAGTGTGTGCACCGTGTTAGTGTCTAATTCTCATTCCATCTTTTTACAAATACATCATCTTTTCGTGTCGGACATATCCCAACACAAATGAATTCCTAACCCTATGAATGCAACACATAAGGTGGTCCCTTAAATCTAAGTTTAATATGTAAGAAAAACTAATACATAGCAGGAAATAAAAATGAATAGTAAGTTCTAACAGGTTATGCCATGTATCACAGTTTATTTTGCATAAAGAAAATAATGAATAATGCATAAAATATGAGCTAAAATAAATAAACAACAAATGGCAAGGTGTCTTGCCTGGTAGGACGCCTAGTGTGCTGCGATGATTAAGGTGGCACAAACTGCGACTTCGGTACAACAACTATGCATTGTGACCTTGGGTGGTAGCACGGACAGTTCCATTGGGTCCAGAAGGGAAAAATTAGTCAGGGTCGATAGGAGGAACGACAGAATTGGAAGGAGGATAGGAATAATTGGCTTAGTCTTGGACATAAGGATAATCAAAAAAAATTGGAATAACTATTTATAATACTTAAAAATATATTATTTTGTTTTAACAATAGTTTTTAATCAATATTTAAAAAACATAAAAATGGCTTTTAGGCAAAAAATTTTAAGTTTGTAAAACATATAATTTTTGATAGGAAGGTATCGGTTAAAATACTTTAGATAAATATTCTAGAAACCATATTTCGGGTAACCTATGTTTGTCAAATGCTTTTTAGTATATATAAAAAAGTGTAAATAATGTAATAACATATTTAGGATTTCTAACCCAACTTTTGAAATTATAACTGGCACAAGCCCAAAGCTATATTTTGTAATTATAGTTTGAAAATTTAAAATATACACCAGCAATAAAAATAATCATATAGTCAATTAACTGGAATAGTAATACCACTATATATATACAAATAAAAAAATATTTTTTTAAATATATATATATATATATATATATATAACAATATATACTAATATACTAACTTTTTACAATTTAATACTAATATTTGGAAAGAGACAAGTAATAAATAAACAATAAAATGAAACATTTAATGCACAGTACAAGCACTAGTATTTGATCAAAAGAATTATTTGAAAAGAGGCAAGTAACAAAAACAATAAAATAAACATAATAGTAATAAAACCAAGACAATTACTACTCAACATTAGTTGTGTTGTCCTTTCTCAGGCTAAGCCTGGTATAGTAAAGATGGAGAGAGAAGGGGTTAAACCCTTTTATTTTAGAGAGAAGAGAAAGAACGGGGAGTCGGAGAAGGGATTCGAGGGAGGGAGAGAGAGCAAGGCGGAGAGGGAGACTCAGAGTTCGGGGGTTCCGGCTGGGCTGCGCGCGGAGGAGGAAAAGGAAGTGCGGGGGAAGGAGAGGCGGTGGCGGATTCGCTCGGGCGGAGTGTGGTGGAGTAGAACGGGAGAAAGGGAGGAGAATGCTCGGGAGGAGGGGCGGAGCGGCGCGGGGGCGATAGCAGGCAACGGCGGGGTCTTCGTGCGGTCGGGGAGATGCACGTGGGGGAGGGAGAGGAGGACTTCGCCGGGCGACTGGGATACTGGAGGCGGGGCAGACCCAAAGGGGCGTGGCGCTGGGACTCGACGGGCTTGGCGAATCCGGCCTACAGTCCGACGGCGCTCGCCGAGGTGGGGTTGGCTGCGAATCTCGTCGGCATTGGCGTAGGAAGAGGGGCGCGGTGGTAGGTTGGTGACGCCGGCGGGCCTGATCGGCTCGGTGGAGGTGAGTGGTGATAGGTTTTTATTTTTTTTCTTTTTTTATTTTTTTCTTTTTTCTGTGTGGTGGCGATGGATGTGCGGGCGACACTGGGTGTGGGCGGCCGTCGAGATGGGATCGAGATGGGCTGCGGTGGAAGGGCTCGTCGGGGCAACGAACAGATGGTGGCTGGCCGGGGCTGGACAGTGGGTTGGGGTGGTGATTGGAGGTGAAGATGGGGATGTCGGTCGTCATTGATGGGGCGGAGCCATGCGGGCGGTGGTGGTGATGGCTGGGCGTAGGTTTGCTGGTGGTGCCGCCGGTGGGTGTATGGAGGTCAGGACGTGTGTGGTCGGGTTGACGGGGCAGTAGATGGTGGTGGAGTTACCGTCGGTGGCTGGACACGAGCGAGAGACGAGAAATGGCAGCGAGGTGTTGGTAAGGGTGTGTGGCCGGGCTGTGGTGGCGACCACGGATTGTGGTGGTGCCGCTCGGCCAAGGTGACCGTAGTGACGGGAGACGGTAGTTCGGCAGAAAGGAGATAGGGATTTGGTCGGGGGCAAACATACCAACCTAGCCTTGAACTTGTCAATAGTTTCGTCTGCTTTCATCTTCTTCTTGAAGATCCATTTGCATCCGATGGGTTTTGCTCCTTTAGGAAGATCAACCAACACCCAAGTGTTATTTGAGGTGATGGAATCAATTTCATTGCCAATCGCCTCCTTCCAGAAAATCGCGTCTCTGGTCTTCATCGCCTCATCATAGGTAAGCGGATCTGCTTCCACATGATAGGTGACACAGTCACTTCCAAAGTCCTTTGGCCTCTTCATATGCTTAGCTGACGGTTCACCTTGTTCTGGTTCAATCGTTGTTTCAACAACAACATCTCCTTGGACCACATCTTTACTGAAGACTTCAGTTTCCTACGCACCCTCATTGTTCTCCGGTACATCCATAAGAACAATATTCTTGTGCCTTGTAAATTTGTCTTCAAAATATTCTGCATCACGAGATTCAATGATATAATTTGACTCAATATCAAGAAATCTTCGAGCATCACTCTTTTCGGTATACCCCAAGAAGATTGTCTTAGTAGTCCTTGTCCCATGCTTCTGAATCTTCAGATCTAGAAGCTTGACATATGCCAGACACCCCCACACTCGAATGGCATTCAAATTAGTTCTGACCTTGAACCAGAGTTCATGAGGAGTAACGTCTGAAGTTGCATGAGGCACTCTATTTAAAATAAAAGTGGCCATCAATGCAGGTTCTCTCCAGTAGCACTTAGGAAGGCCAGCAGTCAACAGCATTGAGTTAATCATTTTCGTTAATGTTATGTTCTTCCTCTCTACTACTCCGTTTGATTGAGGAGAGTACGGTGTCGTAGTGTAGTGCCCCGTCCCTACATCGTGCCCCGTACTTGTCCACGGGGTGCGCGAGAAAGGAACACTGTCGCTATCGATTCGGTCGGGACCGATAGGTCGGGACCGGCCGAGTCGATCGAACGGGAACGGTTGAATTAAGATCCATTCCTCGTTATGGAATGTCTTCTTCGGAACCAAGTCCCGTATTCAGCGGGTTGCGCCTCGAGGATTGGCTCTGCGGCTGAGTCGGGAGAGACCTCCCGTTGCTCTGCTTTTCACGCCGCTTGCGTTGGTTTTGGCTTTGTTTTCTGAATGCGTTTTCGAGAATGTTTTTGATGGTTTTTATGGCTTGCATTTCGAACTCGCATTTCCTATCGAACTCCTTGAATAATGCAGTGTTCTAATCGGTTGCTTGTGCGATTTCAGGTAATCGCGTAGGCGACGTCTAGCGCGACCAACAAGTTCTCTCGCTGAAGTAAACTCAAGGTGAGTGGCTGACCCTTCTCTTCTCGACCCTCTTCTTAGGCAAAATTGATAGTGTTGTTGCGAATGAAAGAATAAATGCAAGGGCACGAGCACGGAAAAAAGGATAGAGTTTTCAAAGAGAATGTAGGCTATGTCTTAATTAACTAAAAAGGAAAATGTCTTCACACGGTTATGGACAACTTGTCGACAAGGCGATAGTTTCCTCGAGCGGCAACCCGAGGCCACGGGACCGTTTCGGCCTAGGAGGAAACAGGATATAGTCGTGCATAAGGTTTCAGCACAGGTTAAGCGGGGACTTGCAACGGAGCTAGCTACTTGCGTTGAAAGGATCCCGATTAACAAAGCTATACGTCCAGGATGGCTTGTGATGCCAGTGACCAATCACACGTAATGTTGTACTTGGTATGAAAATGATAACAATTGACAGGGAAGAACATGGTAAGTTTCATAAGGCGCGACGCGGTCCGCCGGGGGTAAGTTCTGATGTAAATTACATTATGCTTGTCATTTCTCGCTTGAAATTCATTAGGATGGTTAGAAACATTCATACTCTATGTCATATAAACTCAACAACCAAATGAGAGCTTGGAGCTTAACTTGCCATGCACCAGTACAAAGTGTAATGTACTGATCCTCGCTCTCCACGCAGGTACCCCGAACTACGAAGGGCGTGCCACTTGAAAGCTCAAGGCGAAGTGAACCCTTTTGAAGCCTCGTCCGCGTGTAAAGGCTTGTTTCTAGATTTCCTTTTGAAGAAGAACCCGCATTCAGTCCAAAAAAAGATGGCGGCTCGACTCGCCTCGATAGCAGGTGGAAAGATATTATATTTTGCTTGTAAAAAGGGGGATGTAATGTATGGAACGACTATCTCATCGGCGTTCATTTTGTAAGTCGAGTCATGTTGTACCCCGCACGGCAATAATTGTAAAGGAGTCTATGTAAAGTTTTATTATCATCAATAAAAAAGTCTATTTCTATTCCAAATGTGTCATTCAATTTCTCTGCGTACTCTAACTTGATGTTGTGTTTCGGATAACCTTATGACTATGCCTTGTGCGATCGCAACTTAGGTTCGCACGGCATCACGCCCGGGGGACGACTATCGATTCTACGAAATCGGAGCGTGACATAATGGTATCAGAGCACGGCTTTACATCCTTTGGCATCGCGTCTAGAGTCCCAAACCTTTGACCTCGCATCGATGAGATAAGTTGTTCCATACAATGAGTCCGTAATATTTTGTGACTGATGCGTTTGCCTTCGTATCGCAGAAGTGATGGAACCCACGGCCGAGCAAGAACAGAGCGCTTCAAGCGGCTCTAGTAGTTCGCATCGTCCGCAGGCCGGACCTTCTAACGATACCATCGAAAGGATGCTGCGCATGATGGAGGCGCAGCGAAACCAGTCCGAGAACCGACATCAACAAGTATAGGAACGACAGGCCCAGTTCGAAGCTCGCTTTGATGCACATGCCAAACTTCAGCAAAAGCAGTTAGATACCCTGCAGCAGATCGTACAGACAATGGCGGCCAACGGGAATTCTACGACTACGCCTACCATCACCGTGCCGACGATCCAACCCATTGATGTCGACACGGAGGATCCCGAGCGTCAACCAGCGGCACCGAAAAAGTACAACTTTGAAGTGTCAGAATTCGAGAAAGCGTGTCGCACTTCCTTCAGCGGTACCGAGGGTCCCTCCATAGCGATCGACTGGTTGGAAGAGCTGGAAGACCACTTCGAGCTGCTCGGCATTGATGAATCCAAGCAAGTCGCCTGCGCACAACTTCAACTACGGTTGAACGCGCACGACTGGTGGGCCGTGCGCAAGCGAACGATCCGACCGGACAACACTACCGCGCCGATCTCTTGGGCCACGTTCCGCAAAGCTTTCGAAGTCCAGTACCTTCCGTCAGCCGTTCGTCAAGCGAAGGAGAATGAATTCATGCAGTTGAAGCAAGGGAACAGGACGGTGGAGCAGTACGCTACAGAATTCAACAAGTTATCTAAGTTTGCTGGCCAGTTTCTGCCTACTGAAGAGTGTCGTGTGCGACGGTTCGAAGTGGGTCTGCGACACTCTATTGGTGCGTATGTCGGGGTCCCAGAGTACAAGACCGTGGGCGAGGCTCTGAATCACGCCCTCCGCCTTGAGAAACTACACCCTTCTGGTGCTGACGACGTTGTGCGCCACTCAAATCACAAACGTCCTAGCTATACGGGAGGCAACAACCACGCATCAAAGCGTCCGAACCATGGCGGTCACCAGGGACATAACTCAACATCGCGATGTGCCAAGTGCGGTTCCATTGGGCATGAGGCGAGCCAGTGCCTTGTCGCCGAGGGGGGATGCTTCTTTTGCGGACAAAAGGGTCACTATAAACAAGATTGCCCCGAAGAGGGAATCGTAGCGCCCCGCCACAACACCGTCAAGAGAATCGAGGACAGGCGCCCCGCCCCCCTCAGCCCACTCAACCCGAAAACCAAGCCCGACGCCCTAATGCACAGGGGCGTGTCTTTGCTCTGACTCGAGACGAGGCGTACGCTTGCGACACTGTTGTGACAGGTATATTGAATTTCAATAATGTACCTGCTCGTGTGTTATTTGATTCAGGCACCTCGCATACTTTCATATCGGCGGACTTCGCCGTCGAGCACAAATTCCCTGTAATATTGTTAGACCTTGATCTTAGCGTAAGTATGCCTTCGGGCGTGCCACTACTTACAAACTTAGCCTGCGGGGGAGGAACCATATGTATAGGGGGTCAAAAGATCGGTCTTGATACGATAGTTTTAGACATGAAGGACTTCGACATCATACTGAGTATGGATTGGCTCGGTCCATGCAATGCAACCATAGACTGTGCTGAAAAGAAAGTCACATTCCGCATACCTGGAGTGCCTGAATTCTGCTACTCGTGTGGTGAGGCGTCGCCGACCTGCATGGTGATCTCCGCAATATCTGCTCGACGGATGCTACATTTCGGGTGCGAAGGCTATCTAGCTTCCGTTCGAGACATGCGACAGGATGGTGCAAACGCGGGAGAGACCGACGTTGTGGCAGAATTCCCAGACGTGTTCCCGGACGAGCTACCCGGCATGCCGCCCGATCGAGAAATAGAGTTCACTATCGACACATTCCCCGACACCCGTCCGATCTCGAAGGCCCCGTACAGAATGGCTCCTGCAAAATTAAAAGAATTGAAGGCACAACTTCGGGAATTGCTCGACAGAGGGTTTATCCGTCCGAGTGTCTCACCGTGGGGTACGCCCGTGCTGTTCGTAAAGAAGAAGGATGGATCGATGCGACTCTGCATCGACTATCGGGAATTGAATAAAGCCACCGTCCGAAACAAATACCCCATGCCCCGCATCGATGACTTGTTCGACCAGCTCCAAGGTGCAACCGTGTTTTCGAAGATTGATCTGCGATCGGGTTATCACCAACTCAAGGTCAAGCCAGATGACGTGCTGAAGTCTGCCTTCCGCACTCGTTATGGCCACTACGAGTTCTTGGTAATGTCGTTCGGTCTGACAAACGCCCCTGCCGTCTTCATGGATCTAATGAATCGGGTGTTCCGTCCGTTCGTTGACAAGTTCGTAGTAGTCTTCATCGACGACATCCTCGTCTACTCGAAGGATCGAACGCAACATACAGAGCATCTGCGGACGGTACTCCAAACCCTTCGAGAGAATCAGTTGTATGCGAAGATGAGCAAGTGCGAGTTCTGGCTGGACAGCGTCTCATTCCTTAGGCACATCATCTCCGCCGCGGGCATCGCAGTCGATCCGAAGAAAGTCGAGGCAGTTGCTGATTGGAAACGGCCCGCATCAGTTGGCAAAATTTGAAGCTTCCTAGGCTTGGCGGGATACTACCGATGCTTCGTGAAGGACTTCGTGAAGATTGCATCGCCGTTGACTCGCCTCACCCAGAAAGGAGTCGCATTCAAGTGGTCAGACGACTGTGAAGCTTCCTTCCAGGAGCTCAAACAACGGCTCGTTTCGGCCCCGATACTTGCTCTTCCTGAAGGGACGGAGGGATTTCAAATCTTCAGCGATGCTTCTGGCCAGGGCTTGGGGTGTGTGCTCATGCAGCGGGATAAGGTGATATCTTTTGCTTCCCGGCAGTTGAAGCCGTACGAGAAGAACTACCCCACGCACGACCTAGAACTAGCGGCAATTGTGTTCGCGTTGAAGCTGTGGCATCACTATCTCTATGGCGTGGCGTACAAGATTTATACGGACCACAAAAGCCTCAAGTATCTCTTCACCCAGAAAGAACTGAATTTGCGGCAGAGGCGATGGCTCGAACTAATCAAAGACTATGACTTATCAATCGACTACACGCCGGGCAAGGGAAATGTGGTAGCGGATGCGCTGAGCCGAAAGTACTTAGCTTCATTATGCATCAACAATCAACTGCTGTGCGACTTGGAAGGAATGGGCATCGAGCTCCGAGTTTGTTTCAGAGACGTGAAGCTGGCATAACTACGGGTGGAACCGAGCCTACTGGAGAGGATCAAGTCTGCACAGAAGGACGACCCCTACCTGGAGAAGATGCGAAAGCTGATATCGACAGGAAAAGCGTCCGACTTTGCAGAGGACGAGTCGGTAGTGTTGCGCGTGAAGGGACGGCTATGCGTACCGGACGACGTAGAACTTAGAAAGGAGATAATGACGGAGGCGCACTATGCAAAATATTCCTTGCATCCGGGCAGCACCAAGATGTATAAGGACCTCCGCATTGTCTTTTGGTGGCACGGCATGAAGAGGGACGTAGCGCTCTTTGTGTCAAAATGTATGGCCTGTCAGCAAGTTAAAGCCGAGCACCAGCGACCGGGCGGGGAGATGCAGAACCTCGCCATTCCAGAGTGGAAATGGGATCACATCACTATGGACTTCGTTGTTGGCTTGCCGAGGACGTCGCGGGGAAACGATGCCATCTGGGTTATCGTCGATCGACTAACCAAGTCAGCGCACTTTATCGCCATCAAAGTTACTTGGAGCGTCGACCGCCTTGCTCAGATATACCTTGATGAAATAGTTCGGCTGCACGGGGTCCCAGTTACTATCGTCTCGAATTGGGATGGGCGGTTCGTAGCGCGCTTCTGGAGTAGTCTACATTCAGCACTAGGGACCAAATTGAAGTTCAGCTCAGCTTATCATCCTCAGACTGACGGCCAAACAGAGCGGGTGAACCAAATTCTCGAAGACATGTTGCGACTCTGTGCGATCGACTTGAAGTCAAGTTGGGACGTCCATCTACCGCTGGCCGAGTTTGCATACAACAACAGCTATCAGTCCAGCATCCAAATGGCGTCGTATGAAGCTTTGTACGGCCAGAAGTGTAGATCGCCCATTTGCTGGGATGAAGTCGGGGAACGGCAGATACTTGGTCCGGAGCTGGAGGAGCAGACTGTGCAGAAGGTCAAATTGATACGAGAAAGATTAAAGATAGCACAAAGCCAGCAGAAAAGCTATGCCGACACGCACCGACGCCCCCTCGAGTTCTCGGAAGGCGACCATGTATTTCTGAAGGTGATGCCTATGCGTGGAGTATCCCGGTTCGGTGCGAAAGGAAAGTTGAGCCCAAGATTTGTTGGCCCGTTTGAAATATTGAAGCGAGTCGCCCCGGTAGCTTACCAAATCGCCTTGTCGCCTGCATTGTCAAAGGTACATGACGTCTTCCACGTCTCACAATTGCGGAAGTACGTGCACGATCTGGGGCATGTGGTAGATTTGGGTAAGCTGGACCTGAAGGCGGACTTATCATATGTCGAAGAGCCGATGCAAATCTTGGAGCGCAAGGATAAACTTCTTCGCAACCGTGCTATTCCACTAGTCTGCGTCCACTGGAGAAACCATTCCGTCGAGGAGTCGACTTGGGAGCTTGAGTCAGAAATGAAGGAGAAGTTCCCTTCATTGTTCTCGTAGAGGTAGGTTCTATTTTAAGTTTCGAGGACGAAACTTTTTCTTCGTTGGTTATGGTGTAGTGCCCCGTCCCTACATCGTGTCCCGTACTTGTCCACGGGGTGCGCGAGAAAGGAACACTGTCGCTATCGATTCGGTCGGGACCGATAGGTCGGGACCGGCCGAGTCGATCGAACGGGAACGGTTGAATTAAGATCCATTCATCGTTATGGAATGTCTTCTTCGGAACCAAGTCCCATATTCAGCGGGTTGCGCCTCGAGGATTGGCTCTGCGGCTGAGTCGGGAGAGACCTCCCGTTGCTCTACTTTTCACGCCGCTTGCGTTGGTTTTGGCTTTGTTTTCTGAATGCGTTTTCGAGAATGTTTTCGATGGTTTTTATGGCTTGCATTTCGAACTCGCATTTCCTATCGAACTCCTTGAATAATGCAGTGTACTAATCGGTTGCTTGTGCGATTTCAGGTAATCGCGTAGGCGACGTCTAGCGCGACCAACAAGTTCTCTCGCTGAAGTAAACTCAAGGTGAGTGGCTGACCCTTCTCTTCTCGACCCTCTTCTTAGGCAAAATCGATAGTGTTGTTACGAATGAAAGAATAAATGCAAGGGCACGAGCACGGGAAAAAGGATGGAGTTTTCAAAGAGAATGTAGGCTATGTCTTAATTAACTAAAAAGGAAAATGTCTTCACACGGTTATGGACAACTTGTCGACAAGGCGATAGTTTCCTCGAGCGGCAACCCGAGGTCACGGGACCGTTTCGGCCTAGGAGGAAACAGGGTATAGTCGTGCATAAGGTTTCAGCACAGGTTAAGCGGGGACTTGCAACGGAGCTAGCTACTTGCGTTGAAAGGATCCCGATTAACAAAGCTATACGTCCAGGATGGCTTGTGATGCCAGTGACCAATCACACGTAATGTTGCACTTGGTATGGAAATGATAACAATTGACAGGGAAGAACATGGTAAGTTTCATAAGGCGCGACGCGGTCCGCCGGGGGTAAGTTCTGATGTAAATTACATTATGTTTGTCATTTCTCGCTTGAAATTCATTAAGATGGTTAGAAACATTCATACTCTAAGTCATATAAACTCAACAACCAAATGAGAGCTTGGAGCTTAACTTGCCACGCACCAGTACAAAGTGTAATGTACTGATCCTCGCTCTCCATGCAGGTACCCCGAACTACGAAGGGCGTGCCACTTGAAAGCTCAAGGCGAAGTGAACCCTTTTGAAGCCTCGTCCGCGTGTAAAGGCTTGTTTCTGGATTTCCTTTTGAAGAAGAACCCGCATTCAGTCCAAAAGAAGATGGTGGCTCGACTCGCCTCGATAGCAGGTGGAAAGATGTTATATTTTGCTTGTAAAAAGGAGGATGTAATGTATGGAACGACTATCTCATCGGCGTTCATTTTGTAAGTCGAGTCATGTTGTAGCCCGTGCGGCAATGATTGTAAAGGAGTCTATGTAAAGTTTTATTATCATCAATGAAAAAGTCTATTTCTATTCCAAATGTGTCATTCAATTTCTCTGCGTACTCTAACTTGATGTTGTGTTTCGGATAACCTTATGACTATGCCTTGTGCGATCGCAACTTAGGTTCGTACGGCATCACGCCCGGGGGACGACTATTGATTCCACGGAATCGGGGCGTGACACGTAGTCTCATTGACAATTCAATGTTCATTGCAGAACGATAAGAATTCATGAGACCTGTACTCCCTACCTCGACCACTTCTTATTCTTTTCAATTGTTGTCCAGTCTGCCGTTCGGCTTCGGCTCTGAACTCCTTGAACTTCTTGAATGCTTCGTCTTTAGCCTTCAGCAAGTAGACGAACGCATACTTAGAGAAGTCATCAATGAAGGTTATGAAATACTTCATCCCGGTCTTTGTAGAGAACTGTTTGAAGTCACAGATATCGGAATGTACTAACTCCAGAAGATCTGTACTTCGATTAACCCGAGGAAAGGGTTTCCTTGTGATCTTTGTTTGAGCACAAACTTCACATTTCTCTGCCTTATCCCCACACTTGGAGATAAGTCCTAGACTAGATATTCTGTTTATTCGTTTACAATGAACATGCCCTAGCCTATTATGCCACAACTCAAGAGTATAAGCAGAAGGAGTGATTGCATTAATTATATTAATTATATTGGACTAATTTATAAGCTGAATTTTGAACATTCCTTCGGTATAAAAAGCTTTTTCGAAATATGTTCCCTTGATAGGCATCACCATCTGGCCAGCTTTGGTGTCCATCCTGAGGCCTGTGTTGCATAGTAGGCCTCCTGAGATCAGGTTTTTGGCAATAGTAGGTATGTGCTTCACGTCTTGAAGCGTCAGAGACTTGCCATAAGTCAGCTTCAACATCACCGTCCCAATCCTGAACACTTCAGCTTGGGCCTGGTTCGCCACTATAACCACTTCAGAAGTAGGTGTGTAGGTGGTGAACCACTCATTGCTGGAGCAGACATGGCAGGTGGCTCTAGTGTCTACCCACCAGTCAGAGTCAGTCCCTATCGTATCAACCTGCACAATCATAGCAACAACGTCAATGATCATAGATACCTTACTAGGCTCTCCTTGCTCTGATTGCTTGGACTTTGCTTTGTATTCATTCTTGAAGTGGCCCTTCTTGCCACACTTGAAACAAGGCATCTGAGACTTTGCCTTATTCTGCTTGAAGAAAGTCCCCTTCACGTTCATATTGTTAGGGTCCTTCTTCTTGCTGTGGGAAGCCGTATGCTTTCCCCTTGGTTCCTTGTTATAAACCAGATTGGCATTAGCCAATTGCTTAGACAGATCTTCTGGTCCTCAATATTGCTTAGACAGTGCGTCCACTTTCAGTTAAGCCCGCATCTGGTCCTCAACATAGATTTCATGTAAGAGATCTTCAAGGCTGATCTCAAGCTTCTTCCTATGCATGTTCGCATAGAACGTACTCCACCCAGTGGGGAGCTTTGAGACAATCCCTTCAATAACAAACTTGTCGGGGAGGGGCATCACCTCGTCTTCCAACTTCTGTCGCAGCTTCAGAAATTCCTTCACCTGCGGCAGCATGGACTTCTCGTCCTCAATGAGCCATTTATGATATTTTTCAACCACAAATATCTTGCTCCTGTTCTTTTCTTCTTCGTACAGTTTCTCCAGAGAATCCCATATGTCTCTGGCAATAGTTTTCTTACTGTAGGATTCTGCTAGGGAATCCTCCATAGCATTTAGGATTAGCAGCCTGCAAATGCTATTCTTTCTTCTCCACTTGGCCTGAAGTTTAGTAGCCGCAGTGATTGTGACAGCAGACCCAGTATCTGGAACAGTAGGTTCCTCTTCAAGAAGCACGTGATCAACGTCTCTGAGTTGAAGAATGAGATAAACCTTCCTCTTCCAGACTTGATAATGCTCTCCATCAAACTTTTTTAACTTATAAAAGTCAGTATTGACGAGTGATGCATTAAAGTTTTTCATCGTAGCAATATAGCTTTGAGATTGTTAGTGTCGGGGCACAATTTTTCGATAAAAAACTGATAGAGAATGAAACAATTATAAGAATAATATTCCAATGCAACACTTCTAGAAAGGTTGCACAAGTATAACGAAGAACTAAGAAGATCTCGTTACTGTAGCATATGATATTACGATAATCTAAGAAGATTTCGTAATCCATAGCAGTGAAGAAGATGACAGGCAATAGATGAAAAAACTCCTGCTGGGGTGAATGATCACCGTTGCTCAAAGCTATATTCGTCCCACACGAATAGCTTCCAGGAAACAGCAAGTTCGTTGGAGAAATTTGGAACACTTCTGCTCTTCTGACTCCTCTGATCGTACACGGACTTCCGTATAAAAGTAACGCTGGTGCAAAGATTCTCTTCTCTCTCACAGCCTCTGTTTACTTGTGTTAAGAAACACTTGTAAACTTTTGTAACTCCCTGTATATTCTCTGTGTATTTTGTCTATGAGAGAAGAGAACTTTTATAGGCCCGAGTAGCAACTGCCCGGTTAGCACAACATTCGGAACGTGGTAATAACCACTCTGAACGTGCAGTAATCGCTCAGATCATGCTCAGGCACGATCTGAAGCAAGTTGTGCCACTCGCGCACCCCCGTGCGTATTTCACACCGTATGCAGTACATGCACGAGCCACTTGCGCCACCTGCGTACCCTGCGTACCCTGTGCCACCCGCACAACCGTGCGCGCAGCTGGACGTGCCACTGGCCGTGCCAGTGGGCACGCAACCTGGTAGCGCACCTGGTCGCGCAACCTGGGTCGCGCAACCTGGCAGCGCACCATGCCGCGCAACCTGGCCTGTGCAACCTGGCAGCACAAGTGGCTTGCGCAACGAGCACAACTTAAGCGCACTATGCGCCTAGCGACGATGCTTACGTGCTAAGTGCAAAGTGTGCCAAAAAAATGCCACATTACGCCTCATGAGCCCATGAGCCCGAGTCCGAGTCCGAGTCCGAGTCGCTAAGCTCCTACGGGGCTTTGCTCCCATAGAAATAAATTTCCCAAGAGCAAAAAGCATGAATGCTTTCAATTATTGATTTAGCCTTTTTTCTATTGGAAAAATAACCCCACATGGCACACCCATGTGCACCTCCACACCACATGTACATCTCTAAACTAGCATAGCTAATATATAGAGATACAACACCTTTGACCTAGCCGATGTGGGACTAAAGTTTCTAAACAAAGGCCAAAACCCCAACAATGTCCTCCCCGCCCAGACTGTTCGACGTCTCCACCCTGCCCGAGCGCGCTGTCGCAGTCGCGACCGCGCCGCCGTCTTCTCGTCCGACCATTGGTAACCATTTCTCCTCTCTTGACTTCATCCTTCTTTTTTGTTTTATTTATCTTCACTCTCTCTCTCTCTCTCTCTTTATCCCTTTTCTCTCTCAGTCGACTTTTCAAATATATGCCTTTATTGTTGTTTCTTGAGAACAACAGACTGTGAGCTGTCCCACTACTACTATTATAAGTGTAGCTATTTTAGGATTTTATTATTATTTTTATATGTACTATTATTTTGGTTCTTTTAAAGAGTGCAACAGGTTATTATTATTATTATTATTATTATTATTATTATTATTAGTATTATTATTATTATTATTATTATTATTATTATTATTATTATTATTATTATTATTATTATCATTTTTACCATACTAGTATATTTAGAACAAAATAATTATATTTGGTATGAAGTATTAATAATATTTTTATTAATATTAAAAATTAGGTTGAAAATGGTTATCAAAAATTGTAATGCCCCTGTCCCAAAATACGTAGGACTAGGAACGTAGACATGTCAGCCGTATATAAATATACGTAAGCTGTAAAATGCAGTAGAACCACAACAAACTAATTTCATCCACACAGTGAAACAATAAAAGATATCATATAATTAACTATGAATTGTAATTGGTACATGTAGTTGGGCGGAGACAAATCTACTACCAACTATGAAAAGAAATACATGATATACAAAAGAATTATTTTAGCGAGCGAAGCGAAGACGATCCAAGTGCAATCATCCTCGAAGAAATAGCGATGATCACGGCTAGAACTATAACACCTGCGAAAGATAAGAGCACATACCTGACGAGATAATCAGGTCCTCAGAAGGACGTAACAAGACACATAATATCATGCCATATAAACTGAATAAATATTGCTCAAATAAATAAGTCAATTGACTTATAACATGGTCCAATACACATCTATTGAACTAGCTTTCCATCCCCCCAACCAAACAAGGACAGGAGATGGTAAACTAATTCACGGTGACATATCTTTCTATGCTATGAATCTAATATGGTATCCAGACCCCAACAAGGTTCAATACCTTCTCATCGAAGTAGTAAGTCACACCTACAACCAAACAACGACAAGATGTGACGAACTAATCCGCGATAAGTTATTGTTCCAAGCTACGGTCAGATACAAGTACCCAAACCAAAAGCACTCATACCTAACGGATAAGGTAGCCTAACCGTTCTAAGTGAAATATAGTTAAGAATAATCCTTCCTACGCATGGGCCCTGGCTAAATTGGATCGGCATAGTCCCCCTATGGAGCACTAGAGGCCCAATCAATAAGAGCATAACGGTCCGCAGAACGCCAGCAGCCGTCAGTAATCATGGGTCATCATTCCCGTATCTCCAGCGGAGCTTCCGGGTCACAAGGTAAAGTGCATCGAAGCCCATACGCTAGGGAATTGTCCTTCCCGCCCAATGCCTACTATGTTGTATCCACAAAAAAAACCTCTATAATCGCTAAGTCAAACTAGCATGCAACCTCTATTAGCGGTTATTCCTATCGCACGGCTTATACGCACCGGTGGCCAGCCAGTCACGCATGTCCGTGTTCTACATGCGACACACGACTTTGTGGTACAACGTGTCAAGGCCAAATGAATACAACACACAAGGTGGTCCCTTAAATCTAAGTTTAATGTATAAGAAAAACTAATACATAACAGAAAATATAAATGAACAGTAAGTTCTAACAGGTTATGCCATGTATCACAGTTTATTTTGCATAAAGAAAATAATGAATAATGCATAAAATATGAGCTAAAATAAATAAACAGCAAATGGCAAGGTGTCTTGCCTGGTAGGACGCCTGGTGTGCTGCGATGATCAAGGTGGCACAAACTGCAACTTCGGTACAACAACTATGCAGGGTGACCTTGGGTGGTGGCACGGACAGTTCCATTGGATCCAGAAGGGTCAAATTAGTTAGGGTCGATAGGAGGAAGGACAGAATTGGAAGGAGGATAGGAATAATGGGCTTAGTCTTGGACATAAGGATAATAAAAAAAATTAGAAAAACTATTTATAATACTTAAAAATATATTATTTTGTTTTAAAAATAGTTTTTAATCAATATTTGAAAAACATAAAAATGGCTTTTAGGCAAAAACTTTTAAGTTTGTAAAACATATAATTTTTGACAGGAAGGTATCAGTTAAAATACTTTAGATAAATATTCTAGAAACTATATTTAGGGTAACCTATGTTTGTCAAATTCTTTTTAGTATATATAAAAAAAAGTGTCAATAATGTAATAACATATTTAGGATTTCTAACCCAACTTTTGAAATTATAACTGGCACAAGCCCAAAGCTATATTTTGTAATTATAGTTTGAAAATTTATAATATACATCAGCAATAAAAATAATTCTATAGTCAATTAACTGGAATAGTAATACCACTATATATATATATATATATATATATATATATATATATATATATATATATATATATATATATATATATATATATATATATATATATATATATATATATATTACACAATATATACTAATATACTAACTTTTTACAATTTAATACTAATATTAGGAAAGAGATAAGTAATAAATAAACAATAAAATGAAACATTTAATGCATAGTACAAGCACTAGTATTTGATCAAAGGAATTATTTGAAAAGAGGCAAGTAACAAAAAAATAATAAAATAAACAAAATAATAATAAAACCAAGACAATTACTACTCAGTAGTAGCAGTGTTGTCCTTTCTCAGGCTAAGCCTGGTATAGTAAAGATGGATAGAGAAGGGATTAAACCCTTTTGTTTTTAGAGAGAAGAGAAAGAATGGGGAGTCGGAGAAGGGAATTCGAGGGAGAGAGAGAGCAAGGCGAGAGGGAGACTTTGAGTTCGGGGGTTCCGGCTGGGCTACACGCGGAGGAGGAAAAGGAAGAGCGGAGGAAGGAGAGGCGGTGGCGGGTTCGCTCGGGCGGAGTGCGAAGGAGTAGAACGAAAGAAAGGGAGGAGAATGCTCGGGAGGAGGGGTGGAGCGGCACGGGGGCGACAGCGGGCGATGGCGGGGTCTTCGTGCGGTCGGGGAGACGCACGCGACGGAAGGAGAGGAGGACTTCGCCGGGCGGCTAGGATGCTGGAGGCGGGACAGACCCAAAGGGGCGTGGCGCTGGGACTCGGCGGGTTTGGCGGATTCGACCGACGGTCCAACGACGCTCATCGAGGTGGGGTTGGCCGCGGATCTCGTCGACGATGGCGTAGGAAGAGGGGTGCGGTGGTAGGTTGGCGACGCCGGCGGGCCTGGTCGACTCGACGGAGGTGAGTGGTGATAGGTTTTTGTAACGTCCCAGTCCCAAAATACGTAGGACTAGAAACGTAGACATGCCAGCTGTATTCATACGAAGTATACTCCAATATATGGAAGCCTCGTATAAATACATATGCTGTAAAATACAGTATAACCATAACTAATCTCATCCACAAGAATAAAAGATATCATATAATCAACTATGAATTTGTCTTGATACAATATGTTGGGCGAAGACAAATCCACTACCAACAAGTAATGGAAAAATACATGAGTAAAGAAATAAATTTGGCGAGCGAAGCGAAGACGATCCAAATGCAATCATCCTCGAAGAGATAGCGATGAACACGGCTAGAGCTAGAACACCTGCGAAGAACAATAGCACACACCTGGAGAGATAACCAGGTCCTCAGAGGGACGTACAAGACACATAATATCATGCCATATAAATTGAATAAATATTGCTCAAATAAATAAGTCAATCGAATTATAACATAGTCTAATACGCACCTACTGAACGAGCGTACCATCCCCCCAACCAAAAAAGGACAGGAGATGGTAAACTAATTCACGGTGACGTATCTTTCCATGCTAATAATCCAATATGGTATTCGGACCCCAACAAGGTTCAATACCTTCTCATCGAACTAGTAAACCACACCTACAACCAAACAAGGACAAGATGTGACGAACTAATCCGCGATAAGTTATTGTTCCAAGCCACAGTCAGATACAAGTACCCAAACCAAAGGTACTCATACCTAACGGATAAGGGTGCCTAACCAAATCTAGGTGAATGCAGTTTTAAGAACAGTTCAAGGTCGCATGACTACCCGGTTAAGTCAAGAAAATATCGATACAGTACCTCAGTAGCGAGTCACAACACCATATACTATTCCTCAGTATCGAGCGAGTCTATAGCATATAGTCTACCTATCGTTCCTCAGTAGCGAGCGAGTCTACGATAGATAGGGTGGTAGTCAACTTCCAATCATGTTCTTTCCGCCTAATGCTAACTCTATAACCGCTAAGTCAAACTAGCATGCAACCTATATTAGCGGTTATTCCTATCGCACGGCTTGTACGTACTGGTGGCCAGCCAATCACGCACTTTCGTGTTCTACATGCGACACACAACTTCGTGGTACAATGTGTCAAGGCCATGAATGCAACACACAAAGGTGGTCCCTTAAATCTAGGGTTAATGTGTAAAAAATAATACATAGCAAGAAACTGAACAGTAAATTCTAACAGGTTATGCCATGTATCACAGTTTATTTTGCATAAAGAAAAATAATGAACATGCATGAAATATGAGCTAAAATAATTAAACAGCAAATGGCAAGGTGTCTTGCCTGAGGTCCTTGCTGGTGACACCGATAATCCCGTTGGGTACAGAATAGTCACAGGGCTACACAAGATAACTCAGACGATGTGACAAACTTCTAAAATAAAAATCAAAAATAAAATATTCTGGAAAATTTTTTATATATGATATGTTTTTTTCTGTCAGTATTCTGAAACTTCAAACGGATCGTGATTCTGATTCCTGGTTCTCCCAGAATCTCAAAAACACTAAAACGTGTCAGATTTTGGACCACTGACACTCCACAAATTTTCCAAAAAATTAAGTTCCTAATTTATAAAAATAAAATTTACATTCAGAAAATATACCTCAATACGATTCCAACAAAAAAAACTGGAGTCAAAAGGAGTCCGGAGTTGGGAGTTATGGTCATTCGAAGTTGCTACAACCTTTGAAAATTAAGGCTGAATTTATGACGAAAAAAAGAGAGAAATTTTGACAAGGATGGTTTGAAAGATGATTTGTGGTGAAAATAATATGGAGGAGTACCTGCCTATTTATAGGATGTGAGAATTTTCAATTAGATAAGAATTATGATTCCTTTAAACCCAATTTAGATATTTTCTAATTTAATTTAAAAGCAATCAAATCCAAATCCAAATCCAAATCCAAATATAATTTAAACCAAATCAAATTCTCTTAGTTTAAAATCAAATCAAATAAATCTAATTTAAATCTATTTAAATTTTTTGCTCAAAATCAAATGGGATAAATCAATTTCGAATATTTAACTATTTAAATAAATCCAAAAATTAAATCAAGATTTAAATGGCCACCATAACTTCCAAATATATTTTTCAAAATACCAATAATAATAATTTCAAAAATAATAAATATTTGTAAATATCTTTTTAAATAATAAAATATTTATTAATAAATCTTAAAAATTACATTTTTATTTAAAATAGACTAATAAATAATTATGAAATATATGTATGCACGAATAATGCATACATGATTATGCTTTTCCTAGTATACAATGAAATATTATTTATGATTAATAATTGCTAAAAATAAAAAGGCTTTTTATAGCAAGAATAATAATTATATAATATTTTGAAAGTGTATAATAAAATAGAAAAAATATTTTTCTAAAATATGTACGCTCGCACATATTCGCACTTGACGAGCAACTACGAAAAATAAAATTTCGTACGCGACGTACAATACGACTATGCGGCATACAATACAAAATTTTTAAATCAGTACCAAATTTTATATATAAAAAAAATAGTAGAAATTTAGGGGTTTTACATCCTACCCAACTTAAAAGAATTTCGTCCTCGAAATTAAGAATTAGGAGGGGGTGAGAAGGCACAACGGTAGATAGGAGGGTTTAAGGAAGTTTATATGGTCGTAGTCTAGGTTGAGGGTATGATTAAGAGACGATTGTAATAACTCTTAAATTCAAGTGATTAGAAAGTCAAGATTGTAAATTTAGTGTCGAGGGAAAGGTCGAGTAGTTCAAGACAAAGATATGGTTACATTGGGTGGTAATGGTCATGGTGATAGGACAGATAGAGGAGTTTTAGTACGACGCTTTCGTCCTTCTAAAATAGGTGAAGGCGAACGCAATATAGAGTTCGAAGGAGGCGTTATGGAATACGAATACGTGGTTCAAAGACGACCGAATAATTCAAAAGGAGTTGTCAAGGCAGTCGCGGATGAGACTCTAGAGGACATGTTTAGCTATGTCCCCATCCACGTAGGATAATATGTAATAAGCAAACCAAAGTGCAATAGGTTGATCAGACCATCATGCACCGGTTCTGATTAGACAATATGTTAGTGGGTGCACCCAATAAAATATGTCATGATCAAGCTTGAGACGAAATAAGCTTGCAAAACTGAAGCTACATTAGTAGCATAGGATAGTCAAAATATGTGCAAGGGAGGTACTGATGAAGGAAATTAAATAGTCCCTGATCTTTTAAAATCAAGGCTCGCCCGAAGTGTGGGCCTATACAGTTGTCCTAGTGTTCTTCATTTATGGCTTGGTAGACTAGATAAGGTAGGGTCCTCTGAACTTATAGGCTAAGTAAACTTATCCACATGGGTCACAAGGACAAAGGCTTTGTTGGGCCGTGAGGTATTCTACCCAACTTACAAGAGTTAAACTAGTAATGGGATGAGACAATGGGTTAAGCAATCAAGATAAAGCACAAATTTAAGCATTTAAGGAACTAAGTAGAACAAAATTCACCTATCGGGTTAAGGGATTGAGTCAAGGTTGGATCTCTTAATTGAAGTCGGAAAGTATTTTGGTGTCATGGTGGAGGTTATAGTTTGGCCATTTTGACCAGAAGGTCCTATCATGAAAATAGTGTACAAAGAGACGTGTTTTAGTGGGACATGATACATCTACATGAAGGTGGACTTGTCTAGGTCTTACATATAAAATTAATTTGAAGGAAAAGTGTAGTATTGTACTCCAAATATACAAGTCACGGTAGGGGACGCCAGAAGATCAAAAATAGAAAGTGGGAGTTCACGAGGTGATAATTAATGCACAAAATAAAGAAGATCAAGTTAAAGCGTGAAATAAAATTAATTAAAGAATCCACTAAAAATAATTTAGAAACACAATTCCGGAGAGAAGATAGTCTCCTATATGAATACAATTAAGGAACCATTAACTCATTATTCAAATTGCAAATGGGTTAGAAGGTCGCAATTAAAAGATCTAGAATTGAAGGACGGTCGAGTAAGTCGAGGTAAAAATACAGTCACATAGCTGGGTAGATGACTAACAACACTTGTGTATATACTACTATCATGGTCATGAGTGACATGGCAATTTGTGTGGAATACTTCTAACTCATTAGGGCTACCTTTGTGGCCTATCATTAATATTTCAACGCGAGTTTCCTCCAAAAGTTTCTTAATAAATTTTTTAAAAATAACCATCCAAAATTTGTAATCACTGCAAGTCGTTCAATTTAATCATGACCAAAATTTAAATCACTTTCATAATCTCAAAGCAAACTTTATCACGTTACTACTAACCTTTTCCAAAATTAATGTTTAAATTCAACTATTTAACTCAAGAGTTCATAATTTACGAATCCATAAAAATTTCACAATCAATCAAAAATTTAACACTCTAAAATTTTTCAATAACTCATAATAAAACTCTTAGCATATTAAAAGCAATCTCAAAAAAAATAAGCTCAATGCTCTCATCAAATTTTAACTTCTATTCATGCTAAGTTATTCCAACAAAATCACAACTTTTAAATGGTAACTTCCTTTAATCAATCAAAATAACTTTCCATCACATCCTTCGAAATTCTTCCAAAAATTTTAATATTAGCAATCCCACATTAAACTAAATTTCCAAATAATCTCATCAGTCAAAATCTCTTTTTTTTACCAAAAATCTAAATAGATTTGTAAATCATCAATCATAGGACACCATTTAAAATAAAATAAATTCAAAAATTGTTTTCATAACTTGCAAATATTTTAAACCAAAATTCGCCATCATTACTTCCATTTAAAATTTAAAATTTACTAAACACAAAAATTGCAAGTTGTATGACTCAAATTTAAATAATTTCTACAACCACATTTGAAATCTAAGATCATTTTCAAACCCAATTTATAACTGTCCAAAGGTGTATAACTATAATACAATAAATCATAAATACCACAACTCGAAATCAAATTAATTTCTTAAACCAAGTATGAAATTCTATAAATCCTCTGGTGTTTACTATTTAGGAATCTTAAGGTTAAAACTTTCTGTGGTAATATCCTACTTTACAAATTACCAATCATTAAATCACACTAAAAAACTTTTTAACTCAATTAGAGTCTTGAATGTATTCCAATTGCCAATATAACCATTCTAGCCATGTGTTTGGCCTATGAGCATATACTAGTGTAGACATCTTCCTAGTTTACACTAAGCACGGAAATAAGAATCAACGGTAGAAAGGAATCAAGCAAGATGCAATACAAGGAAGTCGAACGAGAGTTCGGAATTTGAAGCCAAGGGAAGAGGTTAAGCTGTATGGATGAGATTCCTATAATTCTAATCCTATGTTGCAGGTTCACATCGGTACAGTAACGTAACCGAAGTGACAAACTAGACCTGCATGGGCCACCACAAAAACATGTAACGCCCCAGTCCCAAAATACGGAGGACTAGAAACGTAGACATGCCAGCTGTATTCATACGAAGTATACTCCAATATATGGAAGCCTCGTATAAATACATAAGCTGTAAAATGCAGTAGAACCGTAACTAATCTCATCCACAAGAATAAAAGATATCATATAATCAACTATGAATTTGTCTTGATACAATATGTTGGGCGAAGACAAACCCACTACCAACAAGTAAAGGAAAAATACATGAGTAAAGAAATGAATTTGGCGAGCGAAGCGAAGACGATCCAAATGCAATCATCCTCGAAGAGATAGCGATGAACACGGCTAGAGCTAGAACACCCGTGAAGAACAATAGCACACACCTGGAGAGATAACCAGGTCCTCAGAGGGACGTAACAAGACACATAATATCGTGCCATATAAACTAAATAAATATTACTCAAATAAATAAGTCAATCGAATTATAACATAGTCCAATATGCACCTACTAAACGAGCGTACCATCCCCCCAACCAAACAAGGACAGGAGATGGTAAACTAATTCACGGTGACGTATCTTTCCATGCTAATTATCCAATATGGTATCCGGACCCCAACAAGATTCAATACCTTCTCATCGAACTAGTAAACCACACCTATAACCAAACAAGGACAAGATGTGATAAACTAATCCGCGACAAGTTATTCTTCCAAGCCACAGTCAGATACAAGTACCCAAACCAAAGGTACTCATACCTAACGGATAAGGGTGCCTAACCAAATCTAGGTGAATGCAGTTTTAAGAACAGTTCATGGTCGCATGACTACCCGGTCAAGTCAAGAAAATACCGATACAGTACCTCAGTAGCGAGTCACAACACCATGTACTATTCCTCAGTATCGAGCGAGTTTATAGTATATAGTCTACCTATCGTTCCTCAGTAGCAGGCGAGTCTACGATAGATAGGGTGGTAGTCAACTTCCGATCATGTTCTTCCCGCCCAATGCTAACTCTATAACCGCTAAGTCAAACTAGCATGCAACCTATATTAGCGGTTATTCCTATCGCACGACTTGTACGTACTGGTGGCCAGCCAATCACGCACTTCCGAGTTCTACATGCGACACACAACTTCGTGGTACAATGTGTCAAGGCCATGAATGCAATACACAAATGTGATCCCTTAAATCTAGGGTTAATGTGTAAAAAATAATACATAGCAAGAAACTGAACAGTAAATTCTAACAGGTTATGCCATGTATCACAGTTTATTTTGCAAAAAGAAAAATAATGAACATGCATGAAATATGAGCTAAAATAATTAAACAGCAAATGGCAAGGTATCTTGCCTGAGGTCCTTACTGGTGAAACCGACAATCCCGTTGGGTACAGAATAGTCACAGGGCTACACAAGATAACTCAGACGATGTGATAAACTTCTAAAATAAAAACCAAAAATAAAATATTCTAGAAATTTTTTGGGAAAAATATATGATATGTATTTTTCTGTCAGTATTCCGAAACTTCAAACGGATCGTGATTCTGATTCCTGGTTCTCCCAGAATCTCAAAAACACTAAAACGTGTCAGATTTCGGACCACTGACACTCCACAAATTTTCCAGAAAATTAAGTTCCGAATTTATGAAAATAAAATTTACATTCAGAAAATATACCTCAATACGATTCCAACAAAAAAACCTGGAGGTCAAAAGGAGTCCGGAGTTGGGAGTTATGGTCATTCGAAGTTGCTACAACCTTTGAAAATTGAGGCTGAATTTATGACGAAAAAAAAGAGAGAAATTTTAACAAGGATGGTTTGAAAGATGATTTGTGGTGAAAATAATATGGAGGAGTACCTGCCTATTTATAGGATGTGGAAATTCTCAATTAGATAAGAATTAGGATTCCTTTAAACCCAATTTAGATATTTCCTAATTTAATTTAAAAGCAATCAAATCCAAATCCAAATCTAATTTAAACCAAATCAAATTCTCTTAGTTTAAAATCAAATCAATTAAATCCAATTTAAATCTATTTAAATTTTTGCTCACAATCAAATGGGATAAATCAATTTTGAATATTTAACTATTTAAATAAATCCAAAAATCAAATCAAGATTTAAATGGCCACCATAACTTCCAAATATATTTTTCAAAATACCAATAATAATAATTTCAAAAATAATAAATATTTTTAAATATCTTTTTAAATAATAAAATATTTATTAATAAATCTCAAAAATTACATTTTTATTTAAAATAGACTAATAAATAATTATGAAATATATGTATGCACGAATAATGCATACATGATTATATTTTTCCTAGTATACAATGAAATATTATTTATGATTAATAACTGTTAAAAATAAAAAGGCTTTTTATAGCAAGAATAATAATTATATAATATTTTGAAAGTGTATAATAAATAGAAAAAAAAATTTTCTAAAATATGTACGCTCGCACATATTCGCACTTGACGAGCAACTACGAAAAATAAAATTTCGTGCGCGACGTACAATACGAATATGCGGCATACAATACAAAATTTTTAAATTAGTACCAAATTTTATATATAAAAAAATAGAAGAAATTTAGGGGTTTTACAGTTTTTATTTTATTTTATTTTATTCTTTTTTTTCTGTGTAGTGACGATGGGTGTGCGGGCGGCGCTGGGTGTGGGCGGCCGCCGGGATGGGGTCGAGATGGGCTACGGTGGAAGGGCTCGTCGGGGCAACGAGCAGATGGTGGCTGGCCGGGGCTGGACAGTGGGCTGGGGTGGTGGTTGGAGGTGAAGATGGGGATATCGATCGTCATGGATGGGGCGGAGCCATGCGGGCGGTGGTGGTGATGGCTGGGCGTGGGTTTGATATTGGTGCCGCCGGTGGGTGTGTGGAGGTCAGGGCGTGTGTGGTCAGGTTGACGGGGCAGTGGATGGTGGTGGAGTTACCGTCGGTGGCTGGACACGAGTGGGGGACGAGGAATGGCAGCGAGGTGCTGGTCGGGGTGTGTGGCCGGGCTGTGGTGGCGACCACGGATTGTGGTGGTGGCGCTCGGCCAAGGTGACCGGAGTGACGGAAGACGGTGGTTCGGCAGAGAGGAGGTAGGGATTTGGTCGAGGTAGCGAGGAGGCGGTGGTTGGGATAGATCGAGGCTTGGGATAGGGTTAGGAATTCGTTTGTGTCGGGATATGTCCGACACGAAAAGATGATGCATTTGTAAAAAGATGGAATGAGAATTAGACACTGACACGGTGCACGCACTTGTGGTGGAAATTATGAAAAATAGAAATTTACGGATGAGTACCTGCCTTTTATAGGATGTGGGAATCCCAGTTGGATAAGGATTAGGAGTAGTTTAATTTCCCTTAGATAATTCATCTATTAATTTAAATCCATTCAAAAATTTTAAATCCAAATCTAAATCAATTTAAATATAATTACATTATATCTTTCAGTTTAAAATCAAATAAGATGAATCAACTTTCAAATATAAATATTATTTATCTATTTAAATATATCCATAAAATTAAATCAAGATTTAAATTGCCACAATAATTTCAAAATATGTTTTCCAAAAAATACTAACAATAATAATTTCAAAAATTATATTATTATTTTAAAAATAAACTAATAAATAATTACGAAATATATATGTATGCACAAATAGTATTTACATAAATATACTTTTCTAGTACACTATTCTATAAGAATATTATTTATTATTAATACTGTTATAAACGAAAGGCTTTTTATAAATAAAATGATGAACATGAAAATTTTGGTACGACAGATAAAAAATTATTATATATTATTTTGAAACTACAAAAATAAAAAAATTCTAAATTATGTACGCTCGCACATATTCGTACTCGTCGAGCAATTACGAAAAACGAAATTTCGCGCACGACGTATAATGCAACTACGCGACGTACAAATACAAAATAAAAATTAGTACCAAATTTATAAAAAAATAGTAGAAATTTAGGGGTTTTGTAGGGGGATGATAAGGTACATGGGTATGTCGATAAGGAAGCACAGTCAAATCATTGGGAGAGACAAGGAAACGATGTTTAATGAAAACATGCACTAGAGTCGTGATTTCAATAATGGCGAAGATAATCATGAATTAATGCAAGAAGGAAAATGGTTAAGATAATGCGCAATAAAAAATAGTATGGGTTCAAAAAAAATAAAATAAATTAGAGACCTTAAAGTTATGGTCTCTTGAGAGTAGGTTGAGAGTAGGTGGAGAAGCGCAGGAATACAAAGGGAGGGGGTGGCGAAGACGGGAGTGGGAGGGGCGGGCGACTGACGGGGCATTAATCCCAGCAAGAATAGAAGATCATCCGGCCAAGGGGCCACAGGAAGGAAGGAGGGGGTGCCCGACGGAGCGGAAGGTTTCCCTCCGGTGGGGAGGCCATCCATTAAGAGGCTGTCACACCCCAGTCCTAAAATCCATAAGGACTAGAACACATGGCATGCCAGCAGACACATTCCATAGGTAAATCTAATTTAATGGACCAATGGAAGGTATCTTAAGCTGTAAAATAATCTCATGGCGGCACATATCTATACTCATCCATAGAACAAGAATCACATAATAAGAAAGCATATCGTACTGAAATAAAGGAATATAAAACTGTCAAAGAGAAGTACACAATCACATGGAAACTCCATGGATACAAGTCTCAGTCAAATAATGATCACTAAAATGTCTCAGATAAAAGTATAAAAATCTCCACTACAAGTCTTCAGCTCTGAGATAAAATAAAGTAAAATAAAGATAGATGTCCCCGAAGAACTACTCTGGATCAACCTCGTCGTCCATATCTGGTGCAACAGAAGAATAGACTCCCGGCCCGTACTCCTCAGGAAGGACCTCAGCAGCTAAATCTGGAGAATAACCAGGTCCTCAAGGGACATAGCAAGGCACATAATATACAAGCTAAAATGCAGTAAGTAAACAAAGTATCGGGGTATCTAAACCAAACTGACGTGACGCTTTGAGGACAACGTTCGCAAGCGCAGACATCTCCAAAGTAAAAGACATCCGGATCAGGCGTACATATAGCCGTAGCTCCGTAGCGGAATCTCAACAGTATCTAAGAGAGAAACGTGGATCACAGGAAACAGGTAATCTCTCTGAATAAATGTATATACATAAATAAGAGTGTATGTGCACAACATGGCTCGCGCAAGTAGTAGTCATCCTCAACTCTAAAGAAACAATAAGTTACAACCACAACTTACCGTTCTGACCTCTATCTAGACGGCAATCGTACGACACATCTAAAAGAAAGATAAAATAAAACAAACACCCTTAACCTACCGGTATCAGGAATCAGGTATCTCAGGTAATCTGGCTCAAGTATCGGGTTAATATATGTGTCAATCACGTGTCGTATCCAACAGGTCTTTTATGGAAATAAATCCATAAATCTCAGGCAGGCTCTGTATATTAATACTAGACAACTAACTAGTTGAATGGCACCCGGATGTAATCCGAAAACCCGTATCAATATAACTCCTACGATCAAGCACAAGAAATAAAATAGAAAGAAATAAATAACAGAATGAACAAGAACTGTACGATAGCAAGGTGCACTTGCCCGATTCCGCGCTGTGAATATGGAACGCCGCTCCTGCGTCCACGCCTCCGAAACTCGACGCTCCTAGATAATTAATTAACTAGATTAAGTTACTACTCACGAAACTTACGATACGACTTAATTAGTCAAAGTAATGTGTTAAAATTATATTCAATCTCTCATGGAACCATTTAGATCCATACAATCACACACAGGTTCCACGAGACATCGAAACACAATTTTAGGGTTTCCAACTCTTAATTAGTCGGTTATGCCCCTACTTCAATAACATACTTAAAAATCATATAAAAATCTAAAATAATATATTTAGCTAAATTAAATATTCTTTTAATTTTGAGGAGTCTTACATCCTACCTAACTTACAAGAATTTTGTCCTCGAAATTAAGAAATAACTAAGGTAGGTAGGCTTGAGGAGATACAAGAGTTTCTCGATAAGAAAACATGATCAAATCATTGGGTGAGGAGAAGAACGACATTCAACAAAAATAGACAGTTTTGAATAACTAGAAAAATAAAATCAACGGATTTAGTTTAGAAGATGATCACTTGCATGACAGTCCATAGTACCTAATTCGATCAACGCTAACATCAATCTATAGAGGCGTAATATCAAAAATGGTTGATAACTTTCTCGATCCAAATTTAGGATCAATAACTCAACATTTTAAATCGTGTTGAATATCGTCATAATCTTTGAATTATCGGTATTGTTTTATCAATAATAACTCTTTACAGGCTCCTCAAATTTTATATTCCACAAATTTTAACTTTCCTTGAAACATTTTTTTTTCTTCTCTACTCAATTTGGGACTTGCTCTCAAAATTTAACTAAAAAAATTTAGAATTCTAATATATTCTTATATCTATTTTCGATATCTCATAATAGAAATTCAATAAGTCGAAAACTTTGAATTCAATAAATCCCTAATCTTCTTCTTCTAACGTATCAATATTTTTCAAAAATAAGAATCATACTCATCCTAGTAGAAATTTCGCATGTATCCATCAACATAAAATTAATCCTTAAGCATCAATGATTTAGAAATTCTAATTATTAATATTTGGTTATCCTTGAAAACTAATATCATCAACATTATTTTATCAAAGGCAAAAGTCAGCCTTATCTTTAGCAAAAATTTTGTATACAGAGATTTTTAATGCTTGAAGCACCAAGAAATTAAAATTTCTTATATTCAATATTGGATTAATCCTCAAAAATAATTTGTCGGTCTAGAATCCATGCATCTTTGATCGTATCATCAAAACATAATATTACATCATCCCAACTTCATCTAATAGTGTTTTAGATCATAATTCAACTTATGCCTTATAATCGCATAACCACCTTAACCAACTCTACCATTAATCTCCTCTATGGGATTTTTCTAATCTAGCCCGTATAACAGAAGAGTATCATTATCCAATCTATCTTTGCACAAGGAAATAATATAAGAAACAAGGGTTGCATAAATCACGAAGGAGTTTTAATAAAAAAATTCAATGAGTGAAGCGATTCAATTGGGAGGAAACATACAGTTAGGTTTAATGATCGTGGTAGGGTTTGAGTAGTGAATGGGGGTCGCTTATTAACACATGAGATAAAAAGTTAACAGTTAAGTAAATCAAAATGAGAATAAGTAGAGATTCATGAGACGTGGTTCCTAGAGAAAAGATAGTTTCTTAGGTGGGGGTTCGACCAAGGGAACGATTCTAGTCATCCTCAAGTTCCAAATGATTAGAAGGTCATGATAATAGATCTAGGGTTTGAGGGAAGTAATGAGTAACTCAAGACGAAGATGTACTTACATGGCTTGGTTGACAAATAGCTACACTTGTGTATATACAACTATCTTGGCCATAGGTGATAGGACAACTAAGGGGATACTCTGTGTCTATCTATCAAGTACGAGCGTTTATTTTTCGAGAGTGAGTGGAGATGAAAAACAATAAAGAGTTCAAGTGAGATGTGGTCGAATACAAGTACGGGGTTCAAAGGCGATTGAATAGTTCAAAAAGGAGAGTTGTCAAGGTAGTTGCGGATGAGATCCTAGAGGACAAGTATATTTGTTAACTATATCTCAATCCACGTAGAATAATCATAAGAAGAGCGAACCAAGTGCACTAAGTTGATCAAACCATAATGCACCGGTTCTGATTAGACAATATGTTAATGGGTGCACCCAATAAAACATGTCCTGAACAAGCTCGATAAAACAAATAAGCTTGTAAAACTAGGCTTATAATAGTAGTATCAGTCAAGATAGTCAAAAATATAAGTACATGAGAAGTAGTTCAAGTTCCTCAAAATCTAAAACTTGTCTGGTGTTTGGGCCTCTATAGTTGTCCTAATGTCTTCTTGTCTAAGGCTTTGACCGACCAAATAGGTTATGGACCTCTAGATAACCTATTAGTGTCATTCAATAATGGGTTGTAAGGACAAAGGGATGCTAGGTTGTGAGGCATACTACCCAACTTACAAGAGTTCAACTAGTGGTGTAATTGAATCAATGGAGCCTACAAGTTATCTTCCTAACCTTTATTGAGAATTAAGATTCACGGTAGAAAAAGGAATCAAGCAAGATGTAGTTCAAAGCAGTCAAATGAGAGTTCAAAAATAGAATCAAGGAAGAAGATCAAGTATGTGGATGAGATCCTAGATTCTAATCCTATATGCATGCTTGCTTGGCAAAGTCATGTAACCAAACAATTTATTCGTTGACCTACATGGGCCACCACAAAAACATGTCACGCCCCAGTCCTAAAATCCATAAGGACTAGAACACATGGCATGTCAGCAGACACATTCCATAGGTAAATCCAATTTACTGGACCAATGGATGGTATCTTAAGCTGTAAAATAATCTCATGGCAGGCACATATCTATACTCATCCACAGAACAAGAATCACAGAATAAGAAAGCATATCGTACTGAAATAAAGGAATATAAAACTGTCAAAGAGAAGTATAAAATCACATGGAAACTCTATGGGTACAAGTCTCAATCAAATAATGATCACTACAATGTCTCAGATAAAAGTATAAAAATCTCCACTACAAGTCTTCAGCTCTGACATAAAATAAAGTAAAATAAAAATAGATGTCCACGAAGAACTACTCTGGATCAACCTCGTCGTCCACGTCTGGTGCAACGGAAGAATAGACTCTCAGTCCGTACTCCTCAGGAAAGACGTCGTCAGCTAAATATGCAGAATAACCAGGTCCTCAATGGATATAGCAAGGCACATAATATACATGCTAAAGTGCAGTTAGTAAACAAAGTATCGGGGTATCTAAACCAAATTTATGTGACGTTTTAAGGACAACGTTCGTAAGCGCAGAGATCTCCAAAGTAAAAGACATCTGGGTCAGCGTACATGTAGTCATAGCTCCGTAACGGAATCTCAATGGTAACTAAGAGAGAAACATGGATCATAAAAAATAGGTAATCTCTTCGAATACATGTATATACATATATAAGAGTGTATGTGTACAGCATGGCCCGTACAAGTAGTAGTCATCCTCAACTCTCAAGAAATAATAAGTTGCAACCACAACTTACCGTTTTGACCTCTATATAGATGACAATCCTATGACACATCTAAAAAAAGATAAAATGACACAAACACCCTTAGCCTACAGGTATCAGGAATCAGGTATCTCAGGTAATCTGGCTCAAGTATCGGGTTAATATATGTGTCAATCACGTGTCGTATCCTATAGGTCCTTTATGGAAATAAATCCATAAATCTCAGCCAGGCTCTATATATCAATACTAGACAACTCACTAGTTGAATGGCACCCGGATGTAATCCGGAAGCTCGTATCAATATAACTCCTAAGGTCAAGCACAAGAAATAAAATAGAAATAAATAAATGACAAAATGAACAATAACTGTATGATAGCAAGGTGCACTTGCGTGATTCTGCGCTATGAATATGATATGCTACTCCCGCGTCCACGCCTCCGGAACCCGACGCTCCTAGATAATTAATTAACTAAATTAAGTCACTACTCAAGAAACCTACGATACGACTTAATTAGTCAAATTAATGTATTAAAATTATATTCAATATCTCATGGAACCATTTAGATCCATACAACCACACACAGGTTCCACGAGACATCGAAACACAGTTTTAGGGTTTCCAACTCTTAATTAGTCGGTTATGCCCCTACTTCAATAACATACTTAAAAATTATATAAAAATTATAAAAATAATATTTAAACTAACTTTCTACAGATTTATCTATGAAATTCAAGAATTAATATTTCTAAAGACATTTATGACTAGTTGATTACTAAGTCAGCTATTCTACTCGAAACTCGCCCGGAACATAGTTAATGACTCAAAATTGCTAAAATAACCAAAAATATATTTTAAACAGAAATAAAATACCTTATTTCACAGAATAATATCAGAGGTACAAGGGTTGAGTTATACTACAAGTTTGGGACATTCTAGGTCAGCAGGTTACCCGAAAATAGCTAGTTTTGACCTATATTTTTCCTGACCAGATTAAAGTTGATAAAATCGTGTAAAAAATACTTAAAAATCATATTTTCTATATATTAACACACACAAAATTTAATTTCGAAAATAACCATCAATAACTTATAGTTCCTTCACAACGGGGTTGGAATCGACCCTATCGAAACATGAATATTACAACCATAATTCATGACACTTTTATAGGTGAAAATATATAACAAAAGGTACCAAAATACTATTTTTACAGATTTAATAACAGAATTTCTACAGAATTAAAGCATGGATTTGAGATAAAAAAAAGTAGGGTTTCTTACCAAAAGTCCTTGCTAGTTGGATTGTGGATGTTTCTTCTTGCCAAAGCTCCCATATTTCTTGCTATCCTTGATTGCTACTCCTTTCTTGGTATATTTGAAGGGGTTGGCAATGGCTATAGATGATTGGATGGGGAAGATGGAGTTTCTAGGGTTTGTTTCGGTGGTTGGATGGATGTATAGTGAAGGAGAAAATTTTATGGTGGATAGAGAGATGTGTAATGGAGGGGATGATGTTATGAGGGCTATGGGGCTTGGTGCTGTCAAAATTTGAGGGAGAAAGAGAGTATGGTTGGCTATGGAGGCGGGAAAGAAGGAGAAATTAAGTTAGGGTACAAGTTGATATATATATATATATATATATATATATATATATATATATATATATATATATATATATATATATATATATATATATATATATATATAAAATATATATATATATATATATATATATATATATATAACCAAAAGGACTTTTATTGATGTATCAGGCACAAAATGTCGAAGTCTATACAAGTAAGTGCGCCGGACGCAAAGAAACAACAAAACAACAAAACAAAACCTGAGAAGGAAACCAACTCTAAGGGAGCGATGATCGTAACTAAAAAAAGCCTGCCAAAAAAGCTCCGAGGAGTGGGAGCAGCGGTTCTTGGCTTTAAGAATTTGACGAAGGACTTCACGGATCAGTTGAACGGGGTTGTATTGGCGACCTTCGAACCTGAATTTGTTCTGATTGTTCCAGAGGACCCAAATACCAGCGGCTGCAGCGATCTAATGGCCTTGGGTGTCACCCTAGTTAGCCAGGAGATCATTGATGCCCCCGAGTAGATGTCTCCTCTTACATCGTCGAGAGAGGTCATGCCACACCAGGTTAGCAAGATCTCTGGAGAGCAGGATGTGTTTCGTAGTTTTCGGTTTGTGGGAGGTGTAGCAGTGGCATCTGGATGCAAGTCTGAAGCCAATGGTTGTGAGTCGTCGGTCGGCAGCTTCCTGCGCTGAGCTCTCCAGATCAGGAAAGACCATTTGTTGGGGATGCAGGATTGCCAGAAGGTTACGAGCAGGGGAAACGGTGTGCCCCCCACCTCCTGCCTAGCTGAGGCCATCGTGAATGAACCTCCAATGTTGGGGGACCACATCAATTTGTCTGGGAAATCATCGATCTGAACGTCCGTGGCTTCGAGCCTAGTCGTTGCCTCCTGCCCGAAACAATCTCGGATCTGCTCCCATCGCCAACCCGATGCTGGGTCCCAGAGATCCCGAATCATGCAACTAGGGGGCGTTAGGGGATAGTTGGTAGATCTCATCACCAATCCACCATTCGAAGCTAGGTAAGGAGTTTTCGTTGCCTAGTCGCAAGCAGATCAGGGGTTCAGCAAGCTGCCGTCCGTGGAGAATACGGTGCCACAATACGGAGAAACGACTGTTAGCAGTGGTGGTGGTTGGGTAGGAATATTGGAAGTATCTAGCTTTCATGAACCGCGACCAGATAGAGTTGTGCGATCTAAGCTTCCACCACAATTTCATAGAGCAGGCGCTCACGATGTGCGCTAATTTGATGAAGTCGAGGCCCTCCTTACCTGTTGGTTTGGCCATCGAGTCCCAGCTGGCCCAGTGGTGCTTATCCAGACCATTATTATGCCTCCCAAAAAAGCTGGCGAAAAGAGGCTCCACGAAAGATAGAACCTTCAAAGGCGGAGAACAGACCGCTAGGATGTAGATAGGGATGGAGGATAAAATGTGCTTGATAAGGATCATCTTGCTGCCAGGTGATAGGATCGCGTTGTGCCATCCCTCAACCTTCTTCTTAATCTTGTTAACAATGCCACCGAAGATGCCCGAATTAGATCTGCCGTAAACTAATGGGCACCCCAGGTAGGTGAACGGCGGGTAAGCGGTGGAGAAGGAGGTGAGATTGGTGAGGGCAGTCGAGTGGCTCCTGTCGGCTTTATGGCGGGTGTAGATGACGCTTTTATCGCGGTTGATCCGTTGTCCGGAGCATATGGTGTATTTCTCCAGGGTACTGTAGACCACCTCTACGGATCCGATGTCTCCGGAGGAGAAGATGAGCACGTCATCAGTGTATGCCAGGTGAGTGATAATGGGGCAACCCGTAGTGGTGTGAAAGTAGAGGAATTTAGAGATGTTGACCATGTTTTTGAGGTTTCTGCTGAGGGCTTCGGCAGCTATGATGAAGAATGAGGAGGATAGAGGGTCTCCTTGTCGGACATTGCGGCTAGCTTTGAAAAAGCCATCCGTTTGCCCGTTGATGACGGTGGAGAATCAAGAGTTGTTTATGGATCTGTAAATGATGTCTATCCAGGTTTTAGAGAACCCGAAAGCTTTGAGAACCCAGATCATGAATTGCCAGTCTAGCTGTCGCGCCCCAGAACCAGAATACTGGAGAGCGGGGGCAGGCAAAGCCAGCTACGTATATGAAATGGATTCCATCTCACTATACGGTCACGGCTGTCTAGATACATGAGGGTTTACTACAAGCCAACAGTCTCCTATGGTCATGAACAAGCCTAGTGTCTTAATCACAAGCAAGTAAGTAAATGTTACAAGATGTTAGATCACCAAATATACAATAGTAAGGTGTCCCAAATATTACATATTCAGTTGATCATGAAGCTAGTCGTTACAAAATATTAGGACTAGCAAGAGTTTTAGTCATACATGATCAACCCTAGGATCTGTCAATCATATTACAGCCCGTAGACAAACAGTAAGTACAATCGAACTAAACAGGTGCTCGTCGGCTAAACGCCTCAAAAGAATATTTTTACAATAAAGTGGGAGATCAAAAATAAACCCACTCGTTGCCCTGGTTACGTCTAGTCGCCACCATCGGGCTGGAAAGTCGGTAGATCCTCTGGAGCTGCTCCGAAATCTGGCCATACAAAACCAGCTGGGTCAGATCCCAGAAAGAGCAAGTGCCACAAAGGAAGCTTCACTTGGGAACTAAAACCAGCAATTAGCAAAGAAGATAATTTTAATAGTAAAACTGGAGATAATATAACATCACGAGAATATACGGTAAGATAATCATAGGACCATTCAGATAACCAAGTTATAATCCTTAAACCAAACAAGGACCGGGATTGTAACCCTTAGTCTGAACCGAACTTGGTTTCTCCCATTTATCAGCAAGATAATATAAGAAGTCAGAGCATGTAACAATTTGTACAGGATCAAGACTAGACAGATTATTCCTCATTCAATCAATCACGGCCAAGCAATGAGTACGGCTTGATACTTTAACTAACTAGGGTTATCACAGGCCTAGTTACTAGCAAGATGCAGTGAGATTATTCCACAGCCACAAGCCCTGCAGACCATCCAGGTTACCCAGGTTGAAAATTAGGGGTTGAATTCAGGTGGGTACATTGTCCAGGAAATGCATGTACCCTTAGGTAGCTTGAAGGGTGCAACACATGACAGTATACTGGAAATGTGGCCTACTTGACGGCAGGCTACAGATCCCAGGCGCGCCCAGGTAACGGGATTGCCTGTAGCTGGGAGATCTCTTTATGACTAATGTATTAATCTAGTTATTAGCCTTAGTCCATTTCAGTAGGTACTCCTGACCGTGGTACTTAGGAGTCCCCTCCTAGACATGATGCAAGACAGGACTGGATTATTTGTACAAGCACAATCGCCCACGGTGTCTGGGTTAATTATACATGTCATGTCATGTCAGGTAGCCGTCACAATGGCTTATCAAGATATATCATGTCAGGTTATCATGTCGAGTGTACTTGTCAGGAGTGCGCCACGACGGGCCACTATCAGGTCATGTCATGTTAGTTCCTTGTCACACCATGTCATGTCATTTCAATCGTGTCAATCAAATCGTGATTTATCAAGTTCAGGACAAAAGGCGTAAGGATATAAAATGGGCGTAAAAATATACAATAAAGGTAAAGGTGTACGCCATAAGAACTCAAGTTATACTGAGAGTTACATGGCATGGGCAAATAATAGTAAAATAACAGTACACAGAGCTATAGGAGAGCCATGCAGCTCAGGCATATGCGGCCAGGAATGATCTCATACGGCTGGAAAGAGAACAGTCCATGCGGCTGAATAGAATCAGGCGCATGCGGCTAAAGGGGAGAGGCTCATGCGGTCGAAGGGTATCAGTCATATGCGGCCGACGGTAAGGGAGGGGCGTATATGGCTCAGGCAGAACATTCCATGCGGCTAGGAAGATTGACGCTATACGGTTACAAGGGGAACAACGCCATGCGGTCGGCTATCAATCAGGTATATGCGGCCGAAGCCAAGTGGGTCTCATGCGGCTAGCTGGGTTCGGCCCTTATGCGGCTGGGGAGATTCGAAATCATGCGGCCCAAAGTGGCGGAGGCACATGCGGCTCAAAGGGAGAGGAATCCATGCGGCAGGAAGAAGCGGGTCCCATGCGGCTCAAAGGGAGATAAGCTTATGCGGCTGGAAGGCTCGCCGCATGAAGGTTTATGCGGTCAAGTGCTGCCATGCAGCTAAGGGGGTTCATGCGGTCAGCACTGTTCTTCTTTTCCACTTGTCCGAGAAAAAGAACCAAGGAGCTCAGGGTTCCAAGGCTCATAATTTCTTCATCCCAAGTCCAAATCCAGACTTCCATAGGTCAAAACGGGGCAGAATGAAATGCTCTACAACATAGAACCATCAAAACTTAGAAATAACAAGATTAAATAGATCAAAACCCAAGAAATTCAAAAATAAAATAAACTTAGATCTACAAGAATCTAGCGATGGAAAGTGGAAATGCCAAGTATTAAAGTAAGTTAAAATGCTGTAAGGAAAAGAATGAAGCAATAAAATTAGAGTTCCTCCATGAAGCAAGTTGCACTTGCCTAGACCCCTCTCTCTCTCTCTCTCTCTCTGGTAGATGAAGAAGTTAATGGAGAAAAGAAGAAGAGTAATGAAGAGAGAGAAGGAAGTGGGGTTAATAAATGGTAGTGGTGGTGGTAGGTAGGGGGTTCACCCTTGGTTCATAATGAACCAAAGCAAACTGAGCCAAGCCGAACCAACCCAAGAATAAACCAAGCCATGAAGAAAACTAAGCAAGGAATCATGCAATACAAGATAAAATACGTACACGTATTCTAAAATATGTAATACTAACCACAGATATTACACTAGCCGATCGTATTCCTTCTCTATGTTAAGCTTAATGGCTATGTTGCCCCCGCCCCTCATCGGGAATTTTATGTATGTAACCATCTCCTGGGCTAGAAGGATGTTGTCAGTGATGTTCCGCCCGGAGACGAAACCACTTTGCTCTTCAGAGATAATCTTGGAGAGAATGAGGGACATGCGGGTGGCGACGATCTTGGAAAAGATTTTATTAGCGAAGGTGCAAAGGCTGATCGAACGAAAATCTTTGAAGGGCTCCGGGTTATCTTATTTGGAAATTAAGATGAGATTGGCTCAGGATAGGGATTTAGGATAATAAGCGCCTTGAAAGAAAGCAGTAGTGGCTTCAATCACGTCGGTCTGGATGATGTTCCAACAGGAGCAAAAGAACGTCCCCGTAAAACCGTCCGGTCCTGGAGCGCTATGCTCGTCAAGAGCCCAGACCACGGACTTAACTTCTTCCGCAGATGGAGGGATTAAAAGCTAATCATTATCCTACTCATCGATGAGGAGAGGGACCTTAGCCAGGAAGCTCTTATCCTTGACGACTACTTCTTTGGTAAAAAGTTTGGAGTAGAGGTTGGCGACAGCAGTCTGGATGCTCCGTTGATCTTTGAGTAAGGTGTCGTTCTCGTCGAAGATTTGGTGAAGGGATAGTTGATGCCTGCGGTCCACAGGAGTGGAAGAATACGGTGTTATTGTCTCCCTCGATGTCCCAGGTCAACCAGGCTTTCTGTTCCCAAAATTTTGTCTCCACTTTCAGGCGGGATTTGAGGATAGCTTTAGTGAGGTTGAGCGAGGCACGAGCCTCAGAGGGGCAATCTGTGGCGAACCGAATCTCTGTACGAGTGACATCATCTTCTGTAGCTTTAATCTCTTGGAAGAAGTTGCCAAAAGCAAGTTTTCTCCATAAAGTAAAAGCATTTCTGGTAGCCTTGAGTTTATTGCTACTCTAATAAGGGGGTCGGGGTTGTCTGTCGGGTTCCAGGCGGCGGTGACGATGTTCTGGAATTGGGGGTGGTGTCTCCAGAAGTCCAGGAATCTGAAGGTTTTTTGATAAGGTTGGGATTGTAGCTAACCTCAATAACGAGAGAAGAGTGGTCTGATTCGGTGGAGTTAAGGTGGAAGAGGTTGGATATAAGGTTCATGTCGGACCAACGGTTGTCAACAAGGGCACGATCCAGACGAGAATATTGGCGCTGAGCTCCTTCTTACATGTTGCACCAGGTGAAGGTGTTGTTGGAGTAGGGGCGAGGATACAAGTTGGCCTGAAACATGAAGGAATTGAAGTCGTTCATGACAGGTTGGTGGGGAGGGCAACCTCCCATTTTTTTCTTGGAGCTCGCAATCGTATTAAAATCTCTAATACAGAGCCATGGGAGGCTGTTGAAGGAACTATGGATGTCAAAAAGGATGTTCCAGAGCTGCCTACGCTCGGTGTAGTCGCAGCTGCCGTGAATAGCGGAGATAAGGGATCGGGAAGGGAGGGAGGGGTGTTCCACCCAATATGAGAGCACCTAATCATGGTCAAGGATGGTACTGAAGAGGCAATCATCGGAGAAGAGGATCCAGATGTCATGGCATCCACAATGGCGTTAGGGAAACCGAGCTGAAGTTGGATGGATTTGAGTTTTCTTTGGGGGATTCTAGGTTCGATGACCACTATAATGTCGATCCGATGGATTTTGATAAGGATGGTTAATCTCCTCATGGTGGGTTTATTGGCCAGCCCTCTAACATTCTAGGCTAGGATGTTAACCATCAGCGAGAGTACGGTTAGGGGTGGGGTTGCTCTTGGTGGCTGACCTGGTAATCATGGCCGGTGGCTCTTAAGCTAGTTTCTTTTTCTTCTTGATTAGATGAGTTTTAGGGACCTTTAGGGCTGGAGCGGAGGTTTCTATCGTCATGCCTCAGAGGTTTGGGGCCTCGCTGCTAGTGTCGTCCTCTGGGGGGTTGATGAGTTCTGTCTCAATTTCGGCTAGAGCGCTGAGGGGGTTGTTTAGGTTCAGGAAGCCCACCTCCTGGGCCTGACGGATCCTGGCCTCATATTTGAGTCCTAAAGATTGTGCGACCTCGGCCAGGTGAGAGGATGTGTGAGAATCAACTGGATCGTGGAGGGTGGTCAGCGCCATCTGGTCCTCCCTTGTAAGCTCCGTCAGGTCCTCAACTTGATGTATGAGAATCCTATATATATAATATATGTATATAATATATATATATATATATATATATATATATATATATATATATATATATCTTCTTTTTTGAGAAATGGAGCTTTTATTGATGTATCAGGCACAAAATGCCGAAGCCTATACAAGTAAGAGTGCCAAGCGCGAAGAGCCAATAAAAGACAAGACTAGAGGCGAGCACCAAAGGGTGTCGTGAACAAGGCTACTGCAAAGCTTGCCAAAACTGGTCCGGGGAGTGGGTACAGCGGGATCTGAGTTTAAAAATTTTTCGACGAACATCGCGTGTCAATTGCGCCATGGTGAATTGTCTGCCTTCATACCTGAATTTGTTCCGATTCTTTCAGAGGACCCTAATTCTGACAGCTGTGGCGATCTGGTGACAATGGGAGTCTCCCCAGTTGATCAGGAGATCGTTGAATCCTCCTGTAGGATGCCTCTTACAATAACAACGTTCAAGGTCGTGCCAGATCTGACCAGCGAGTTCTCTGGTCAGCAGGATGTGTTCAGCAGTCTCAGGTTTATGGGAAGAGCAACAGTGACATCTAGAGGCTAGGCTAAACCTGATAGTGGTAAGGGAATCATCGGTCGGAAGCTTCCTGCGTTGAGCTCTCCAGATAAAGAATGACCACTTGATGGGGATGCATGGTTGCCAAAAGTGAGCGTAGAGAGCGGTCCGTGCGCCTCCGTCCTCCAGCTCGTGCCTGGCGGATGCCATAGAGAAAGATCCTCCTGAATCGGAGGCCCAAATCAAGGCATCGGGGATGTCAACTCTGATCCGAACGTTTACAGACGCCAGCTCGGTCGACACCTCCGGCCCGAGCCACTCTCTGATCCGCTCCCATCTCTACACTGTAGCAGGGTCCCAAAGGTCCTGAATCTTACATTCAGCGGGAGCGTTCACTGACAAGCGATAGGTTGAGTTACCTATCCACCATTCAAAGCATGGAGACGAGTTCCCGCTACCAAGTCACAGGCGGATAAGGGGTTCAACAAGCTGCCTAGCTTGAAGGATACGGTGCCAGGATGCTGAGGAGCGATTATTAGCCGTTGCTGACACTGAGTGAGAGTATTGGAAGTATCTAGCTTTCATGAATCTCGTCTAGATGGAGGTGTGAGTTCTAACCTTCCACCACAATTTTATCAAGTAAGTGTAAACAATGTGAGCTAGTCTGATGAATTCGAGCCCCCTTCTATCATTGGTGTGGCCATCGTGCCTCAACTCGCCTAGTGGTGTTTGTCCTTACCGTCATGGCGGCCCCAAAAGAATTTGGCGAGGAGCGCCTCCATGGAGGATAGGACCCTTCTTGGGTGAGGAGCAAACGGCCAGGGTATAGATCGGGATGGAGGACAGGACATGCTTGATTAGGATGATCTTGTCGTCGGGCGATAGGGTAGTGTTGTGCCAATCCTCGATCTTCTTTCTAATCTTGTTGACAAGCCCGCCAAAAATGCCTGCATTGGTTCTGCCATAAACTAATGGACATCTTAGATAGGTGAACGGAGGGTATGCTGTGGAGAAGGAGGTAAGATTAGATAAAGTGGCTGAGTGGTTCCTGTCGGCTTTATGGTGGGTGTAGATGATGCTTTTGTCGCGATTGATACGTTGACCGGAACATCTGGTGTATCTGTCCAGGGTGTTACGTACAGACCACCTCCACTGATCCGATATCGCCAGCAGAGAAGATGAGGTTGTCGTCGGCATAAGCAAGGCGGGTGATCATAGGGTATCTGGCATTGGTATGATAGTATTGGAATCTGGGGATGTTAACCATGCCGTTGAGGTTCCTGCTGAGGGCTTCGACAGCAATGATGAAGATGGTGGAGGATAGCGGGTCTCCTTGACGAACATCTCGACCGAATTTGAAGAAGTCGTCCGCTTGACTATTGATAATGGTGGAAAACCATGAGTTGCTGATGGATCTGTAAATAATGTCAATCTATGTTTCAGAAAACTCATAAGCTCTAAGAACCCAAATCATGAATTGCTAGTCCAGGCGATCGTAGGCCTTCTCTATGTCTAGCTTGCCCTAGACGAGAATTTCATGCATGTTATCATTTCTTGTGCGAGAAGGATGTTATCCGTGATGTTCTGCCCTGGAACAAAGCTGCTTTGTTCCTCGGAGATGATCTTGGGGAGAATGTGGGCCATACGGGTGGCGATGATTGTGGAGATAATTTTGTTGGTGAATGTGCATAGGCTGATCGGTCTAAAATCTTTGAAAGTCTCTGGATTATCTTTTTTGAGGATTAAAATGAGATTGGCGCAGGATAAAGATTTCGGGTAGAGAGCTCCTAGAAAGAAATCTTTGACAGCATCGATCACATCAGTCTGAATGATGTTCCAATAAGATGGGAAGAACACTCCGTTGAATCCGTCTGGACCAGGTGCGCTGTGTGCACCAAGGGCCCAGATTGCGGACTTAACTTCATCTGCAGATGGAGAGGTGAGGAGAAAGGCATTATCCTGCTCGTCGACTAATGTGGGGACCTGCGCTAGGAAGGTCACATCCTTGACAATGTCCTCTTTAATGAATAGTTTGGAGTAGAAGTTGGCAGCCGCCCCTGGATGCTCTGTTGATCTTTGTGTAATGTGCCTTTGTCGATAGATATTTGATGAAGGGTAATTTGATGCCTGAGTCCCCTAACGCAGGCATAGAAAAAAGTCAAGTTCCTGTCGCCCTCGCTGTCCTAAGTTAGCCTGGCTTTTTGCTTCCAGAATTCAGTTTCTATTTTAAGGCGAGATTTCAGGATAGCCTTGTTGAGGTTAAGCGTAGCGCAATTCTCTGGAAAGCGCTCCTCTGTGAATCTAATCTCGGCTCTAGTAACGTCATCCTCCGCTGCCTTGATTTTTTAAAAAATGTTGCCGAAAGCAAGTTTGCTCCAAGAGGTGAGGGCGATCCTGGTGGCCCGAAGCTTTGCGACATTCTGGTAAGGGGGTCCTGGTTGTTGGCTGAATTCCAGGAGGATGCAATGGTGTTGTGAAATTACGGGTGATGTCTCCAGAAGTCCAAAAATTTGAAGGGTTTTTTAATGAGGGTGGAGTTGTTGCTGACCTCGATGAGGAGGGAGGAGTGGTCTGATTCAGTGGAGTTAAGGTGTGATAGATTGGAGATGAGATTCATGTCTGACCACCGGTTGTCGACTAGGGCACGATCAAGGCGGGATAATTGACGACGCGGTCCTTCCTGCATGTTGCACCAGGTGAAGGCATTGCCGGAGTAGGGGAGGTGGAGTAGATTGGCCAGGAAAGTGAAGGAGTTGAAGTCATTCATAGCCGGTTAGTGGAGAGGGCGACCTCCCGATTTTTCCTCAATGTTGGCAATTGTGTTGAAGTCCCCGAGGCATATCCAAGGGTGGTTGTGGAAGGAGTTACGGGTGTCTATAAGAGTATTCCAGAGCTGCTTACGCTTGTAGTAATCGTAGCTGCCGGGAACGACAGAAAAGAAGGGCGCGGAAGGGCAGGAAGAAGTGTTCGACCCAGCAAGAAAGCGCATGGTCGGAGTCTAGGGCGGTGTCGAATGAGCAATTGTCCGAGAGGAGGATCCAGATGTCATGACACCCAGCAATAGCGTTCGGGAATCCGAGCTGGAGTTGGATGGATTTGAGTTTTCTTTGGGGGATTTTAGGTTCGATGATGACTAATATCTCGATCCGGTAGGTTTTGATCAGGGAGGTTAATCTTCTCTTGGTCGGTTTATTGGCCAGCCCTCGGACGTTCCAAGATAGGATGTTAAGCTTCTGCATGCTTGTGGTTTGGGGGTAGTATTAAGCTTTGAGGCTGACCGTGTGGTCATGACCGATAGGTCTTTGGCGGGGAGCTTGTTCTTCTTATTTTGGAGTATTTTGGGAGCCCGTGGGGCTGGCATAGTGACGGTTGTCGTCGAAAGTCGAGGACTGCGGTCCCGAACTGTTGACTCTCTCTCTGGGAAGATGGCGAGTTCAGATTCGATTTTTGCTAGCGTACTGGAGGGGTTGTTGGGGTTCAGGAAGCCCGCATCCCGGGCTTCTGTGATACTGGCCTCATATTCGCGGCCTAATGACTGCTTGACCTCAGCCTGGACAGGAGGGGGAAGGATTTACAATGGCCGGGGGGACGTGGGGGAGGGAGGATCACCAAATATGGAGAAGGTTATCAACGCCAGCAGGTTCTCCCCGTGGGTGGCCTCGTATGCCTTCGAGGAAGTGTTGTCGATGCCAACCGTGGGCGATTGCTTGGAGGAGAGGAGGGTTAACTGGTTTTCTGTCTCTGATGAGGAGCTTAGAATCTCAAAGCTGTTGAGAAGGGTGATGCTTGTTTGTTTGATGTGAGTCACACAGATATTTACCGAAGATGGGGTGGAAGGGCTGGTGGAGCTGTCTCTGTCTGCAAAGTGAGAGTGGGAGTTGGAAAGAGGAAGGATGGGGCCTTGAGAAGGGAGATGGGTCCTCTCTGGGAGAATTTTTTTGTGGTGTCCTTTTTTTGAGCCCCAGGTGAGCTTTGAAATAAAGCTTAGAGAGGTGGCCTCTGATCTGGCAGTACTGGCAGAAACTGATGCTGTTATTATACTCCAGTGACTGTAGGTGGGGCCAACTCCCTAACTCGAGCTGAATGAGCGATGGGGGTTCTAATTATAGGTCGATCTCTACGCAGATTTTTGCGTAGTTTGCTTTGGAAAGGTTGCGGGTTTCTTCCGCGATGGCTACCAGAGTCCAAAAAGAGATGGCAATTCTTTTGAAGGCGGCGGGAGCAAAGCAAACTAGGGGTAGGTTCGGTAAGGTTATCCATGTCGAGATGATCTTATAATCCGCTTTGGGGTTGAAACTGGGGAACCCTTTTACGATCTTTACGCTGAAAGAGTCGATGTAGGTGGTGCCCTTGGCCCAGACTAAGGAGTATTCGTGGTCTGATGAGAGGTAGAGAAGAAGATGTTTATAATCGAGGGGTACGACCTTGTAAGCTGCTGAGAGTCCCCATCCTATAATGGCTTCTTCGACTAAAGGCATCTTAGGGCAACCGGGCTAGAATTTTAGCATGAAGGTCTGGGAGAAGGATATGGAAAGAGAGGAGATTTCTGTGGGAGAGAATGGCACTCTGATGGGATGGCCTTCGGGAGACGGGGAGAACTCGATCTCTGATAAAATAATCTTCTTATCTGCCTGAGGGAATAGCACCGTGTGGTCCGGACGCAATATATCGGCGTAGGAAGCCGAAGAGGTAGGAACGGAAGGGGAGAAGGGGTTGGGGGAGAGCTGTAGGGACGGGTGGTGCGGCAAGGGGATCCTGTTGGAAAGAACGGGGACAGCGGTGCTGGCCGGAGGGGAAGCTCTGATCTGCGAGCCCGGGGGGACACCGTGGGGCTGCTGAGAATTCCTGACAACCAACCTGCAGGCGGAGGCGCGGGATGGTCTTTGAGAGGGAAAGTTCTAGTTCTCGGACCAGATATCACGGGGGCATAACAGCCCGCAGAGAGAGGATTGGTGGAGGGCCCAAGCGCTGGCTGATGGGCTGCGGGCGCATGGCTCGCAGGGTTAGGGGCACATGCACTCCGGCAAGCAATTTGGGCGCATGCTGAGCGGCTGAGACTTGGGCGCATGCTGATGGCAATGATGGCGGAGGTGGGAGGCAAGGAAGGATGTCCACGGGCGCATGACCCGCCGGAAGGGGGATCACCTGGGCACCTACAGGCGACGCTCGCTCCTGCGCCTCCGCCCTGCGAGAGAGAGCTCGCTCTGACGACGAGGAGGAGGATGGCACATGGGTAGCAACATGGCTCACCGTAGAGGAAAGAGTATGTAAGCCGGCTCACGCCGAGGGCGTATGGCCCTCCGTTATAGAGGTGGGTGTATGCATTGGAAGGATGGGGGGCGCATAAGCGCGGCAGTAGGAGTTGGGCGCATGAAGCACGGAAGGGGGCGCATAGGTGCGGCTACTGGAGTTGGGCGCATGGAGCCCGGTAGGTGAAGGGGGCGCATGGATGGGCGAAAAGAGAGGGATATCTGAATTCAAAATGGTGCTCCCGAGCGGGATAGAGGGACCGGAGCTCGATGATGCGAGTCTCCCGATGCCTCGCTGGGAGGAGATGGGGTGGAAGCGCGACTCTGGCGTTATCGGGGGCCACCGAAGGGGTGCTCCTCCGGGCGCGGCGGCCTGCGTCGACAGCCCCAAAATAGAGGCGACCTCAACGGAAAGGGAAGCGAGATCTGGCGGCCACCTCAGCTTGGGGGCGACTCTGGCGGATGGGAGACCCACCAAAGCGAGCTGGGTGGAGGTCCACGGGCGGCTGAGTGACGCACTCAGGCAGGGAGCGAGGGGGACTGAAGTCCTGGGACGGGAGAGGTATGGATGCGATAGGTGGATGGCTGGCCGAGGCGCACGGTCCCGGTCCCATCACCGAGGACAACCGGAAGGGACGGACGGCTGCGCGCAGCCGGGAGATCCAAAAGGGGTAGAAGAGAGCAGCGGAGCGCGCTCGGGGACGGACATGGCTTTTTCAAAAAGCCGGAAGATCCAAAAGGGGGAGAAGAGAGCAGCGGTATATATATATATATATATATATATATATATATATATATATATTGGCGGAGGTCCACGGGCGGCTGAGCGACGCACTCAGGCAGGCTACGAGGGGGGCTGAAGTCCTGGGACGGGGGAGGTATGGATGCGATAGGTGGATGGCTGGCCGAGGCGCACGGTCCCCGGTCCCATCGCCGAGGACGGTCGAAAGGGGCGGACAGCTGCGCGCGGCCGGAAGATCCAAAAGTGGAAGAAGAGATCAGCGGAGCGCACTAGGGGACGGACATGGCTTTTTCAAAAAGCCGGGAGATCCAAAAGGGGAGAAGAGAGCAGCAGTATATATATATATATATATATATATATATATATATATATATGTATATATATATGTATATATATGTATATATATATATATATATATATGTGTGTGTGTGTGTGTGTGTGTGTGTGTGTGTGTGTGTGCGCCCGCTTTATGGGTTTCATGTATGTATAGGATTGGGAATGCTTTTTCCTTTTGTGATGTTCGGCCAAGAGGGGGGAGTGCTTGGCCGACCACTTAATGGTGGGGGTCCACTTGATTGGTTTGGTTGTTTGATGAGTTGGCTAATTGATTTGATTGAGGATTTAAATAGGTCTTTCCTAATATAGAACTAATTAGATCTATATATATAAATACAATCCAAAATCTGAATAAATATAAAATATATATATTTATTATTGTATTTCAATGCCCAACATGCCTACATAGATTTGGGTTTGGCTTGGAAGAAGTTCGGGAAGGTTTGTGTAACCGGGTCTCCTAAAAAGTCATAAGGTTTATATAAACTAATTAATTAAATAAAAATATAACTTGTGCCACAATTTGAATTGTTAACATGCAAGAGACTAAAATATAACCATGACATTCCTAACATGGCTAGTACGCTAGTTAAAGCACCTGACTACACTAGACATGCCATACTTTTTAGTCGAATTGCACATTCAAACTCAAACAAGACTATAGCCCTTTTTATAAAATATAAATAGGACAAAAATAAAAAAAATAAAAATAAATAAAAATCCAAAATAATATATTTAACTAAATCAAATATTCTTTTAATTTGAGGGGTTTTACAGGGGCTGGGGGAGGGAGCACACAAATCGAGGAGAGGCAGAGAAAGCCAGATAAAGGAGCCTGAAGCGGCGGGGGAGGCCGCGAGATGGCCGGCCGGAAGGAAATCAGCTGAAGGCCATGGGGATCTACACCTACCAGCCCGCAACGGAAAAAAAAAAAAAAAAAAAAAAAAAAAAAAAAAAAAATATATATATATATATATATATATATATATATATATATATATATATATATAAGTGAATGTATAATAAATATATGTAGATATACATATGTATGATTTCAAAATTTGGGCTTCTAGTCCAATATTACTTGAGCATCCATCATGGGCTATTAGCCCTATATTGTTGTCGATTATGAAAGTGGGCTATAAAGCCCTAATTTGTTTAATGAATTATTTAAAATGTCCTTTTAGCCCTATATTATCAATATAATAGTTTAATTGGGCAATTATCCCTACATTATTGGAATAAATCTACATTGGGCTTTGGGCCCTAAATAATTAATTTGCTTTAGATATTAGGCTGCAATCCCTACTTATCAATTTACCTATTTTATTTAAATACAAAATGGATCATGGCCCTATAATAGTAAATAATTGTGTTTATACTCAATTGAATATTATTTTAATATTTTAAATTGGGCCTGGGCCCTATATGATAGTTAATAGTCAAATGGTTTACATTGGCCAATGACTACTAATAGGATCTTTTTATAGTTTAGCCATGGGCTTTGGGTCATAGATAATATTTGATTAATTTTTGATTTTGGGCATTAGACTTCTAAATAATGTTGGAAATTATAAATACTTTCTAAATAGTATTTTCCTTAATCAATTCTCTTTTGGCTTATTTGATTAAATCGCGATCATGACTAATCAAATTTTTTTATTTTCTTGATAATTGTGGCGATACCCAAATCTGGACTTCTATATATCAAACTGGACTATTTGGACTATTCTGGACTCAATGGAATTGTCTATTTCATCGTTTAGGATTATTTATTGGGATTCAGATTCTAAGCTATTTCGTGTCGACACGTTCATGTCGCGTACGTCAACTCCAACTAATTGAGGTAAGTACACTATGCTTTATGTTTTATTATACATTATAAATGCTGCTATTATGTCTTCCTAGTTGGTATTGAGACACGATTCTGACATGTGATGATATTATTTTAATCTGATTCATGAATAATGACCTAGACTCATTTAGAATCTTTGAATCACCTATTTTAGAATCATTGAATCACTTGTTTTGTAAATTGTAGGTAAAGGGAAATGATAAGTTGTTTTGTGACAAGCAATCAACCGTCGGAGTCATTTCTGAATGATAGTTTGGCATACATCTCATGTATGTTCGAGCCATACCTTTAGAATCACCAACCCAAGTCGGTCACATACGAAAATGGTACTTCAAATACACATACCTTAGCTTGTCGTACTTGGTCTTGCATGATTATTTTGGTAGTATGTTAGTTCTCTAGAATTATTATCTAGTTAGTATTTCATTATCATGTACAGTCTCCCTTTTTTTTAGTTACTTGTTGCATTTCGTTTTTGTAGCTTTATTTTGTATCGTACGATATTGTGTATGATGGTACTTGCTCCATTCCTGACTGCATCATTGACATTTTATGTTTTATTTGGACTTGTGATTTATACCTCTAATGAAGCAGGATGAAGGCATCTCTGGAGAGATTTACTTAGGATTTTCTTATTTTGATTTCTATTATCTGCTACCGGATTTATCTGTGGGAGACTTTTCTTAGTGTTTGTAATAATTTTGTGATCAACTCTTTGGATTCACATGCTTTATGCTACTTTGATTATCATCTTATAAAATCTGGTTGTTTCTTTATTGTGCTTCTCTTTAGTTCTGTGATTGAGTAGCTTGTTTGACTTGCTAGAACAGCGTGCTACGTCACTTCCGTGTCGTAGGCTGGGCGTGCCTCACGCACCCGTACCCGAATATCATGCAGGTGTGGGTCATGAAAAAGTTAGTATAAATAATGTTTAAATTATATTTTTATGATTTTTATATGATTTATTTGTTTGTCCTTGAGTTGGGGACTTAACCTTGAATTTCAAAGGTCAAAAACTATAAAACTAGATCTATGAATCTTAGAAGCATGTAGATTTGTTGTGTAGGAAACCTATGTGTCCTATGTGTAATTAGAATATTAGTAATAGTTCTTTAATTATATGTGAACTTCTGATAGGCTTTGGTATTTGGATTCAGCTGGTACTTGGATGGCAGGCAAGTATATATCGTCCAAATTATATAGTATTTTTATACGTGATTGTTTCCTGCTACTATTCCTTATACATGTCACATGCTTGTCATATTCTTCTAATTTATTGTCACATGTTGCTTGTACACGATTCACGATATACATACATTATTTGTTTTTCTATGTTTATTTGTCTCATGTTTTCTATTTGCTTTGCGATACACTTTGCTTGTATATATATTTTGACTTTCTTGTAAGGGACTTGTCATGATCCCGTATTTATGCTACTTGACTTGGACTTGACTTGATCATGTATTCCCGTGCATGTTACTTGACTTGACATGATTTTCTTAATTCCTTAGGCGAGAATATTGTTGTTAGGCGTTAGCTATTGTGATCAAATATTTACTCGTTAGCACCTCACCGGACTGTGATAGAGATTTGTTCACTTGACCCCTCGATCGTTAGTGCCTCACTGGGGTGTGATAGAGACCTATGATATGACTATTACTGCCACACCGGAATGTGGTTGCTATTACCTGTAACGCCTCAATCCCAAAATATGTAGGACTAAGTACGTACACATATCAGTCGTATAATAATTATATGTAAGCTATAATTGTAGTATAATCACGGCTAACTAATGTCATCCACAAAATAAAGAATAAAGCTTTTTATAGAATCAAATATGAAATGTTATTTTTATATGTTGCTGGATAGAGATAAATCTACTACCAATATGGAACTAGAAAGAAGGAAATAGCAAAGTAAAGCATACAAGCAGCAAGCGGGATCCAAGATCATGTCATCTTCGATAGTAAGGAGAAGATCATGATCTTGGCTAGAACTCCTACGGATAGTCAAGAAAACACATACCTTGAGAGATCATCAGGTCCTCAGAGGGACGTAATAAGATACAGAAAAGTATGCCATATAACTGAATATAAACTGTTCAAACATAAGTCAATCGGATCATAGCATGGTCTAATACTCCACCTTTAAATTAGTGTACCATCCCCCCAAGCAGACAAGGACAAGAGATGGCACCCTAATATAGATGCAGTATCTTTATATGCCATAAATTCGATATAGTATTCGGACCATAACAAGGTTCAGTATTTTATCATTGAAGCAGTGAACCACACCTACAACCAAACAAGGACAAGGTGTGGCACACTAGTTACTGTTCCAAGCCACGGTCAGGTATAAGTACACAAACCAAAAGTACCTATACCTAATGGATAAGGTAGCCTAGGTAAAATATGCATTTTGAGAATAGTGCATGGTCGCATGAATACCAGGTCAGGTCAGAAATAAAATAATATAGTACCTAAGTAGCGAGTCTAAATACTATGTACCATTCTTCTATATCGAGCGAGTCTATAGCATATAGTCTACCTATCATTCCTCAGTAGCGATCAAGTTTATGATAGATAGGGAGGTAGTCAACGGCCCGATGTTCTAAATAATGCAACTAATAACTGCTAAGTCTTCAAGCATGCAACTATATTAGCAGTTATTCCCTAACACACGTCCTTTACGTACCAGTAACCATATGACTACGCAAGTTTGAGACCTATATGTGACTCATGACTCAGTTATCACATGTGTTAAGGCTAATCAATGCATCACAAATATAGCGCAGTCTCCTTAATTCTAATTCGATGCATAAAATAACAAAAGTAATATGAACATGACCAAGCAGTTATTTGCATAAAATAAATAAAGGCAACAAAAATGACAATAAGTAAACAAATAATAAACAACTAAATAAGAATGCTAAGGATAGTAATAATCAGAATATAGTGGTAATGTATCTTGCCTGGTGATGGTGTGGTGATCTGACAACTTCTAGAAGGCAAAAACGACAAGCCGATATAAGCAACAGATGTGAGAATTCCGTAAACGTCTCCGAATGCTGAAATAAACATCACCGACGTTTTTAGCATAAGAAAAATGTCTAATATCGACTATCCATAAGTCTAATTCTAGATATAGGGGCAAAATCATAATTTAGGTCAATTCGGGGTCCGTCGTTGGACCCGCTTTGTACCGAAAAGTATGCCAAATCCTATAGTCTCTAAAGTCATCAAGTTATATGTCTACAGGTCCATTTTGATGATATGAACTCAACCGTATATCCAAAGTTGGATTCCGGTGAGCCGTGCACAATTTTGTGTATTGGATCTGGTCGTATGCCCACCAAAATAGCGTTCTAGTCAACCTTCTCAGAATCGGACCAAACTTGACCAGAAAAATGTCATGAGTCCAATGGCGTAAGTTTTTTCTTGAGATGACGAACGTGCACAAAGTTGTGATCTGGTTTACAAAGAGGCCAATATGGGATATCTCAACAGATATGCCTCGATTTTTTGAACATACATAGCGAAATCGAGTTCCATCAAATCCTATACATCTGCGAAGTCGATACGCACCTTTCGATGCTTTCGGTTCGTGACCACGTCGCCCAATTTTCGAGGCGCACACCGTATCGGTAAATTTTCCAAAAATTCTATTATTTTGTAAATTATTTTTCTCAGTTTTGAAAATTCGATTTCTCGACGCATAGACGATGAAATTCAAATCTATAGAAGGGGTTGTGAAGCCCTATAGGTTGTCTAAAACTGTCTTTAGTTAGTTTTTCAACTCAGTCATTGGTTTGACAGAAATTTGACTTCCAACATGGGGTCTGTAACTATGAAACTGTTCAATTTCGAACAAATTTTTTCGTTAAATATGGACTCGATTTACGACACGTGTACTACAATCCAGTCAAATATATTTAAAGGAAGTTATAGAGGGTAGGGTTGTGATTGTATCAGGACAATTGGTATACAAAGGCGTTGAGCGTGGATGAAGAAAACATATCGCAAAGTGGCCAAAAATTGTTGCTATCTTTGTGCCCTACTTCTCTTACTGCTGAGCAGGCAAGGCTCTGTCCGGCCGTAGGCCGGCTGGTGATACCCGGCGGTGGCACACACAGTCGGGGGGTTCGCCAGGTATGTGCATACGAGTTTGGCGGAGGCTTCAGGAAGATTGTAGGTTCTCTCCGTTGGAGTATCGAAGATCTATTGAAATATATATCTATTTACATATAGAGTTTTAATCGCGTTTATTGGTCAAAATTGATAGGATTTAAATGAAAATATGATTTAAACGAAAGAGAATCAGAGTAGAATTGGTATGAAAAAGATTTGATAGATTATGGTGATCATTTGCTCGGGTTTGAATCTCGAAATATTTTGAGTTCTTATGAAGAGGTCGGGTTTTGATATGTATAGTTCCGCAGGGAACAGTACATTTAGGGGTTTTCTATTTATTTTTCCTTTTTTCCCCTTCTATTTAATATAAATAAAAAATAGAAGTCTTTAAAAATTCTAATAAAACCTATAAAAATCTCAAAAATTAAATCTAAATAATCTAAACAATATTTTTGTAAAAGTACCCCACTTTATGTACCATGTAGAAAATATTTGCTACGTTTAATAATTAATATAATCATAAACACTATTAACCACATAACTAATTATTCTAAAAAATAAATAAAACTAAATAACAAAAATTATAAAACTAAATAAAAATAAAAAAATTAGGAAAAAAAATTAAGGGGTTTACATCCTACACAACTTTTAAAAATTTCGTCCACGAAATTAAAATAAATCTTAATATCAAAAAATAATGCGATTAAATACGAAGGGAGAGTAATTACATGAAATTGTAACTCGGTTTTTGAAAAGATGGAGGAGTTAGTTATAAAAGGAATCCAAATTGATGCCATATTCTACAAGATAGGATATTCTTATTTCAAGACTCTACCCAACTTATAGAAATTCATTAACTGTGAAAATTGTAGTTACAAGACTCCTAAGAATGTCAAATTCTAAGGAACGGTACAAGATTATTGGGCACTTCTAACCGTAGTCACGGACTCTGCGGAGCCAGGTATCACTATGTTGTTCTTGGTCAATAACATTATAAAGGAAATTTTAAGTTTTTACCGATTTAATATTGCTCCTACATAGTCACGCTCTAGCAAGACAGTAGAAATTATATTGGTCGAAATATAACTGGGACGAAATGGTACAGAGAGATTTCATTCAAAGCATATCATAGGTGTCGAATAGGTAAGATTGAAGAACTTATAGACGGAGGATTTGTGGACCAAGGGATGGGGGCTACATAATAGGTGTAGGGACACATTTTCTAAAGTTAGGTTTTATGATTCAAATATAGAGATATGCATGAATGGGTTTAACTAGGTTTTAGTGGTTTCCCTAATTGGACATCAATGAATCATGGGTTTAAATCTATATAGGCTGGACAAAATTTAATAAAATCAATCTAAACCATTTTTATTAGGTTAAGGTAACCGTGAACAGGTTCTAACCAAAATGGTTGGGCTAGTTCCGAGTCGGGTTGGTTAAGTAGGCTTCTTAAGCCCAAAATGCGCCTTCTGTGACCTTTGTGTATAAGTAGCACATGGGAACTCAATTGAGTGCCTCATTAGTAGCATGTGCGTAGTATGTTTAGAGTAGACCATAACCATATATTAGGTCAAAAGACTTGAGTCGAGGTTGGGTATCCAACTGAAGTCGAGAAGTGCATTAGTATTAAGATTATAAGGGTTATAATTAGCCTTTTGATCCAGAAGTCACATTAAAAAAATAGAGTACAAAGGATGTGTAACCCCTGTTATCGTATTTTTGAAATTTTACTTGTTTAGACGTAATTTGAAAATATTTCATTATGTAGATATATTTAAGTTAAATAGTACGAAGGAAATTCTTATATTTTGAATGACAAAATTTGTTGTCAAAATATATTCTAAAATGTTTTATGAAAATATTTAATGACTCATTAATATTTTAAATTTATGGTTGAAAATAATATTGATTTCGAACTCATTATCTGCATTACAAAATATTTGGTTATAACTATGGCCTTCAAAATATTTCAAAAAAAGGGGTTTTGAAAATGGTAAATATTTGTAGAGCTTTGAATTAGCAAAATATGTTTCAAAACATTTATATTACGATTAGAGTATTCCACATTTAAATCATGTTTGATTTAAATCAAATTTACGTGGAGACTTGTCTACTAGAGTTTCAATTATTGATATTATTAAGTATATATTATTGTTATCAAATATTTAAGACTTTATTGAATGAGTTTAAATTTGATTTATGTTTTAAAATTATGGCTTAAGATTTGATCAACTTAGGGAGGGATTCAAATATCTTCAAAGATTTAACCCTATGATTTCTAATCCTAGTCTCTATCCATATTTCTCCCATGTCCTATCAATGCCGGCTGTCCTCCAAAACCCCACGTATCTGTATATATGGGCAACTAATAAGGAGCAAAAACCTTAGCCTACTTGATATTGATCTGTTAAGCACCGCCCAGCCTCTCGTCTTCCTCCTTCGACTACCACCCAAGCCAACCACAGCCTCCTTCCTCAATCAGGAACACTACCACCATCGAGCAACCACCTGCCACAATAACAAAAACAAAAACCAGTATCGTGTCCGGACCCGTGTGTCCGTGACCATCCCATCTTATTCTATCTCAATACAAACCAACTCGTGTCGGACACACCCGACACGAGTTCCAAGCATCCAAAACACCACCATCACCAGTACTTACCCCTGAAAGCCATCGCCTTGATCGCCACCAGCAGGCGTGCGAGCACCACCGCGGCGCCCTGTTTGCGTATGTGTCCCTCGCTGCTGACCCGACCTCCGCCGCTTCTTCCGCGGCCTGCCGCGCCGTCGAACGGAAGTCGGCGGTGACTGCCCCCCCGTCTCCCGCAGTGCCACAGCCCCCGAGAGTCGCTGATGACGCCGACTAGCTCCACGCTCCACCCCTCATGTGCGCCGGAGCCGCCTAGATCTACGTCGCAAGCCGCGGTGACCTCGCGCACCAACGACTGCCATGCACTGCCTTGTCGCCGTTCTCGTTTTTGCCGCCGCCTCGGGCACGACTTCCAGATCTGCCCACCGGCCTTGCCCAACCGAACCCGCTCCGCCCAATCTCTCCTCCAGCACCGAGCCTCGCACGGCCAGGCGGACGCGGTCGAGTGACCCTTCCGGTGAGTCTCGCTGCTCCTCTCGATCCCCCGGCCGAGCCGAGCCCGGCGCCCACAGATCGGAGCTGCCACCCCTGAGCGCCGCATGACCAGGGTTTCCCCGCGCCATCGGATCGCTGCCCTCTGCCACGGTTGGCCGCCTGCGCCGACGCCTAGCGCTGAGCTCCGGCGATCTCCCTCGGTGAGTGTTGGCTGCTCCCTTCTGCTCAATCTCTCTCACCCTTAGCTGGATTCTTTGGGTTTATTTGGTATGAATTTACATTACTTAGTTTTAGGGAGGTATGGGCTGGGATTAAGCCCAGTAGGTTTAAGCTGATGTGGGCCTATATATTAGGCAGGTATTCATATTTCTGCTAGAGGATATATGCATTATTAGAATGTATGCAGATATATTCATACACTGTTACATACGTATAATGTTAAATTATTGTTAATATATATTTTTATTAGTGTGATTTTATTATTAAGTATTATGGTCTATAATAAGTATGGAAATAGTCCTAAATTAGTGTGTAACTACTCTCTATTTTGGGTCAGGATTTGTATAACCAATAATATATTTTGGGCTGAAGGCCCACGAGAGAAGGACTAAGTGGTCTACTTTATATATGTTTTCAAAACTATAAATATCTTTGCTTCCTAAACATTTATATTCTTAAGGGTTTTATGGGCTTTAAACCTTCTAAATATTAATTATAGTTTTAAAAGGTGTATTCCATATACATGATATTGGGCCTAAGTATTGGCCTATAACAAAATTGTTATGGGTTTGTAATTAGGGAATGTTTTAGACCTTCGGCTAATAATACACAAATACTTTCTAAGACTACATATTATTTTGACTAAATATTAATAGATTTTTTTTCTAATTAGCTACAAATATTTTCTAATGAACTTTCTAAAGATATATCTGGGCTAAATAAATATATATAGCTTTTCAAACCATATAGTAATTTCAAAATAGTGTAAATATTTACTTACGTAAACCGTTTCGATTATAAGCCATTGACCGTGACTAATCTTGTTTCCCATTTTCTTGTGATTTTGAATTCCCTCGTAACGACCTAGGCTAACTGGACTAGTTCAGACGCAATGAGATTGTCGGTTTCACCAGCTAAGGACCACAGGCAAGTCCACTTCTGATTGCTTTCCGATTCATAGTAGTCTTTTCATTTCATGTCTATACATATCTTGCTGCTTGTTGACACGCTCGTCACACGGAGTAGTCGGGAGGGGAATATCTAAGTAGACATGAGAACTACCCAGAACTTTCCCATGAGTCTATTTTTGAACGATAGCAGCTGCACACGACACGTGCAGTGAGCCGTATTTACCCCCTAGCCGTTCACATGTCGAAAATGATATTTCACACCACCTAGAATGTCTTTTATTAGTTTTTCCTTGTTTACTTCTCTACCGTGCTATGTCATCAGTTTTTTTACTAGCTTTCATATTCCATATGCTATTTTCATGTCTTGTTAATTCTATTGTGTTTTGCATTGTCATCGGTTTGTGTACTTGTTCCATTCCTGACTGGAAACTAACATTTTCAGGTTTAGCCGCTATCACTCTTAGCACTGGGGAAGACTTGGGTATGCTGAAGACAACCTAGAAATAGAAAGCAATTGTATCAATTTTATTAATTGTAAAATCTTGTATTTTCTTTAATTGTAAATGTTGTAATAAATCTAGAAATGTGAATGAGCAATATTGTTTATTTTGAGCATTGATTCTTGCGGGCTTGACAGCATTCTACCGCTGACTCTGCGGCGTAGGCTGGCTTGGACACGTCTCGTATCCGAAAAGCGGGTGCGGGTCGTGACAGGATGTGTTTGAGTGGGACATAATATGCCTAAATGAAGGTGGACTCGTTTAGGTCTTACATATGGAATTTGTTGGAAGGTAACAACTAGTATTGCGCTCCGAATATCATTGTCACGGTAGAGGACACCAAATGATTTAAATAGAAAGTGGGTGTTTATGAGGCACTGATGATGATGCCGAAAAGGAACCAATTTATCCTAATCAATCGATAATCCTAGTAAGTCCAAAAATTTTGAGGGGCCTACAATCTATTTATCATAAAAATTTGGTTCTCAAGATTAACAAAAGAACGATAGAAAAGGATAAAGAAATCAATCTCGAGGAAATCAAATATGACTAGGCTTATGATGAGTTAAGCTATCTTGACTAGGTCGAAAGAATTTGAGTCGGAAGGAACTGGTACTACGATGATATGGTTGTTAACCACATGGAGGTGCCACAAACAAAAGATTTGCCTTTTGATTATGGCACGACTTAGGGTAGGAATAAGGATTACTCATAAATAGAAGGATTGGTTGTTAGAAATCATGAGACGGTTGTCGCCGGTTAGGACAAGTATTTACAACATAAGAGATAGTGGCACGATCGATGACAAATTACACTTCGGGTTATTAGAACTATCTTGGGCTTCGGATGATCAGTCAAGCTAAAGATGACGAGCTCCCACTCCTGCCAGAGTATAGGCCATCTATCATGGGTCCTTTAGATAATATTGGTACTATAGGACCATTAATCACCTCTAGAGGGGAATAAATAGAGTGTGTGCATGCAGTGGAATAAATATCAAATTTTAAAAACTATTAAATATGGCTAATCAAATACAGGTAAGAGTAGATGAATATCAGTATATGAATAGCAGTAAAAATAAAGAGTTAAGAAGAATCAAACTCAGGGACACATCGATATATACTGGTATCCCTCGGGGAGGACTAGTGTAACCTCCGTTGACCGAATTTTTAAAAAATTCAAATTTTTGCATTTTTCTGTTTTTTTGGATTTTCTAAATCTTGAAAATGTGAATTCTAATTTGAAGCGTATTTTCGATCGAACAATGCTATCGGTATTTGTTGGACCATTTGGTTTTATGAAACTATTTTATGTGATATTTTATTCTATTGGAATTTATATAAATTATAAATATTATTTTTGAATACATAAAAGATTTGTCAAAATATTATTTTAAATAAATATACTTTTATTCTATTTTATTTGAATCATATAGTTTCAATAATAATTATAATTAGGTAGTGATTGACTAGTATTAATTAATTAACTATTAGCTAGTATGTAGTAGCAAATTGTTAGTAGTTAGTGTGAGGTTAATTGCTAGTAATTTCCATTAATTCTCTAATTCTATCACATCATTTTACAAGAATTCCATTGGGGTTTTTTCCACTCTACCCTATAAATATAGGAACTCCCAATATTTTATAACCTAGAATTTTCCTAAAGAATTTCTGTAAAACTGTAGCCGCCGCTGTAGAACCCCGCCCTCCCTAATTTTTAGACCACCTCTTGACCATTCCTTGCCTCGACCCCCCCTCCAGCTAGTGGACTCCCAACCACCATAGCCCACTGCGGCCATCTCCTGGCCCATTCTCCTTCCCTGGCGTCATCCCGACTCCTTCCTAAAGAATTCCTGTAAAACTGTAACCTGCTTTACTCGTTCTTGCTCTTGTTTACAGTTTTACCTTGCTAGGCTACCTTCATGTACACTCTACTTATTCTTGTATATTCTCTTTATTTAATGTTACATAGTCCATATCATTTATTGGAATTGTTGCTAGAAATGTACTTCGCGCTAATCCTGACTGGATAACTAATTTTTAGGTAATGTTATGCCCCCATACCTTGGATTTCTTGACGACTGATCTTAATGTATCTTTGATCGTGAGTTGACCTCAGGGGAGCTCTAGGCCATATTCTTTGTCTAGATTTATGTCTTGTTCATTGGATATGTCTTTGATACATTTTATCGTTATGTATGATCATTTTATAAATTCTATTGTTGTCTTTCTTTCATATATTCCTTAAATGTATGTGATTTGAGTACATGTTGTTTAATGGATTATAGAATAGTTAAGATATTTTACTGGGTACTTGACAGTGTTCTACCGTCGATACTGTGGCGTAGGCTGGGCGTGGCCCATGTACTCGTTCTCGAATATCCGGGTGCGAGTCATAACACATTTTTATGGTGGCCCATGCAGGTCGGTCTTCGCAACTAGTGCGAAGTCGTGATAGTACTTAGGCTTAGTTGTACTACTGTGAGCCTTCCCTAGGATGAGAATTTTTGAGTCATAGGATATTTTAGGAGATTTGGTACTAAATCACATATCAGGATCTCTTGATAGATTCCAGGGATGACCCCTCAGAATCTCACTCTAAACCCAATGTCAAAATATGTTTCCACTTGCTTCCGTCTACTCTGGTTCGTTGATTGAATCATGGTATCCGTTGTTGACTTTGGATTTTATCAAGAAAAATTTTATGGACTAAATTAAGGTATATTCTGATGACATATTCGATGAGGACAGTGTGAAAGATAAATGTCTGTTTTAGTTATAAAGTCTAGAGGTTATCGCAACCATACTTGTTGGCATGCTTAGTAATATAATATAGAGTTTCTCGCAGCCATACCCGTTGGCGTGGTGAGAATTCTAGATAACATGATTATAGGGTATATACCTTAGTTATGGACTCTATCGTTTATTATAGATATTCTTACTGGCGAGGCAAGAAATTTTTGGTAACATGATTTCAGATAGACCATATAGACGTGCATGATTATCAGATCATATCTTAAATTGGTTCTTAACATATCCCGTATCCACCTTGTCATCCTTCAATTATGTTCCATTACTCTAATATCTTAGGATAATGATATCTTTAGTTCCTCTAGTTCAGTTCCACATGGGATTTCTCCTTCATTTTCGAAGCAGCTTCTTGGATATTGTAGTAGCTTAGTAACTTGTAGATAGGTTGTGTCAGAGAATAGTTACCAGTTGGTATCCTAGAGTATCAAGCATGCGACTAGTAAAGTTATGGAGTTAGTGACTATGTACCAAGGGTGCCTAGAGGATGCAAGTCTCCAGGATGTATCAGGAATGGTGAGTAATAAGTAATAGGTGTTGTGTATCAGTTTAGTAGTAACGAGTGTTAGTGAGGATGATAATATTAGCTAAGTGTACCAGTGTAATATTAAATATAATATATTGTAAGAAAGTAACATGAGAGTGGAAGAATGATGTGTCTGATAATAGAAACAAAATTAATAGACCGGTAGTATCAACTTGGAAATAATTACACTTAGAGAATTGTTTGAGTATGGATTACTTTAGAAAGAACGTAGGAGGATCCGAGAAAGAAGGACGGCGGAATATACATAATGCTGAGAATTGTAAAATATCGAATATGTATTCAAAAAAACTGACGAGGATATTCGAGGGCGATTAGATTTTGAGAACTTAGATGTTTTTAAGTTACTGATTCTTGAGATGTTTCATTTTTGAATTAAGGCTAAGACACTAAATTTAGAATCCAAAATACAGGAAATGAGACTATAACTACATGAGATGATAATATGAAATTGAGTAAAGACAAGGTAGAGGAATTTGGACTTTCAAGATGACTATGTGGAAAGAGATTACAAGTAAAAAAAAATTGAGGAGTTCTAACAAGAGCACGCTTCATGGGTAGTGCCTTTAGAATAAAGGTCAAGTATGTGGTATTTATAGAAAGGTTCAATCTTCATGACCGAATATTTGATTTTTGGTAGCAGCCGTATCAAGGGTTGATTTCATGATTGAAGATCATAATTTTGTAGTGGTATGTCTAGACTTGTAAGATAAAGGTGTAATTGGCACATAATGAATGGATAAACTTGGTAGTAGTCGAAGCAGAGTGAGATGATTACCTTGACACAAACCTATCTTTTGATTTTTCTATCATAGTAGAATAAATTGATTTTCTTATCCTTGAATTGTTCCTTAAAATTTCAATACCATATAGTTTTTGATCCACTTTGATCGTGACCAATCGATTTTTTGTCATCTTCTTTATCGTGCCAAGGTTCTTGACTATTAACTACCTTCCAATGGTTTAAAATGATCGTGACTTGGATTTCAATCCTTATTGCTCATACTCAGACTTCGATTATATTTCACCAAATCCAAATACCATTTTGATCAAGATTAGATTAACCTTATCCTTGATCGTGAAAAATCTGATCGTGTTAGATTTCAATGGTATTATCACTCGTGCGAAAAACTTTGACCTAATTTGCAATAGTGCCCAAACACTTTTTTGATCATGAATTGGTTTCCTAATTATACTTAAAATTTTCATGATTAGGCATGCCACGATAATCTGGCATGACTAGATGACTTGATCCCCCTGATCGTGATTTTAACGATCATGACTATACCTTACACTGAATTGTGCCTAAAATTCCTAATCTTCTATCGCGATTATCGGATTTGATTACGAACTTAGTCGTGTCAAAATCTGAATTTCGATCATGTCTAAATAAACCTTTACGTCGTGCCTAAATCTTGATTCTATAATCGCTTGTGCTTAGATTACATTCCTAAACCATGCCTATATTTCTGAAAAATTCTCGTGGTTTTATCCTAAATCGGGCTAAACATTCGATTATTTCCAATGATGCCCAATCGCATCGTTTGCATATTTGGTCGTGCCTATATAACCTTAAATCTAACTTTATCGAGCCTAGATCCTATTCATCATTCTATACTTCGATTTGATTCTAACTTGATCATAACTAAACGATTTTGATTTTTCAAGTCGCAACTTCGCGCTTAAAAAACTTGAATTTGTTTCTTAATCGTGCATATAAGACTGTGACTTCAAATCTCAATCATATCAAAACTTTATTTTTAGTCATTACTAAGTTTAAATCTTGATCTTGTGTCACGACCCGCACCCACCGTGAGGGTACGAGTACGTAACAGCGCCCAGCCTACGCCGCAGTGTCGGCGGTAGAACGTTGTTCTAGGTCATGAACTATAACTAACACAATATAGAATAATCTCCAACTGGAGGCTAATCACAGAAGGTACAACTCAATCACAACTAGAGATAGAATATGGCACGATAAAATAGATAAGAGAATCCTCAACTGAGGTACAGCAGAATGAAATAACAAAGTTAATAACTACCAGTCTCAACATCTCTAAATATACAAATCTGAAAATAAGGACAACAACTAAACATGAAAAAGGAAACAATCTAGACTATCTAAACTATGCAATGGGCATCATCCCCAGCAGCTGCCTGAACCTCCCCAGGGGTCCAGGTCGCGAGTGTCATCTAGGCAAGCTCCAAAGTAAGGGGTGCAGGGTTCCTCATCATCCTCTGTAAAATTTTCAACAGGTCCAGTCAGGACGGGAGCGAGTACAATACATCTCACGCAGATCATAACAGGTTAGAGAATATAAACATGCAAGAGAGTACGATACATGAAACTGAAAGAAAGTACATGATGTAAACAGAGAGAGAACTGTAATAGAATATCTAATATAAGTAGAGAGCTACTAGTGACTAGTGATTTAGAGTACAAAGTCGACATGTGAACGGCTTGATTTGCACATGGCTATACTAAAGAGGCGTACATGGCTATACTACTTTGGAATTTTTCACATGACTATTTATACTCCCCCATACCCCAATCAATACACAAGGATCCAGACAAGTTATGTTACGTACATGGTTTTCACATGAAGCCCATAAATGGGTGCACATGAAGTATACATGAGAGCTCATAAATGGGTGCACAAAAAGTTCACATGGGGGCCCATAAATGGGTGCACATGAAATTCACATGAAGGCTCATAAATGAGTGCACATGAAGTATAGGTTATACATGAGATACATGAGAAACATGACCGAACACGAAAGCACATGAGAGTACACGAGCATGCATGAACGAGCATGAAGTACATGAAAAATATGAATAACATGAGAGCGAGGAATACATGATGTACATGAAACACATGACATGATGTATCCGATGCTCCCGAGGGGGATAACATCTCAATGTAGTGATCCATATAGTACCAATCCGTGATAATATCGTGACAGCATCAAAAAAGGTAAACTAGAGCAGGAATATAATTCTAAGCAAGTTATGAAATGATCAGAGAATGTACTCGCCTGGAATCTAAATGTCTCAAGTAAATATACTGTCCGAGATGAGGTACCTGACTCCTAGTTAGAGCAACACAAGTCAAGATGTATACAGGGGATGATAAATGTAATCTACACTGCGTCTGCATGCTGTCTAGATCAAACTAGACTAAAGTCAACACTTGGTCAACTCCAGTCAACTATACTAGTCAAACTAGGTCAAGCCTAAGCCAAACAAGTCTCACTAAGCCTAACCAGCCTATTCTAGCAAGCACACACCACATCTAGGCTATACAAGTCAATTGCAAACCTATATTGGAATTCAAGCCATACACACAGGCTATGAGCCATAGGTATACACCCATAGGCTATGTTACATATAGTCCACACCACATATTCACACATATACATATATTAATATATATACCTAAAATAATATAATAACACACATTATAAATATGAAGGCTACATAATAATATATGTATCATATATATATATATATATATATATATATATATATATATATATATATATATAGGGTATTAGGGATAGCATGTCTGTGTGTTTGTGTACCTGTGAGGGTGTGTGTGTATAGAGAGCTATGAACATGTGTGTGATATGGTGACATGAGGGTGTGGATGAGTGTGTGTGTGTGTGTGTGTTGAGTGTATATGGTGTAGTATGTCAATAGGAAAAGTTAGTGTAATACATGTGAGGGTGTTATAGTTATCATTGAATTGAACTGAAATTTCAGTGAACAACACAGGATAATGAAATGGCAGTTGGTGGTGTGTAACTAGGACTGCAATGTGAAAACCCTGTGTGTGTGTGTGTATCTTGTGTGTAAGACAATAGAAAACAGTGCATTGGAAGTTCAAAACAGTGTGGTGATCACATGACAGTTCACTTTAGTTAATGGTTTAATTCAATACCCCAACACCAAATCAAAAGCTCCTCTTGACAACCACTTACACACATACCTGAATCTAAACAGTGAACTAACACACAAGAAATGGATTAATCATGACAATTATCATTCAAACAGTTTTCAAAAAATGAACCAAGTGACAGTTTATATATATTTCAACCAATTTCGAATCCCCATTCCCTTGTCAACATAAACCAAAAGTTAACCAATGTCCCCAAACACCAATTGGATCCATTTGTCAAATTCTCTAACACAATATAAACTAACTCTTAAGCAACTAACAACCATGAAATCTCAGTTTTCAGTTTTCGTTCAAAACAGTGCACATTCAAACCCCTTATTCATTCTCAGATTTCAACTGTGAATGGGTGTGTGTGTGCTAGCAGTAAGAGTGTTCAGGTCACAAAGTGTTGAGGAGTGTAGCAGGGGTTCACATCATGCTCTAGGACACTGCTACCTATTCTAATGCAAGGTTAGCTGAAAGAGATGGGACTAACATATTTAGATGGCTAACGTATGCCCAATGAAACTGAACAAAATGAGAAAGGGATTGATGCAAGATAGGATGCTGATTACTGGCTTAAGAGGCACTAATACTATTCATTCAACTGCCCAGGTAATCTCAAACTCGAACTTATCCCTGCATCTCCATCTGAACGCAATTGTTCAAGGTTGGACCAAGGCAAATGCAAGATAGTGACTAACTGAGAAGTAAAGGGCTGAACATTAAGAAGAAGGATTGATTCGAATGAGACTATAATTGTAAGGACTGAACCCTTCAATGTATCAGAGGATAGGGAATCGAAACCAACTTAGAATAAAACATATGACAAAGGACTACTACTCTATAACTGGAACAGAACAATGGTAAGGTCGCAAAACAAATGAACAGAACAATGGGTATAGACTGATACTTAATCGAGTATTGGCTAAGTGCAACCCAAGGTCGATCCCTAATCATGAACCTAACATGAGGCTAATACTCAAATACATATAGGTAACATCATTGCAATTTAATCGATCCACAAAATCAGTGACAGTTCAAATTAATTCTCAGATTCTGAATCAACAAGACAGTGTATCAAATCTATGTATCAGTCCAATGAAATTCATAGCACAAAATGCAAGTTTGAAGACTAAAACCCAAGCTAATCACAACCCTATCATGATCATTATCTATTACATATGTAGGTGAACCCTTCATTCCAATTTAATCATGAAAAATAGTTTGAAATTACATTTAGATTTCAGAAATTAGTAACAATGAACTATGTATCAGAAAATTCCAAATTGAACTCGAAAACATCAAATTCCATCAAAACTCCATATCCAGATGAATATATTGGTAATATATATATACATTAACATGCTGGTATGCTATTTATATGTAAATTAACATTTTAAAATCAACCAAACTTATTAAACCAGTTTTCGAAACACTGTGCCAAAACAGTATGAACAACCTCCAAATTCGAAATGAAAAACCCAAATAAATCAGTAAATAAGGTGTGCAGACATGTGTACACGTAATACGTGTCGTGGGGAGGGTGTTCGTGTCCAACAAGTGGACACGAACGTGTCCAAAACAGAATTCACGAAGTATCAGAAAAGCAGGCAAGGTATTCCTCGTGCACGTGTGTCGTGGCCTCGTACATACGACACAGGACACACGAGGCCCTGTGCTCGTGTCCCTGTGTTCGCCCAACATAGGGCAACACATTCGTGTCCCTGACACGTCACCATGACGTGTCCACGAGGGATACGAAGCCCGTGTCAGGAGCTGCTGTTCGCGCGGAACAGTGCAGCACCAATTCGATGCGGACGGGATTTCTCCCAATCCGTTCAACAGGGTGAGCTAAAATTTTGTCAGTGTCGTGTCAGTCATGTGTCCAAGGTGTCACCAAAATTTCGTGTCCATACGTGGAGTGTCGTGTCCGCTACAGTGCCCGAACAGCAGGGCACTGTACGCAGCCTGCTGCGTGCGTGTTCGTGTCCTCGTGTTGACACGACACGATACTAAACCCAACTCAGTGCAACACGAAATTAAACACGACACATAGTACTACAAATTGAATCAATTACATTTCAAAAATAGTGAAATAATCACGAGTGTGGCATTTCATCAAATACTTGCACATACATATTGACACGTGTCCGATACGGACACCAAACGGACACGAATCGACACAAATCCAATACCTACGGCTAGGGGACACCTAGGGCTTCCTATCCATGCAAAGAAAACGAAATTTGGTGGAGGGGATAGGGATTTACCTATATGTGCAATTTGCATAAAAAAGTCTCAAATGGGGGTGTTCTCCTTGATGGCCAAAAGCTCCAAATTGTTCCTCCACTGAAAATATTCACCATGGGCATAAAGTATTCGTGGATTAGATCTTAATGCAAGAAGTTTGGTTAAAAAAGGATGAGAAATGGAGATGTTATGAATGAATGAAGTTGGAGCTCACCTTGTTCTTGAGAAATGGGAAAATGAATAAATGAGGCAAGTGTTTCTGGGAGGGATTAAATAGGGGGAATCCCAAAGATGGCTGCCCTAAAATCTAGGGCTAGGGTTGATCCAAGGGTTCTCCATCAATCCAGACAAATCAATGGCTAGATGAATCCTAGGTAGCCTATCACTAGTCTTAACTAAACAATATGACTAATGACTAGCCAAAATCACAAATCATGACTAGCCATGACTAATCACAAATCTAACTTAGTCTAACCATGACTAACTAGGACTAATCTAGGTTAAGTCAAATCTAGGTTAGGCTAAACACAACACAAGGCAATCAATTAAATGATATTAAAATCACACCATCCTATTAATTATATTAAATTCCAAATAAATATATATTAAATTCAATTAATTCAAAATGACCAAAATACCCTCAAGCTAAAAATAATGAAGTACCCTAATCACATGGCTAGGCTCTAGGGTTACACTAGCAAGACACCAAATCACACGTCATGATTTTAAATAGTCTTAAAATGATTAAAAATTACCAAAAATTATATTATTATTTAAATATCATAATTAAATAAATTAAACACAAAATTTTAAAATCATCCTCATTTTAGAAAAGTGGGTGTTACAAGTCTACCCATCTTAGAAAAATTTTGTCCTCGAAATTTAAGATGGTAGTACTCCTTCTAGGTCAAACATAGTCAAGGGTCAACCACTAGTCAATTTCTCAACATCCAAGTACTTGGTCATCAACTGGTCAACTTCTTAGGGTTTTACCTATGCTAGCTGTCTAGGTGTTAGCAACTAAGGATTAGCAAAAGAGAAAAACTCTATAATAGGCTACCTCTTAACTTTCCAATCTTATCAAGTCACCCATAACTAAATACCCATAATCTAAGCACACGGTCCCAATACCATATATACATAAGCTCAAGAACAACAAGCCATTATACATACCTAAGTATATCATCTATATATCCATACATATATAACTGATCATTGAGGGTTAAGTAGACTAAACTTATAAGGAGCTGAACAAATGCTCAAAATTTAGGCTAAGGATGAATGGTATGAAACATCAATGTAGGCAAAAGGAATGATGCTAAGGAGACTGAATTTATAGACAAAGGTCAGGACATCTAGTGAAGGGTCTGCACACTGCCTATAAAGGTTGATCTATCATGCCTAAACTCATCTCAAGAACTTAACTAAAATAGAAAACTGAACCAGATATAGGCTAAGCAACATGTCTATAATTCTACACAACAATGGCCTATAGATACTAACCAACACATATCTTATATGCCAATACCATCTGCAATCTATCTATATATATAGACCTCTCAGTCTTAGGTGAACTACAACTATACTCAAGGACAGGATCTGATCATGGGTGTCTTACTGGAAAGGTAAGGGAAAAAAATAATAATAAATCATCAAGGCTGTGAGGCATACTAACATCCTATATAAAAACTGGTAGGTCAGGGGAATCACCTATAATATGTTACAATTCTAATACCAATGCTAACTATCATCTCTAGGGTACAGACACTCTACAAGTCATCATATCATTACACTATGAATGAACTACATATGAATAAGTTCTATAAAGCTAAAATATCCCTACTCCTAAGTTATTTGATGATGGAATACAACTTATAACAACAGAAGGGTACGATAGAGATGATATGTTTAAAAACCTTCTCAAGATACAGTCTGATAATCATATGCGTCTGTCCAAAATCATGTTACTCAGAGTCCTCGCCATGCCAGTAAGCAAGGCTGCGATAAACGATAGATTCCATAACTGGGGCATGCACCTCTATAATCATGTCGTTTGGAATTCTCGCTATGTCGACTAGTATAGCTGCAAGAAATTCCAAATCTCATAACCAAGATACGTACATCCGAAGTCAGGTCTCAATGTTTCTGCCACGCTGTAACGCCCCAGTCCCAAAATACGTAGGACCAAGTACGTAGACATGCCAGCTGTATACATACGAAATACATGGACCTCGTATGTATACATAAGCTGTAAATGTAGTAATCCAAGACAACTAAATCTCATCCACAAAGATAAATAATGATATAAATCGACTTTGAGTTTGTCATGTACACAATAGTTGGGCGGAGACAAAGTCCACTACCAACCAAAATTAAATAGAGAAAAATATACAAGAAAAGAATTTAGCAAGCGAGAGCAAGTGACGAATCCAAGAGTAATCATCACGACGGAATAGAGCGCAAGTCATGGCCTTAGCTAGAGCACCTGCAAGAAATCACGAAAATACACACCTGGGGAAAAACCAGGTCCTCAGAGGGACGTAACAAGACACATAATATCATGTCATAAACTGAATAGTAAGAGCTCAATAGAAAACATACATGCGTAAATGGTCCTAACCATTCTATGTGATATATACCTTGAGAAGACAACGTTCTACGCAGGAGCTTATAGTGTTCAGCATAGATGGAGAGAGAGTAGTAGTAGGTAGCGGTCCTAAGAGGCACTATCAACTATGGGCAGAAAGTAGTTCTATATGAGAACTATCGGCCCCGGGGCAGTAAGTAGCGCTCATCCGAGACACTATCGGCCCAAATCTATATGTGTACTGAACAGGTAGCCCCTACGCTAATAACTGTCTTCCCCCCTCCCAATGATACTATACATGCGTCGCCTCCACGACACTGTTTAATCCTTAATAACTGCCAAGTCTTCTACCAAAAATCTATTAGCAGTTACATCCTAACGTACGGCCTTTACGCACCGATGTACGGTCGATACGCAAGTCCGAAGCTATATGCGACTCGCAGCTCACACACATCCCGTGGCACATCGTGACAGTTCATGAGAATGCACTTAAACATACGGTGGTCCCTTAACTCTAAGTCAATTGCACAAAATATAGTAATTTGTATCTACATATAATTTAAAAGAAACAACTTAAAAATAAACACAACATGCATGTTATTGAGCAGAAAATTTAAACAGTAGTGACAAGGTGTCTTGCCTGATGTGTCGCCTGGTGTGACGCAATAATCCGGCAAGTCTTGATTATCCAATAGCCATGGTTGATGTAACATGGTCCGAATTCGCGAGAAAATATGAAGGGATGATTAGTCATTGACATGAAAGAGAAATTTGCGGAGAACTACCTTATGCTGTTTTTAGAAGGTATCTATAATATGGAAACTAGATTTGTTTAGTTAAAACAAATAATTTTAGATAAGTACAAATAAATATAGAAACAAAAATGTTTTTAAAATGCAACTTAATTTTTGTCAAATAGGTTTTGTAGGCCAAAATTTTATATTGTTAATTACAAAATATTTTTAGGGATATTTACTACATATATTAAGAATATCTAACAATAATAATTTTAACAAAACTAGTGATAATAATATCCATAATAATAATAGTAAAATTTATAATAACTAATGATAATGATAATAATATTGATAATAATAAAACTAATAATAATAATAATAATAATACTAATAATACTAATAATAATATCAGTAATAATAAACTATTAATAATAATAATAATAATAATAATAATAATAATAATAATAATAATAATAATAATAATGATAAGGATAACAGTAATACTAATATTAAAACTAATGATAATTATAATAATAATAATAATAATAATAATAATAATATAACTAAAAAAAACCCTTCACTGAACCGTAAGAGAGAGAGAATAAGAAAGAGGGAAAGGGGAGGGTTTCGCTCACCAGAGCTCTGGGAGGCGGCGGATCGGCGGGCGAGGGAGAAATCGCTCGGTGGCGCGGTGATCTCGGCGCTCGTCGGCCGGAGAGAGATCACGGTGGCGGCGGCGCGTGCTCCGGCTTAGATCGGTGAGGCGGCATGTAGCTCCACCGCTCGGGAGGCGGCGGAACTTCTGCGCGCGGAGGGCGGCAGTCTCAGGGTCGGCGGATCTCGTGGTGGCGAGGCGCCCAGGGTCGGCGGAAGTTGGGCGCGCCCGTGCGGAGGCTAGGGTTTCAGCGGTGGTTCAGAGGGCGGCACGGCAAGGATGCTGGCCTGGGAACGGCGGTGGGCTGTCGAGGATGGTCATTCGCCTACGGATGTGAGGCACCGAGGAAGGGAATTCATGGGGCGACTCCGGCGGCGCTTGGCGGTGGCGTGGAGCGCTCGTCAGGTTAGGGCTTCCCCCCCTCCCTTCTCTCCTTTCTATACTGTGGTGGTCTCCGTGACATGGTCGGTGGTCGGAAGAACCCGTCGCGGAGGTGCGGCTGAGACTTGTCGGGGAGACGGGTCTGGTGAGAGGAGGAGAGGGTGAGCGTGGCGATGATGATGGTGATGGGGGTGTTGTCGGGAACGGTAATGGTGGAGACAGGGCCGTTGGTGGTGGTTGTTCTAGTCGGTGGTGGTGGTGACGGGAGTCGGAGATGACGGAGGAGGAGATAGGGGTGATGGCGGCAATGGTGTAGTTGGCGAGCGGTCGGGGTGCTGATTACAACGAGGGTTAGGATAGGGATAGGTTGTCTTGGTGTCAGCGTGTCCTGTAGGACACCGAACATGGGAGAGGATTGATGGATGTGTCCGGGATTGTCGGACACATAGTAAAAATGTATATGTAAAAGAAAAATAGTGGAAGGGGTCGTCGACACGGACACGATGCACATGGTGGTGGTTTGTGGAGAATTTTGGAGAAAATTTGTGGATGACAAATAATAGGGAGGAGTACCTGCCTATTTATAGGATGTGGGAATTCCCCTTTGGATAGGATTGTGGGGGTTTGAAATCCCCATTAGATAATCGGAATTTAATTTAAATCAAAATCCAAATCAAAATACAAATTCAATTTAAATCAAATTTAATTCTGTTAGTTTAAAAATCAAATCAATATCAAATATGGATATTACTCTATTTATTTAAATCATTCCATAAAATTTAATCGAGATTTAAAATGGCCAAAATATTTTCCAAATATATTTTTCAAAATTACCAATAAATATAATTTCGAAAATAATAAAATAATGAATATTTTTAAATAACTTTTCGAATAATAAAATATCAATATTAAATAATTTCGAAAATTATAATATATATTTAAGTATTAATAGGAAATATTTCCAAATTACATTTTTACTAATTTGGATAAAACATATTTCGAAAGTAATCATAAAATTCAAATCTTTAAATACCTTCTTGCAAAATTATTTTTAATAAAAATAATTATTTATATATTATTTTGAAACCACCATTGATAATAAAATTAAAAATTATTTTTCTAAAAATATGTTACTCGCACATATTCGCTATCGACGAGAAAATACGAAAATCGTAAATTCGCGCGCGACGTACAATACAACTACGCGACGTAAAATACAAAAATTTTAAATCAGTACCAAAAATAATAAAAATACAATAAAAATTTAGGGGTTTTACATCCTACCCAACTTAAAAGAATTTCGTCCTCGAAATTAAGAATTTGTAGGGGGGTGAGAAGACATAAGGGGTATCGGTGGGGAACAATCAATTATAAGGCTCAACAAAATCATGTCGCAAGAAGTTGCGATTTAGATCATAGAAAAATAATACAAGTATGGTCGTGGGTAGTGAATGAGGGTCATAGTAGGGCCGAGAAGAAGGACGAGTAGTTTAGAACGAAGGTATAGCAACATCGAGTGAGAATGGTCATAGCCGATAGGTAGGCTGGAGGAAGTTCTAGTATAACGCTTTCGCCGTCCTAAATAGGTGAAGGCGAAAGAATATAGGAGTTCGAAGGAGGCGTTTATCGAATACGAGTACATGATTCAAAGACGATTGAATAATTTCAAAAGAATTGTCAAGGCAGTCGCGGATGAGATTTTAGGGCCAAGTTAACTACGTCTCCATCCACGTTGAGCAATATACAAAAGGCGAACCAAGGGCACTGTGGTTGATCAGACCATCATGCACCGGTTCTGACTTGACAGTATGTTAGTGGGAGCGACCCAATAAGATACGTCATGATCAAGCTTTGATAAGAAAATAAGCTTGCAAAATTTATGCTAAGTTGGCATTTAAAAATAGTCAAAGTAATAGTAAGGAACCATGTTAAAGGAGAATTAAATGGTTCTAGATTCTTTAAAAATCAAGTCTAGTCCAAGTCCTTGGTTGGCTAGACGGGTTAGGTCCTCTAGATTCTAGGATAAGTTTGCTAATAGAGGTCACTAGGTCAAGAGGGGTTGCTAATTCATAAGGTATTCTATCCAACTTAAAGAATTAAACTAATGGTGTGATAGGTCCAGCAACCAAGATAAAATGCAAGGTGAAGTATATAAGGAATTAAGTAGGACAAAATTGTATATTGGGTCGAAAGAATGGAGTCGAGGTCGAGTCTCATCTCAAGTTTAAAAAGTATATTGGTTTCACGGTAGGAATTAGGGTCCAGTCATTTTGACCCGAAAGTCGCAACATGGAATTAGAGTACAAGGAGACGTGTTTTAGTGGCACGTGATATACCTACATGAAGGTGGACTCGTGTAGGTCTTGCTTGTGAAAGTTGTTGGAAGGAAAAGTCTAGTGTTGTGCTCCAAATATTCAAGTCACGATGAGGGATGCCAAAATATTTAAAATAGAAAGTGGGAGTTCATGAGGTGAATAGTAATACTCAAAAATAAAGGCGATCAAGTTAAAGCATGCAACAAAACTAATTAGAAATTCAGCAAAATAATTTAGGATCACAATTCTAGCGAGAGAGAAAAAAAAAAAAAAACCTCCTAAATGAATACAGTCAATGAACAATTAACCATCATTCGATTTGCAACTGGGTTAGAGGGTTACCATAAAAGATCGAGATTCGAGAAAAAAAATCGAGTGTGTCAAGATAGAGATACAGTCATGTAAATTTGGTAGATGATTAACAACACTTGTGTATATACTATTACCATGGTCATGAGGGATATGGCAATTAGTATGGAATACTCCTAACTCCTTAAAGTTATCTTAGTGGCCTATAAATAAAAAATTTTAACTGGAGTTTCCTCCAAAAGTTTCTCAATAAAAATATAACTACTAAATTTGTATTTACTCTAACTGTTCAATTAAATCATAGCTAACAATTTAATTTCCTTTAATAATCACAAAGTAAACTTTTACTATGTTACAACTAACTTTTTCAAAATTTAACGTTTAAAATCCAACTATTTTAAAGCAAGGGTTCATAATTCACGAATCCAAAAAAATTTCATAATCAAATAAAATTTTAAAACCCAAAATTTTCAAACAACTCCAGAAAAACTCTTAGCATATAAAAGCAATCTCAAAATTGAAGTTCAATATTTTAATGCACTTATCAACCATAACCGACAACATGATTAAAAAAATTTCCATCAAAACCTTTTTTTTTTTTTTTTACTAATCAAAATTTTTAACTCAAAATCTAAATAGAATTGTAAATCATAATCACAGGACACAATTTAAAATTTAAAATTCTTCCTCAAAAATTATTTTTATAACTTCCAAAATATTTTAAACTAAAATTTAAAATCAATACTTCCAATTTAAAATTTGAAATTTAAGAAACATACTAATTGTAAGTTGCACGACAATAATTTCTACTGCTACATTTAAAATCAAAAATTATTTTCAAACCAAATTTATAACTGTTCCAAAGGCGTATAACTATAACTCAATAAATCATAAAATATCACGACTTGAAAATCAAATCAGTTTTATATTTGCTCAAAGACCGTATAGCTATAATCCAATAGATCATAAATATCAAAATTCGAAAATAAATCAATTGTGCATAGATTCCAACTATTTTCCTGCAGTATCAAAAATAAAATAAAATCCTATCAATCCTTTGATGATCACTACCTAGGAATCTCAAGATTACAACTTCCTTTGTTATCCTATTTACAAATCACCAATAGGTAAATCACACCCCTTTTTTTTTAAAAAAAAAATGCCTTTTTAATCCGATTAGAGCCTTAAATGTATTCCAATTGCTAATGTAACCCTTCTAGCCATATGGTTGACCAATAAGTATATAGTAGTGTAGTCATCTTTCTATCTGTTACTAAGCACGAAAGATGAGAATTTACGGTAGAAGGAGTTCAAGCAGGATGTAAATCAACGAGGTCGAACGGGAGTTCGAAGTTGAAGTCAAGAAAGGATATCAAGTAGGTGGATGAGATTCTAAACTCTACTCCTATATTGCAGGCCCGTTCGGTACAGTTATGTAACCGAAGTGACAAACTTGACCTGCATGGGCCACCACAAAAACATGTAACGCCCCAGTCCCAAAATACGTAGGACCAAGTACGTAGACATGCCAGCTGTATACATACGAAATACATGGACCTCGTATGTATACATAAGCTGTAAATGTAGTAATCCAAGACAACTAAATCTCATCCACAAAGATAAATAATGATATAAATCGACTTTGAGTTTGTCATGTACACAATAGTTGGGCGGAGACAAAGTCCACTACCAACCAAAATTAAATAGAGAAAAATATACAAGAAAAGAATTTAGCAAGCGAGAGCAAGTGACGAATCCAAGAGTAATCATCACGACGGAATAGAGCGCAAGTCATGGCCTTAGCTAGAGCACCTGCAAGAAATCACGAAAATACACACCTGGGGAAAAACCAGGTCCTCAGAGGGACGTAACAAGACACATAATATCATGTCATAAACTGAATAGTAAGAGCTCAATAGAAAACATACATGCGTAAATGGTCCTAACCATTCTATGTGATATATACCTTGAGAAGACAACGTTCTACGCAGGAGCTTATAGTGTTCAGCATAGATGGAGAGAGAGTAGTAGTAGGTAGCGCTCCTAAGAGGCACTATCAACTATGGGCAGAAAGTAGTTCTATATGAGAACTATCGGCCCCGGGGCAGTAAGTAGCGCTCATCCGAGACACTATCGGCCCAAATCTATATGTGTACTGAACAGGTAGCCCCTACGCTAATAACTGTCTTCCCCCCTCCCAATGATACTATACATGCGTCGCCTCCACGACACTGTTTAATCCTTAATAACTGCCAAGTCTTCTACCAAAAATCTATTAGCAGTTACATCCTAACGTACGGCCTTTACGCACCGATGTACGGTCGATACGCAAGTCCGAAGCTATATGCGACTCGCAGCTCACACACATCCCGTGGCACATCGTGACAGTTCATGAGAATGCACTTAAACATACGGTGGTCCCTTAACTCTAAGTCAATTGCACAAAATATAGTAATTTGTATCTACATATAATTTAAAAGAAACAACTTAAAAATAAACACAACATGCATGTTATTGAGCAGAAAATTTAAACAGTAGTGACAAGGTGTCTTGCCTGATGTGTCGCCTGGTGTGACGCAATAATCCGGCAAGTCTTGATTATCCAATAGCCATGGTTGATGTAACATGGTCCGAATTCGCGAGAAAATATGAAGGGATGATTAGTCATTGACATGAAAGAGAAATTTGCGGAGAACTACCTTATGCTGTTTTTAGAAGGTATCTATAATATGGAAACTAGATTTGTTTAGTTAAAACAAATAATTTTAGATAAGTACAAATAAATATAGAAACAAAAATGTTTTTAAAATGCAACTTAATTTTTGTCAAATAGGTTTTGTAGGCCAAAATTTTATATTGTTAATTACAAAATATTTTTAGGGATATTTACTACATATATTAAGAATATCTAACAATAATAATTTTAACAAAACTAGTGATAATAATATCCATAATAATAATAGTAAAATTTATAATAACTAATGATAATGATAATAATATTGATAATAATAAAACTAATAATAATAATAATAATACTAATAATAATATCAGTAATAATAAACTATTAATAATAATAATAATAATAATAATAATAATAATGATAAGGATAACAGTAATACTAATATTAAAACTAATGATAATTATAATAATAATAATAATAATAATAATAATAATAATAATAATAATATAACTAAAAAAAACCCTTCACTGAACCGTAAGAGAGAGAGAATAAGAAAGAGGGAAAGGGGAGGGTTTCGCTCACCAGAGCTCTGGGAGGCGGCGGATCGGCGGGCGAGGGAGAAATCGCTCGGTGGCGCGGTGATCTCGGCGCTCGTCGGCCGGAGAGAGATCACGGTGGCGGCGGCGCGTGCTCCGGCTTAGATCGGTGAGGCGGCATGTAGCTCCACCGCTCGGGAGGCGGCGGAACTTCTGCGCGCGGAGGGCGGCAGTCTCAGGGTCGGCGGATCTCGTGGTGGCGAGGCGCCCAGGGTCGGCAGAAGTTGGGCGCGCCCGTGCGGAGGCTAGGGTTTCAGCGGTGGTTCAGAGGGCGGCACGGCAAGGATGCTGGCCTGGGAACGGCGGTGGGCTGTCGAGGATGGTCATTCGCCTACGGATGTGAGGCACCGAGGAAGGGAATTCATGGGGCGACTCCGGCGGCGCTTGGCGGTGGCGTGGAGCGCTCGTCAGGTTAGGGCTTCCCCCCCTCCCTTCTCTCCTTTCTATACTGTGGTGGTCTCCGTGACATGGTCGGTGGTCGGAAGAACCCGTCGCGGAGGTGCGGCTGAGACTTGTCGGGGAGACGGGTCTGGTGAGAGGAGGAGAGGGTGAGCGTGGCGATGATGATGGTGATGGGGGTGCTGTCGGGAACGGTAATGGTGGAGACAGGGCCGTTGGTGGTGGTTGTTCTAGTCGGTGGTGGTGGTGACGGGAGTCGGAGATGACGGAGGAGGAGATAGGGGTGATGGCGGCAATGGTGTAGTTGGCGAGCGGTCGGGGTGCTGATTACAACGAGGGTTAGGATAGGGATAGGTTGTCTTGGTGTCAGCGTGTCCTGTAGGACACCGAACATGGGAGAGGATTGATGGATGTGTCCGGGATTGTCGGACACATAGTAAAAATGTATATGTAAAAGAAAAATAGTGGAAGGGGTCGTCGACACGGACACGATGCACATGGTGGTGGTTTGTGGAGAATTTTGGAGAAAATTTGTGGATGACAAATAATAGGGAGGAGTACCTGCCTATTTATAGGATGTGGGAATTCCCCTTTGGATAGGATTGTGGGGGTTTGAAATCCCCATTAGATAATCGGAATTTAATTTAAATCAAAATCCAAATCAAAATACAAATTCAATTTAAATCAAATTTAATTCTGTTAGTTTAAAAATCAAATCAATATCAAATATGGATATTACTCTATTTATTTAAATCATTCCATAAAATTTAATCGAGATTTAAAATGGCCAAAATATTTTCCAAATATATTTTTCAAAATTACCAATAAATATAATTTCGAAAATAATAAAATAATGAATATTTTTAAATAAATTTTCGAATAATAAAATATCAATATTAAATAATTTCGAAAATTATAATATATATTTAAGTATTAATAGGAAATATTTCCAAATTACATTTTTACTAATTTGGATAAAACATATTTCGAAAGTAATCATAAAATTCAAATCTTTAAATACCTTCTTGCAAAATTATTTTTAATAAAAATAATTATTTATATATTATTTTGAAACCACCATTGATAATAAAATTAAAAATTATTTTTCTAAAAATATGTTACTCGCACATATTCGCTCTCGACGAGAAAATACGAAAATCGTAAATTCGCGCGCGACGTACAATACAACTACGCGACGTAAAATACAAAAATTTTAAATCAGTACCAAAAATAATAAAAATACAATAAAAATTTAGGGGTTTTACACACGCCAGCTAATACGGCTGCGATAAACTAAAGGTTCCATAATCAAGTAGACATTTTACCATCCCTGTTATTCCCGTCAACATATGTTATCAAAAAATATCGTAACTCAGGCCATAAAATTCATCTCGATAGAAAAATCAAAATCAACAACGATCCATCAAAATCAAATTCAATAATCAAGGAGTGAGAGCGAACAAAACAAGGGAAAGGATTTCAAATTGAAGTTTAAATAAGATTCTCAAGTGTCGTCCCAGGAATCTCTCAAGGAATCCTAACTGTGATTGAGTACCTTCAAAAATATGTCCAAATCCTACTGCAGGCTGTAGTGGTACTCTAGTTCGAATGCCACTACATAAACTCGACATGCATGAGCCACCACTAAAAACGTGTCACGACCCGCACCCACCGTGAGGGTACGAGTACATAACAGCGCCCAGCCTACGTCGTAGTGTCAGCGGTAGAACGCTGTTCTCGGTTATGAACTATAACTAACACAATATAGAATAATCTCCAACTGGAGACTAATCACAGAAGGTACAACTCAATCACAACTAGAGATAGAATATGGCACGATAAAATAGATAAGAGAATCCTCAACTGAGGTACAGCAGAATGAAATAACATAAGTTAATAACTACCAGTCTCAACATCTCTAAATATATAACTCTGAAAATAAGGACAACAACTAAACATGAAAAAGGAAACAATCTAGACTATCTAAACTATGCAATGGACATCATCACTAGTAGCTGCCTGAACCTCCCCAGGGGTCCAGGTCGCGAGTGTCATCTAGGCAAGCTCCAAAGTAAGGGGTGCAGGGTTCCTCATCATCCTCTGTAAAATTTTCAACAGGTCCAGTCAGGACGGGAGCGAGTACAATACATCTTACGCAGATCATAACAAGTTAGAGAATATAAACATGCAAGAGAGTACGATACATGAAACTGAAAGAAAGTACATGATGTAAACAGAGAGAACTGTAATAGAATATCTACTATAAGTAGAGAGCTACCAGTGACTAGTGATTTAGAGTATAAAGTCGACATGTGAACAGCTTGATTTGCACATGGCTATACTAAAGAGGCGTACATGGCTATACTACTTTGGAATTGTTCACATGACTATTTATACTCCCCCATACCCCAATCAATACACAAGGATCCAGACAAGTTATGTTACGTATATGGTTTTCACATTAAGCCCATAAATGGATGCACATGAAGTATACATGAGAGCTCATAAATGGGTGCACTTGAAGTTCACATGGGGGCCCATAAATGGGTGCACATGAAATTCACATTAAGGCTCATAAATGAGTGTACATGAAGTATAGGTTATACATGAGATACATGGGAAACATGACCGAACATGAAAGCACATGAGAGTACACGAGCATCCATGAACGAGCATGAAGCACATGAGAAACATGAATAACATGAGAGCGAGGAATACATGATGTACATGAAACACATGACATGATGTATTCGATGCTCCCGAGGGGGATAACATCTCAATGTAGGGATCCATATAGTATCAATCCGTGATAATATCGTGACAGCATCAAATAAAGTAAACTAGTGCAAGAATATAATTCTAAGCAAGTTATGAAATGATCAGAGAATGTACTCGCCTGGTATCTGAATGTCTGAAGTAAATGTACTGTCCGAGATGAGGTACCTGACTTCTAGTTAGAGCAACACAAGTCAAGATGTATACAGGGGATGATAAATGTAATCTACAATGCATCTGCATGCTGTCTAGGTCAAACTAGACTAAAGTCAACACTTGGTCAACTCCAGTCAACTATACTAATCAAACTAGGTCAAGCCTAAGCCAAACAAGTCTCACTAAGCCTAACCAGCTTATTCTAGCAAGCACACACCACATCTAGGCTATACAAGTCAATTGCACACCTATTGTCACGCCCCAGAACCAGAATACTGGAGAGCGGGGGAATGACTCAGCCAGCTACGTATTACGGGTAGATGAATACCGTATAGTACGATCAATGTTGTCTAACAAGACGAGGGGGTGCATACTACATGAAAGTCTCGCTATGGTCACTTCACATCTATTGTCTCAACCATTCAAATAAGAAACAGTAATAGAGAACATGTAAGATAAAGCAGTAAGGCGTCCCAAACGCTCAGTTAAAATGTTCTTGATATCTGGCTTTACAAAACATAGCCAGATGATGAAGCAAGGTATACACAATTGTTATCAGCTGCAGCATGACTTAGTTACAATTATGTAAAAATAAGTACAAGACAATCCGACTAATCATGTCGGTACCAAACGGCAAAGTATAAAGTAAATAACAAAACGAGCGGGAGGTAAGGAACCCACTCGAGTCCTCCTGCGATCATTCCTCTAGTATTGACCATCTTGGAGGTGGAAGTAAGTTGAGTCCTCGGGAACCGGCTCTAAATCTGGCCATGCAAAACCAGAGAGGTTAGACCTCTAATAGCAAAACCGCAAGGAAGCACGATATGAGGAATTAAACCAGTAAATAAGAGAATATAATAATAGATCTCTACTTGCTACTTGGATTCACATAACGTCACGACACTTCGAACCAACCTCCCAACCAAACAAGGACAGAAGTTGGTCCGTCATGTCTCGACACTCTGATCATCTCAGTTAGTCAACAGAGTAGGTACAGTACACAACTAAATCAATTTAAACGGTCATGCAACTACTACGGCTTGCTATTGTGGGTTCCAAGTTATCTTAGAATTATGCGATAAAGGATTCCTCAGTTCTTACTATGTGCAAGCAAGGCTAGTCTACCCAGTCAATCAATTGCGCCAATCATGAATTAGACGAGTCCCAACGGGACGCCCGTCATCAATATACAATAAATAATATAAGCAGATACCGCTCCCTGCCCGTGTGACAGATTTGCAGTATCTGTGGGAACCAGCCGGCATGTCGGACACTAATAGTCCCAAAGAGGGCTGCCATGTAAGAACTCGGGAATCCATTCTCTCCATGCAATCATTATTTTAATTTAACTTAGTAGCCTCTATGTTAAGTGAAATCCTATGCCATGGATCATGTTCATTCAGAATGAGTACTTCCGTACAAAGTACGATATGTCCAACTCTACAACGATACCTGTGCGGTTAGGTTGTAGGTCTTACATAGCGTAATGCAACAATTAAAACTAACCACGGAATAAATCATGCCTTGACCATAAAGTACACATGCTGGTTTGTAAGATAAATAAATAAATAAATTGAAGCCTGCATGTGCCTGTATGCCAATATTCGGGATTAGCCAGTCGATTTCAATAGTTCATAATTAATATGAGCGTGTCTCATTCATTCAATTCAATAAGACGACTAGCCAGTCTCTTAGTTCCAACTAAGAACGCATGATCAATTATTAATCAAGATAACAATTAATGCTAATTAATGCTAAGATAACAATTTTAATGTTAATTAATACCAATCCATGTCAATCAATGTCAACCAATGTCAATTCAGGGACAATAATCAGCCAAAAGGCATTAGGGACTAAAGTTCATGCGGCCAGGTAATTGGGATTCCATGCGGCTCATTGCCATGCGGCCGAGAAGTTACAAGCCTTATGCGGCTGGGGTTCTCGCTCATGTGACTAGGGTGGAAACAAGCCTCATGCGGCTCACTGGCATGCTGTCACGCCCCAGAACCAGAATACTGGAGAGCGGGGGAATGACTCAGCCAGCTACGTATTACGGGTAGATGAATACCGTATAATACGATCAATGCTGTCTAACCAGACGAGGGGGTGCATACTACATGAGAGTCTTACTATGGTCATTACACATCTATTGTCTCAATCATTCGAACAAGGAAACAGAAAATAGAGAACATATAAGATAAAGCAGTAAGGCGTCCCAAATGCTCAGTCAAAATGTTCTTTGAGATCTGGCTTTACAAAACATAGCCAGATGACATAGCAAGTATACACAATTGTTATCAGCTGCAGTCTAACTTAATTACAATTATGCAAAAGTAAATACAAGACTATCCGACTAACATGTCGGTGCCAAACGGCTAAGTATAAAGTAAATGACAAAACGAGCGGTGAAGTAAGGAAACCCACTCGAGTCCTCCTGCGATCATTCCCCTAGTATTGACCATCTTGGAGGTGGAAGTACGCTGAGTCCCCGGGAACCGGCTCTAAATCTGGCCATGCAAAACCAGAGAGGTTAGACCTCTAATAGCAAGTACCACAAGGAAGGACGATATGAAGGACTAAACCAGTAAGTAAGAGAATATAGTAATAGATCTCTGCTTCCCACTAGGATTCACATAACATCAAGACACTTCGAACCAACCTCCCAACCAAACAAGGACAGAAGTTAGCCCGTCATGTCCTGACATTCTGATCATCTCAGTTAGGCAACGGAGTAGGTGCAGTACACAAACAAATCATCTTGAACGGCCAATCAACTACTACGGCTTGCTATTGTGAGTCCCAAGTTATCCTGGAATTATGCAATTAGGGATTCCTCAGTTCTTACTATGTGCAAGCAAGGCTAGTCTATCCAATCAATCAATTGCGCCAATCATGTAGTTAGACGAGTCCCAGCGGGACGTCCGCCGTTATAGCATGTACGATAATATAAGCAGATACCGTTCCCTGTCCGTGTGACAGATTTACTGTATCTGTGGGAACCAGCCGGCCCGTCGGGCACTTAATAGTCCCAAGGGGGCTGCTATGTAAGAACTCGGAAATCCATTCTCTCCATGCCATCATTATTTTATTTAACTTAATAGTCTCTACGTTGTGTGAAGTTCCATGCCGTGGATCATGGTCATTCAAATGAGTACTTTCGTACGGGGTACGATATGCGCAACTCTACAACGATACCCGTGCGGCTAGGTTGTAGGTTTTACATAGCGTGATGCAACAATCAAGTCTAACCACGGAATAATCATGCCTTGACCATAAGGTACATATGATGTTTTTGTAAAATAGATAAATAAATAATTTGAAACCTGCATGTGCCTGTATGCCAATATTCGGGATTGGCTAATCGAGTACAATAGTTCATTACATGAACGTGTCTCATTTATTTCATTCAATAAGACGACTAGCCAGTCTCTTAGTTCCAACTAGGAACGCATGATCAATTATAGTCAAGATAACCATTATTATCAATGGTATCAAGGCATGAAAGTCAATTAGTATTACATGGGGTCGAGTCTGTAACTCCTCAGAGTTAATTTCCAGTCAATCTGGGTATCCATGGATCAATCAAGACACATGACATATTCCACATAACAATCCATATTTACAATATTAACATGTCATAATTTTATCAAGTTCACGCCAAAAGGCGTAAGGATATAATATAAGAATTATCATGCCATCATTAAATGAATAATTATAGGACAAATAAAAACACCCTGGTTAAAAGTCATGCCAGCAAGTCTAAGCTAAGGCCAAAAGTCGCGCCAACAAGTCTAGTCAGAGTGAGCGTGAAAAATGGTTCATGTTGGCATGCACAGTGTGAGTGTGGAAAATGATAAGAAATCCACGCACGCACTCGTGGACGTGTGCATGACTAAGAATCCACGCACTCCTGGATGTGTGCGTGACTAAAAATACACGCACGCTCATGGATGTGTGCGTGACTAAAAATACACGCATGTTCATGAGAACGTTAGCGTGACTGAAAATACACGCAGACACGTAAAGACGTGTGCGTGACTAAAAATACACGCACGTTCATGAGAACGTTAGCGTGACTGAAAATACACGCAGACACGTAGAGACGTGTGCATGACTAAAAATACACGCACGTTCATGAGAACGTTAGCGTGACTGAAAATACACGCACGCAAACATGAGCGTGACTGAGAAATATACGCACGCAAACGCGAGCGTGACTAAGAAATACACGCACGCAAACGCGAGCGTGACTAAGAAATACATGCAAACACGTAGAGACGTGTGCGTGACTGACGAGCAGTTCTACCACATGAACTCTCTGATCCAAAAACACGCTAAGTTGGAAGGTCAAAACCATGAATAAACGAAAATATAGCAACTTAGATCTAGGAAAAACCAGCCATAGAAATCGAAAATGCCAAGTAGTAAACTCTCTCAGAATCTTGAGAGGAAGAGTAATGATCCATAAAAATGGATGAAGGAGAAGCAAGATTGCACTTGCCTTCTCCTGCTGCTGGTAGGTGGTAGAGAGTAATGGGAGGAAGAAGAAGGAGTAATGGTGAGAATGAAGTTATGAGGAGAGAGAATGGAGAGGGGAGCTTTAAATAGCAAAGGGGGGTGGTAGGTGGGAGTTAATGGGCCGGGTTTGTGGGGGTTCGGCCAAGGCCAACCCGAAGGTAAACAGAAGATTAAAAGCAGGAAATAAAATATAGGTAATAAAATTGCAGAAAATAAAATTGCAGAAAATTAATTAACATGAAAATTAAAGAGCAGATAATTAATTAACATGAACTTATAGGAACTTAAATACAGGATAATACATGATAAATACTAAATAAATCTACATGAGTTGTACATGAATAAAAATACGCATTCTGGGAACGGAGAGTGACACATGTGGTCAAGAAGGTGCAGTCTCATGCGGCTGAGAAAGAAATAAAGTCTATGCGGCTAAAGAAAAGTAGTGCCTATGCGACTTGGATATAAAGGGCCTGTATGCGGCTGAAGGTGTTATGCCTTATGCGGCGGAGAAATGATTTAGTCCATGCGGCTAAAAAAATCTCTTATGCGGTCGAATTCTCATGCGGCTACGATGGACAGGAGTACATGCGACTGCGGCCAAATGGAAGCTCATGCGGCTGCGGCCAGCGAAAACTCATGCGGCTACGGCCCAAAGAAAAACTCATGCGGCTTTGGCCAGTGGAAACTCATGCGGCTGCGGCTCAAAGAAAACTCATGCGGCTGCGAAAACTTATGCGCCCAAGATAATACCATGCGGCCTGAACCTCCATGCGGCCAGAATGCTCTTCATGTGGTCAGACACTTCGCGCGGCTCAAGAATGACTTGCCGCATGAAAACTCATGCGGTCAAGTACTGTTTTTCTTCTTCATTCTTCCGAGAAGAAGAACCATGGAAAGCCATTACTTCCAAGCTCCCTAAATCCTTCGTTCCAAGCCCAAAACTGGACTTCCATAGGTCAAAATGGGGTAGAACGAAATTCTCTACAACATGGAACCATCAAAACTTGAAAAATAACAAAATTACTAGATCAAAACCCAAAAAATCTGAAAATGCATTTAAACTTAGATCTACATGAAATGAGTCTTGGAAATTGAAAATACTAAGTACTAAAGTATCTAAGAATCTTGAGAGGAAGATAATGGAACAACAAAAATGGAGATCCATCAAGAAGCAAGTTGGCACTTGCCTAGACGGCTGGCTGGTAGGGTGGGAAGAGTTTATGAGGAAGAATGAGAGTAATGAAGAGAGAGAGAGAGAGAGGGAATGGAGCTTTAAATGAAGGAGTGGTGGTAGGTGGAGGTTTGTTTCGGTTCATGATGAACCAACATAATTAAACCAATCCAACCCGAACCCAAAGCAAAGCTAAAACAGAGTATAAAAGCAGAAAGTAAAAATGCAAAAATAAAATTGCAGAAAATTAATTAACATGAAATTAAAGGAATTTAAATACAGAACAATACATGATAAATATTAAATATATATTAAAGCAGTACATGTATAAAAATACGTATTTTGGGAACGGAAAGTGACACATATACTGGCATTCAAGCCATACACACAGGCTATGAGCCATAGGTATACACCCCTAGGCTATGTTACCTATAGTCCACACCATATATTCACACATATACATATATTAATATATATACCTAAAATAACATAATAACACACATTATAAATATGAAGGCTACATAATAATATATGCATCACATATATATATATATATATATATATATATATATATATATATAGGGTATTAGGGATAGCATGTGTGTGTGTTTGTGTACCTGTGAGGGGGTGTGTGTGTGTATAGAGAGCTATGAACATGTATGTGATATGGTGACATGAGGGTGTGGATGAGTGTGTGTGTGTTGAGTGTATATGGTGTAGTGTGTCAATAGGAAAATTTAGTATAATACATGTGAGGGTGTTATAGTTATCATTGAATTGAACTGAAATTTCAGTGAACAACCCAGTTAAATGAAATGGCAATTGGTGGTGTGTAACTAGGACTGCAATGTGAAAACCCTGTGTGTGTGTATCTTGTGTGTAAGACAATAGAAAACAGTGCATTGGAAGTTCAAAACAGTGTGGTGATCACATGACAGTTCACTTTAGTTAATTGTTTAATTCAACACCCCAACACCAAATCAAAAGCTCCTCTTGACAGCCACTTACACACACATACCTGAATTTAAACAGTGAACTAACACACAAGCAATGGATTAATCATGACAATTATCATTCAAACAGTTTTCAGAAAATGAACCAAGTGACAGTTTATATATATTTCAACCAATTTCGAATCCCCATTCCCTTGTCAACATAAACCAATAGTTAACCAATGTCCCCAAACACCAATTAGATCCATTTGTCAAATTCTCTAACACAATATAAACTAACTCTTAAGCAACTAACAACCATGAAATCTCAGTTTTCAGTTTTCATTCAAAACAGTGCACATTCAAACCCCTTATTCATTCTCAGATTTTAACTGTGAATGGGTGTGTGTTTGTGCTAGCAGTAAGAGTGTTCAGGTCACAAAGTGTTGAGGAGTGTAGCAGGGGTTCACATCATGCTCTAGGACACTGCTACCTATTCTAATGCAAGGTTAGCTGAAAGAGATGGGACTAACATATTTAGATGGCTAACGTATGCCCAAGGAAACTGAACAAAATGAGAAAGGGATTGATGCAAGATGGGATACTGATTACTGGCTTAAGAGGCACTAATACTATTCATTCAACTGCCCAGGTAATCTCAAACTCGAACTTATCCCTACATCTCCATCTGAACACAATTGTTCAAGGTTGGACCAAGGCAAATGCAAGACAGTGACTAACTGAGAAGTAAAGGGTTGAACATTAAGAAGAAGGATTGATTCGAATGAGACTGTAATTGTAAGGACTGAACCCTTCAATGTATCAGAGGATGGGGAATCAAAACCAACTTAGAATGAAACATATGACAAAGGACTACTACTCTATAACTGGAACAGAACAATGGTAAGGTCTCAAAACAAATGAACAGAACAATGGGTATAGACTGATACTTAATCGATTATTGGCTAAGTGCAAGCCAAGGTCGATCCCTAATCATGAACCTAACATGAGGCTAATACTCAGATACATATAGGTAACATCATTGAAATTTAATCGATCCACAAAATCAGTGACAGTTCACATTAATTCTCAGATTTTGAATCAACAAGACAGTGTATCAAATCTACGTATCAGTCCAATGAAATTCATAGCACAAAATGCAAGTTTGAAGACTAAAACCCAAGCTAATCACAACCCTATCATGATCATTATCTATTACATATGTAGGTGAACCCTTCATTTCAATTTAATCATGAAAAATAGTTTGAAATTACATTTAGATTTCAGAAATTAGTAACAATGAACTATGTATGAGAAAATTTCAAATTGAACTCGAAAACATCAAATTCCATCCAAACTCCATATCCAGTTGAATATATTGATAATATATATATATATATATATTTATATATATATATATATATATATATATATATATATATATATATATATATACATTAACATGCTGGTATGCTAATTATATGTAAATTAACATTTTAAAATCAATCAAACTTATTAAACCAGTTTTCGAAACACTGTGCTAAAACAGTATGAACAACCTCCAAATTCGAAATAAAAAACCCAAATAAATCAGTAAATAAGGTGTGCAGACATGTGTACACGTAATACGTGTCGTGGGGAGGGTGTTCGTGTCCAACAAGTGGACACAAACGTGTCCAAAACAGAATTCACAAAGTATAAGAAAAGCAGGCAAAGTATTCCTCGTGCACGCGTGTCGTGGCCTCGTGCATACGACACAGGACACAAGAGGCCCTGTGCTCGTGTCCCTGTATTCGCCCAACATAGGGCAACACATTCGTGTCCCTGACACGTCACCATGACGTGTCCACGAGGGACACGAAGCCCGTGTCAGGAGCTGCTGTTCGCGTGGAACAGTGCAACGCCAATTCGATGCGGGCGGGATTTCTCCCAATCCGCTCAACAGAGTAAGCTAAAAATTTGTCAGTGTCGTGTCAGTCATGTGTCCTAGGTGTCACCAAAATTTTGTGTCCATACGTGGTGTGTCGTGTCTGCTACAGTGCCCGAGCAGCAGGGCACTGTGCGCAGCCTGCTGCGTGCGTGTTCGTGTCCTCGTGTTGACATGACACGACACTAAACCCAACTCAGTGCAACACGAAATTAAACACGACACATAGCACTCCAAATTCAATCAATTACTGTAGTGCCCCGAAATTCGTGATACGTATTTTATACGTGATCGTATTTCTGACCAGTATTTTTCATTTTTTTTCTTGACCAGTTAAGTTGTGGTATATTTCATACTTAGCATTGTAGTTTAAATTGTCATTTATCATTCCTGGATTAATTCTGATTAATGGAGCTTGGTTTTATTTGGATAGGAGAAGGAATTGGTTTGGTTTGGTTTATTATGCATTGGACCATCTTAGCTAACCTCCACCCTCAACACAACTTATCCTCCCCCATTAAAATCCCCACCTAACACTCTCTCTCCTCATTATTTTCCTCCATTAATTCTTCTTCTTCTTCCTCCACACAACTCTCCAACCCATTAGGCAAGTGCACCTTGCCACCACATGAGAACCACTTTTTATTTGTCCATTAGCTAGATTAGGCCATGGAGATCAACATTAGCACTTGACATTTTGTGATTTGGAGTTTCCATTGTTCTAGATCTAGGTTTTAACTATTTTCGGATTTACATAGTTTTGATCTATTTTGATTGGATTTTTGCTTGTTTTGATGCTTCCATGTGGAAGAGAATTCAATTTTACTCAAGTTAGACCTTTGAAAATCTAGATTTGGCTTTGATTTGACAAAGATATGAACATTTGAATTTTTGGTGTTCTTGGTGTTCTTCTCGGCCTGGAGTAGCAGCCTGCAGCCTGCGCTCTTTAGCGCAGTGCTGGATTGCGCATCCCCCTCGGCCAGCGCTCTTTAGCGCAGCGCCGACCGCGCAGCTTGCCCCTTGGCGAACTGCGCTCAACCCGACTGCGCATAGATTCCTGCGCAGTCTGCCCATGCGCAGTCTGCCCATGCGCAGTCTGCTCATGCGCAATCTGCTCCTGCGCAGTCCACTTCTGCGCAATCCATCTCATGCGCAATCTGACCCTGCGCCATCCATTCCTGCGCAACCTGACCTCTGCGCAGTCTACCCTTGCGCAATCCTCCCTTGCGCAATCTAATCAGTGCGCAAGGCAGCCCCTGTACTCTTGGTCCATGCGCAATGACCCATTGTGCAGTACATCCCCTGTGCCCCTTTAACCCTGTGCCCTTTGACCCCATGCGCAGTCTACCCTTGCGCAAGGTAACCCTTGCGCAAGGCAACTCTTGCGCAGCTCTTCCATGCGCAGTGCATACCCTGCGCAGTCCAACCCCTGACCATCTTGCACAACCCACTTGTCTATGATGAATTTGTTTATTTCTTGAGCTTGGCTCTTCTATAGCCCTGTATATTGATATTTTATTAGATATTTTACGCCCATTTTATATCCTTACGCCTTTTGTCATGAACTTGATTTTACTTAATATGTTGGAATGACTATTGTACATGGCACGATATGACAAGGAACTAGCATAGCATGACAGTGACCCGTAATGGTGCACTCCTGACATGACCAACCTGACTTGATAGTGGCCCGTCGTGGCGCACTCCTGACAAGTACCCTGACATGAATTATCTTGATAACTTGATAGTGGCCCGTGGCGGCGCACTCCTGACTTGACATGACTTGATAACTTAGCTTGACCTGTCTTGACACCGTGGGTGTTCCTGATTGCTTGTGCAATCCACTCGTATTGTTTGCATCATGTCTAGGACGTGACTCCCTGGTTCCCACGGTCAGGGATTCATACTGAATTTGGCTAGGTTAATGACTAGATTGATCAATTAGTTCATGAAGAATTTCCCAGTTACCTGTTGCCCCTTTGGTCCCGGCCCTATATATATATACATGGGATTTGTTGCTATCCGTCGAGATGAGCGCACTTCCAGCCCGCCGTCGAGCGTGGTACCTTAGGACACATGTATCTTACTACAGTGTGTCTGCTATATCATGCTATCTTTTCCTTTTCTTGCTGGGAGCATTCAGGTAGTAACAAACAGGTAACCGGACTTGAAATTCTCATTGCATTTTGTTAGTAATCAGGTCTCTGATAACCCTAGTTAGTTAAAGTAGTAAGCCGTAGTACTTGCTTGGCCGTGATTGATTGGATGGAGTTTAGTCCCTCTTGTCCTGTCCTGATCCTGTGTAAGGTCATGACATGACATAATTACTCGTGCTTTGCCTTAATCATGTTTAATTGCAAGTCTTGAATTCGCGTATTTTACCTTGCCGATAAATGGTGGGAGAAACCAAGTTCCGTTCAGACGAAGGGTTACAACCCCGGTCCTTGTTTGGTTTACGGGTTGTAACCTGGCTATCTGAATAGTCCCATGGTCATCTCATCGTATATCATCCTGTCATGCCTTTCCATATGTTCTGTCTTTTATGGATTCTGTACAAGATTTGTCTTTTATACCTAACTATCATGCCTTTTCTTAAATTACTGTCTCTTGTTATGTAATTATATTATTGTGCTGATTGCTGGCTTTTGTTCTTATTTCGTGGCCTCCTTTGTGGCACTTGCTCTTTCTGGGGTCTGACCCAGCTGGTTTTGTATGGCCAGATACCGGAGCAGCAGCAAAGGATCTACCTGCTTTCCAGCCCGATGGTGAATACTAGACAGAACCCGGGCAACGAGTGGGTTTTCTCTTTTTGTTTCTCCCACTGTATTGTTAACTGATATTCTTTTGAGGCGTTTAGCCGACGAGCACTTGTTAGCTCGATGCACTTTACTTTCTGTCTGCCTACGGGCTGTAATCATGATTGGCAACTCGAGGTTGATCATGTATGACTTAACTCTTGCTAGTCCTTACATTTTGTACGACTAGCTTCATGATCATCTGGATATGTAATGTTTGGGACGCCTTACAATTGTATATTTGGTGGTCTGATATCTTGTTATTATCATTACTTGTTGAGATTGAGACAATAGCTTGATTTGACCCTAAGAGACTGATGGTTTGTAGCGTACCCTCACATAGCTAGACAGCCGTGACCGTATAGCGGGATGGTTGCCGTTCCGTTATACGTAGCTGGCTGTGCACGTCCCCGTTCTTCAGTATTCTGGTTCTGGGGCGTGACAATTACATTTCAAAAATAGTGAAATAATCACGAGTGTGGCATTTCATCAAACACTTGCACATACATATTGACACGTGTCCGATACGGACACCAAACGGACACGAATCGACACAAATCCAATACCTACGGCTAGGGGACACCTAGGCTTCCTATCCATGCAAAGAAAACGAAATTTGGTGGAGGGGATAGGGATTTACCTATATGTGCAATTTGCATGAAAAAGTCTCAAATAGGGGTGTTCTCCTTGATGGCCAAAAGCTCCAAATTGTTCCTCCACTGAAAATATTCACCATGGGCATAAAGTATTCGTGGATTAGATCCTAATGCAAGAAGTTTGGTTGAAAAAGGATGAGAAATGGAGAAGTTATGAATGAATGAAGTTGGAACTCACCTTGTTCTTGAGAAATGGGAAAATGAATAAAGGAGGCAAGGGTTTTTGGGAGGGATTAAATAGGAGGGAATCTCAAAGATGGCTGCCCTAAAATCTAGGGCTAGGGTTGATCCAAGGGTTCTCCATCAATCCAGACAAATCAATGGCTAGATGAATCCTAGGTAGCCTATCACTAGTCTTAATTAAACAATATGACTAATGACTAGCCAAAATCACAAATCATGACTAGCCATGACTAATCCCAAATCTAACTTAGTCTAACCATGACTAACTAGGACTAATCTAGTTTAAGTCAAATCTAGGTTAGGCTAAACACAACACAAGGCAATCAATTAAATGATATTAAAATCACACCATCCCATTAATTATATTAAATTCCAAATAAATATATATTAAATTCAATTAATTCAAAATGACAAAAATACCCTCAAGCTAAAAATAATGAAGTATCCTAATCACATTGCTAGGCTCTGGGGTTACACTAGTAAGACACCAAATCACAAGTCATGATTTTAAATAGTTTTAAAATGATTAAAAATCACCAAAAATCATATTATTATTTAAATATCATAATTAAATAAATTAAACACAAAATTTCAAAATTACCCTCATTTTAGAAAACTGGGTGTTACATCTTGCCTATGTGACCTAAAACCTGGTTTTAATGTGAATCACTCTATGCTTGAATTTTAAATTCTATTTTCGATTCTTCTAGCGGTGATTGATTTCGTGCCTAAACGATTTGTATTTATTTATTATCGTGCCAAATCACAAGTCGTGCATAAGTGATTTTGAATTAGTTATCTCGATCATATCGAATCATAGTTCTTTGATCGTCCCTAAGTTATTGACTAAACTCTCTATCGCGTTTTGATCTCCCTGCCAACCTTAAATTTTGAAGACGAAATTTCTTTAAGGAGGGTAGATTTGTAACCTCTGTTGATCGAATTTTAATTTTTTTTGAATTTTTGCAATTTTCTATTTTTCAGGATATTTCTAAATCTAGAAAATGAGAATTTTAATTTGAAGCGTGTTTTCGATCGTATAATGATATCGGTATTTTGTTGGACCATTTGGTTTTATGAAACTATTTTATGTGAGATTTTATTCTATTGGAATCTTCCTGTTCATTTCCTTAAATTTATATAAATTATTAATATTATTTTGAACGCATAAAAGATTTGTCAAAATATTATTTTAAATAAATATACTTTTATTCTATTTTATTTGAATCATATAGTTTCAATAATGAATGTAATTAGGTAGTGATTAACTAGTATTAATTAATTAATTATTAGCTAGTATGTAGTAGAAAATTGTTAGTGGTTAGCGTGAGGTTAGTTGTTAGTAATTTTTCACTATTTATCTAATTCTATTAGATCATTTTACAAGAATTCCATTAGGTTTTTCCAAATATTTCATAACCTAGAATTTTCCTAAAAAAATCCTACAACACTGTAGCCGCCATCCCGACCACTACTTGCCTCGACCCCCCCCCCCTCCGGCCAGTGGACTTCCAACCACCGCAGCCCACCGCGGCCATCTTCTGGCCCATTCTCCTTCCTTGGCTTCATCCCCGACTCATTTGGCCAGCCACCATCGGTCAACTCCGAAGCCCCTGCAACACATAACCATCACACCAGCCACCGCCATGACATCCCGACAAATGACCGGTGCCATCTCCGCCCACATCAAACAACTGCAACCACCACCACAATACTGCAGTCCACCCGTCCAACTCGGTCCAGCACGACCGCACCACCATCATCTCCATTCCAGCTCCCTGTCTCCTCCTTGGGCATCCAACGCCACCACAGAGCTCGATCACACTCCCCTACCCCAACCACAAAAGCCAACCCGCCACCACCATACCGATACCCCATCGTCACCATACTAGATCATACCACCCCACCCTCACCATCATCACACCACCGCCGGCTACCACCACCATAAAAATCACCCACACACCATCACAAGAGAGTGAGAACCCACCTGTTCCTGCCGCTTTACTTTGCCGAGCCGGCGATCGCGTCTATTGTGCAGAGGTCGGATCTCTTTCCCGCCATCGTCCAGATCTCGCGGCTGACGCCTCCACGTTCGCCGCCTCCCAACGAGCCCACCCTTCCAGATCTCTCCGCTGGCCGCCGAATAAGCACTGCCCGACGACCCCCTGCGCCGGCGACCCCGACGCCCACGTCGCACTAGGTGAGCGGTCTTTTCCCCTTTTGTCTCGCTCTCTTCGATGCCCTCTCTCCCTTTGATTTGGGATTTAGTGATAAATGAGTGAAGCAGTAGCTTCAGCTTCACCCTCCCTTTAGATTTATACTAATATGTGAGGTTATTACTAATGTTATTTCTAATTATTGTCTTTAATTAAGGGCTAAATTTTAATTAATGTCTATTTAATGTTAATAACAATGGTATTAGGATTAAATGTGAAGTTAGGGATTTAATGGGTTTGGGATTTAGAATCGAATTGGACACAGCAGGCCCTGTCTCTGTTCTTTTCTCATTTAGTCTTAGACATGTCAATGATAGATTATTGGTCGTATATTGGCATTACCATATCCGAACCATTAACTATCGGATATATCCGATAACTATTCGTTATCCGATCGGATAGAGGTTTTGGCTACCGTATCCGTTATCGATAATTTTAATGGATATCGGATAATATCTGAACCAATAAGATTACTAAAAAAATATTTAAAAAGGGAAGGAAAAAAAATCAGAACCAACAGATTTTGTCAAGAATCAACAGATTTCCACATTAAAATGACAAATTTTGTCTAGAAACAGCAGATTTTCACGTTGAAATATCAGAAGCAGTAGATTTTCACATTGGAACAACAGATTTTGTCAGATATATGTGCAGATTTTCACATTGAAATATCATAAGCAGCAGATTTTCATGCATACATTGAATACATTTGCACCAAAAAATTCTCCACACAAGCACATATAACTAATAGTCCCATGCATACATTGAATATATTTTAAATTTATTAAATAATTTAAATATTATTTGTTCGGATATTATTGGTTCGGATATGACACTTACCATATCCGCATCTGATATCCGATAAATATCCGATATGTTATTCGAATTCGAATTCGTATCCGTATCCGAAATTTCGGATATTTTCGGTTCGAATACGTATCGGATATGAATTTTCGGTTTACCATTGACAGGCCTATTTAGTCTACACACTTTCGACTTTTCCTTTGTTTAAATTCTTCATTCCTAAGTAAGATAAGAGCTGATGTAGTATAACTTGGGTTTGAACCCTTGGGCTTAGGCCCGATTAAGAATTAATTTAGATTTTTGATTTAGGCTTTGACATAAAGGGGAGAAGTCTGGGCCTTTCTTTCTGGCCTAGGCTGATGGTATTAAACAATATTTTTCTTTTGGAAAAAATTTAGGTATATATATTAATTTGTGTTTTCTGTATTTTTGAGCTATAATATATGCACATAGGATGTTAGTGTATATATATTATACCCCTATATATATGTGTGTATTTATAATTATTTAAAATATTAATTGGACTTTTGATAAGGGCCTATATAAATATATGTATATATATTAATGTACTTAATAAGTTTTGGGCCTACTTATTGATTAATAAATTTTGGATTTTTAGTTAATTTTTGGGGACTAAGGTACTAAATGGGCTTTAAGAGGGTAAATCTCAAATCAATTTTTTAGAGTGGTTTATTGATAATAAACTAGTATTTTGGTCTAATAAAATTGCAGCCTTGTGTAATGTTTTTATTTGTAAAATTAATAAATGTTTAAATGGTTTTAAATAGGTTTTGTTTCCATAACTACTAATAAATACATTGGTTGATTATATAAATTTGGTTTACTTAGATAGATTGGGTAACATTTATGATATATTTTATTCTATATATGATTTCTAAGTGCTACAAATACTTTCCATTATTATCCATTCCTTTTGATTAATAGTCAACTCTTGATTATATGACTAGTATAGTCATTTTCTGTTTATTAATCATGGCATACTTTCTCATCTTGATAATCGCGCCAACTTTGAACCCTGTACATTTATATATCAAACTAGGCTATTTGGACTATTCTGTACCTAGTGGAACCGCCTGTGCCATCGTTTGGGACCATATTGTAGAGCTTAGCATCGTTACCTATTCTGTGCCGATACGTTCGTGTCGTGCACATCGACTCCAGCTAAATTAAGGCAAGTACATTTTGATAATTTTCCATTTATGATTTTTTTATGTTTCCTGTATTTAGCGTAGATATCCATGAGCTCTTGACACATTTGTTACACGGATTGGTATTTTCTCGATCCCGTCATGAGATGTTATTCCTTGAATATCTTGGTGTATCTTTTGCAAGCCTTTGTCACAACCCGCACCCGCTTTTCGGATACGAGTTCGTAGCCAAGTCTAGCCTACGTCAAAGTGTCGACGGTAGTATGCTGTCTAGCCCGCAATAAATAAAATGCTCATAAAATACTATCTTTATTGCTCATTCACAACAACTAAATCAAAATTACAATATTCACAAGTTTTACACTTGAAGAAAAATACATCTCATAATTTTGAATCAACACTTCTATCCAACTAGTCTTCTAGGGTTTTGGCCTTCGAGGTCTAATATCTCCCCCGTATGGTCCATAGCGCAAAAGTAGGAAGCACAGCAAATCACCTACAACGATCCAGTCAGGAAAGGAGCAAAGTACAACCATATTGAATTTGATATTTTTAGCACAAAATAAGCTAGAACAATGAGAAACAGTACGATAAAGAATATACAAAGAACTAGCAAGATATGAACTAGACAAGGAAAGCAATAATCATGAACGAGTAAGCCAATGGAAAGGAAACATGAAGATAAAGAACTGAACTATGATCAATAACAATGAAAACGACTGTGTGTGTGAAATACCTTTTAATACGTGAACGACTGGGCCAATACGGCACATCATGGATGACAATTATTTAATATTGGTACGGCTAATCCATATGTGAGGTTGTTACTTAGCAATCATTCGATAACAATATTTGGGTTTGTTCACGTACTTACTGAGTATTTTCCCTCCCAACTCACTAAACAATCAATAACAATTAATGATACAATAAGAAGGATACAATAAGCCTACCGTGTCAGCATCGTGTCTTAATGGAGTATCAAACAAGGAAATGATAAAGAAAGCATTATAATGTACCAAAATATAATGCAATACTGTACTTGCCTCAAATAGTTACAGTTGTTTGTGACTTGATCATATTGGCACAAAATAGGTCAAAAGCTATAGTCATAATTGGTCCGAAGAGATAATGATGTTTGAGATCCATAACATCTAATGATTTCCAGATAAGCCTAATATAGAGAAACTCCAAAGTCGTCGTTATGGTTAATCATGACCAAATCGATAAATTATCGGTCAAATCTAAGTTCAATAAATAAAATAAAATATTAAACAAAATTTTAAATTTCTAGAAGAATTATATGTTGTAGATCTTCGTGTCAGCTTTCCAAAACTTAAAATGGATAGCAAAACGGAGTTCGGGATCTCCCAAAATCTTAAAAACCGTACGATGTATCGAGTTTTTGACAACAAACACTCAAATAAATCTCCAAAAATTCACAAATAAAATATTAGTAATTAAAATACCGATTTGGAAAGCTCGATACGGTTCTAACAAAAAAAAATTGAAGGTGAATCGGAATCCGGAGTTGGTCACAACGGCTTTGCGAAGTTGCTATAGCTTCAAAAAAATGAGGCTAAATTTAGGACAAATTTTGTGCTATTTTGGACGAAAAATAGGAAAATTTTGGAAAAGAAAATATGGGAGATGACATAGGTTCAATAACTATATATAGTAATTAGGATTAGTTATGAAGGGTTCTGGTTTTGGAAGAAGAATAAGAACTCCTTAAATAGATAGAGATTTACCCAATTTGTCCCGCCCCAAAAACCAGAATACTGGAGATCGGGGACAGACATAGCCAGCTACGTATATTGAAGTGCAACCCACCTCGCTATACGGTCATGGCTGTCTAGATACATGAGGGTTTAACTACAAGCCAACAGTCTCCTATGGTCATGAACAAGCCTAGTGTCTCAATCACAAGCAAGTAAGTAAATGTTACAAGATGTTAGATCACCAAATATACAATAGTAAGGCGTCCCAAATATTACATATTCAGTTGATCATGAAGCTAGTCGTTACAAAATGTTAGGACTAGCAAGAGTTTTAGTCATACATGATCAACCTTAGGATCTGTCAATCATGTTACAGTCCGTAGGCAGACAGTAAGTAAGTGCAATCGAGCTAAACAAGTGCTCGTCGGCTAAACGCCTCAAAAGAATATTTTTACAATAGAGTGGGAGAGCCAAAAAATAACCCACTCGTTGCCCTGGTTACGTCTGGTCGCCACCATCGGGCTGGAAGTTCGGTAGATCCTCTGGAGCTGCTCCAAAATCTGGCTATACAAAACCAGCTAGGTCAGATCCCAGAAAGAGCAAGTGCCACAAAGGAAGCTTCACTTGGGAACTAAAACCAGCAATCAGCACAAGAGTATAAATAAAAGTAAGAATTGGAAATAAAGAAAATACATTAGGATAATATACGACAAGATAACCATGGAACTATTTAGATAACCAGGTTACAACCCGTAAACCAAATAAGGACCGGGGTTGTAACCCTTCGTCTGAACAGAACTTGGAATTCTTACCATTTATCGGTAAAATAAGTATAAGCATTCTGGTCATGCAGTAATCTGGAACAAGATCAGGGCAAGACTAGACAGGTTAGACTCCATCTAATCATTCTCGGCCAAGCAAGAGTTACGGCTTGATACTTAACTAACTAGGGTTGCCACAAGCCTAATTACTAATAAGATGCAGTGAGATTATTCCACAGCCACAAGCCCTGCAGACCATCCAGGTTACCCAGGTCGAAAATTAGGTGTTGAATTCAGGTGGGTATATCGTCCAGGAAACGCATGTACCCTTAGGTAGCTTGAAGGGTGCAACACATGACAGTGTGCTGGAAATGTGCCCTACTCAACGGCAGGCTACAGATCCCAGGCACGCCCAGGTAACAGGATTGCATATAGCTTGGAGATCTCTTTATGACTAATGTATTAATCTAGTTATTAGCCTTAGTCTATTTCAGTAGGTACTCCTGACCGTGGTACTCAGGAGTCCCCTCCTAGACATGATGCAAGATAGGACTGAATTATTTGTACAAGCACAATCGTCCACGGTGTCCGGGTTAATTATACAGGTCATGTCATGTCAGGTAGCCGTCGCAACAGCTTATCAAGATATATCATGTCAGGTTATCATGTCAAGTGTACTGGTCAAGAGTACGCCACGATGGGCCACTATCAGGTCATGTCATGTTCACTTGTCCGGAGTGCACCACGATGGGTCACTATCGTGTTCAGGTACATGTGCAAGGCATCATAGTGTAAGCATTCAATCAGGAGACCCAAGTTGATCTGAGGTTACGAGACATGAATTAACAGTAATAACCAAGTAATAATAATAACTAATCATTAAAGCAAGGTACAGGGAGGGACCATGCGGCTCAGGGTCCAAAGCCCATGCGGTTCAGGGAGAAGGAGGCATAAGCAGCTAGCGGGACCAGAAGGCACATGCGGCTCGGGGAAGAAGTTCTCATGCGGCCAGCGGGGAACAAGGCTTATGCGGCTCAAGAGGAGCGAAATATTATGCGGCTGGGGTCGAGCGAGTTCCATGCGGCAGGTAGAGGTGTGGGTCCATACGGCTGGCCGACCAATCAGGTATATGCGGCCGGAGTCAAGTGAGTCTCATACGGCTAAGGACGAAAAACTTATGCGGCTGGAAATTTTAGGGTCATGCGGTCGAGAGGGCTCGGGTCCTCATGCAGCAGGAAGAAGACTGCCGTATATGCGGCCAGAGTCAAGTGAAGTCCCATGCAGCCAGCGAGAATCGGCCCTTATGCTGTTTGAGAGCTGACCGAATCCCATGCGGTTAGGAGTGAGGGTTGCTCATGCGGCTGTCGAAAGTGAGTCCATGCGGCTGGCACAGACCCGGGTTCATGCGGTTAGAAGAGAATGAATCTTATACGGCTGGAATTCACTTGCCGCATGAATTGCCATGCGGTCAAGTCTAAGCACAGTTCATCTTCTCCATTTTCTGAGAAGAAGAACACCAAGAAGGCCAAGTTCTCAAGCTCCATAACTCCATCATCCGGAGCCCAATTCCGAACTTCCATAGGTCAAAATGGGGCAGAACAAAATCTCTACAACATGGAACCATCAAAACTTAGAAATAACAAGATTAAGTAGATCAAAACCCAGGAAATCCGAAAATAATATAAACTTAGATCTACAAGAATCTGGGCATGGAATGTAAAAATGCCAAGTACTAAAGTTAGTTAAAATGCTGTAAGAAAGAGAATGAAATAATAAAATTAGAGTTCCTCCATGAAGTAAGTTGCACTTGCCTAGACCTCTCTCTCCCTCTCTCTGGTAGGTGAAGAAGTAATGGAGGAAAGAAGAAGAGTAATAAAGAGAGAGAAGAAAGTGAGGTTAATAAATGGTAGTGGTGGTGGTAGGTAGGGGGTTCACCCTTGGTTCATAATGAAACAAAGCAAACTGAGCCAAGCCGAACCAACCCAAGAATAAACCAAGCCATGAAGAAAACTAAGCAAGGAATCATGCAATACAAGATAAAATACGTACACGTATTCCAAAATACGTAATACGAACCACAGGCATTACAACTCTACCCACCTTAAAAGAATTCTGTCCTCGAAATTTAATTAAGAGGCTAGAGAGGCGAGGACAAGCTATATTAATCACAAGCAAACTATAACTAGGCAGGCAATCACTCATTCAAGCAAGGAATCGAAGGCATGAGGCATAAGGAAGATATTATACCTCACTAGTCAAACAAGTCGGGATACCGCGATCGGATGTCATACTCACGCTCCCACGTTGACTTCCCCAAAGAGTGATGGCCCCAAGCAACTCGGACTAACTTGATAGTCTTGTTCTTGAGTCTTCTCTCTCCGGTCCAATATAGACACGGGCCTCTCCTCATACGAAAGGTTGGTACCAAAAACTAATTCTGAATGATCTAGAATGTGGCTCGGGTCCGGAATATACCGTCGTAATTGGGATACATGGAACACGTCATGTACCTCGCTTAGCGACGACGGAAGAGAGAGACGATAGGATACATTTCCTACTCGCTCCAGAATGTCAAATGGCCCTATATACCTAGGACTAAGTTTTTCTTGTACGCCAAAACGAATGACGCCACGGTTAGGCAAAATCCTCAGGAATACATGGTCACCGACAGAAAACTCAAGAGGGCGCCGATGAGAATCGGTCCAATGGCGCTGGTGATCTTGGGCAACTCGAAGATGATCCCGGACTCTTCTGACCACTTCAACTGTCTGGGCAATCATTTCTGGACCGAGCATCTGCCTCTCTCTGACATCGTCCCAGGCTAGCGGGGATCTGCACTTCCTACCATACAGTGCCTCGAACGGTGCCATCTGGATACTAGCTTGGAAACTGTTGTTGTACGAGAACTCCACCAGGTGCAAGTGATCTTCCCACGAACCACCGAAGTCAAGTGTGCAAGATCTCAACATGTCTTCAAGAGTCTGGATTGTGCGCTCCGACTGGCCATCTGTCTGTGGATGATATGCTAAACTGAACTGGAGACGAGTTCCCAAACTCTCCTGCAGGCTACGCCAAAAGTGCGACGTGAATCTTGAATCTCAGTCCGAGGGGATACTAACTGGCACTCCATGCAACTTGACAATCTGCCTGAGGTACATCTCTGCTAACTGAGCTGTCGACTGACCAACTCTGAACGGGAGGAAGTGAGCTACCTTCGTGAGCCGATCAACTATAACCCAAATAGCATCTCGACCAACTGGGGATCTAGGCAATCCGGTCACAAAATCCATGGTCACATGTTCCCACTTCCATTCTGGAATCGGCAAGGGCTGAAAAAGTCCAGCGGGCCTCTGATGTTCAGCCTTAACTTGTTGGCAGACTAAACAACGAGAGACAAACCGGGCTATCTCCCTCTTCATGCCATTCCACCAAAAGTGCTGACGGATATCACGGTACATCTTCGTGCCGCCCGGATGAATGGAATACTGCGAACTGTGAGCCTCTGCCATGATCTCTTGTCTGATAACTCCACTGGGTACACAAAGACGCTTACTATGCCTAAGTGTACCATCTTCATGAATGCACTCTGGTCTTCGTCCTGCCTCACACTCTGTCCTGAGTCGCTGAAGCTTAGAATCTGCTGACTGTGCCATCCGGATCCTCTCGAATATGGTGGACTGAACTTGCATACTGGCCATCAATGCCACACTGGAAGGGAGAATAACTTCAATACCCATCTTCTGAAGATCTGCTAACAGCTCTGGTTGCGCTGTTAGGAAATAAACTCCGGCTCTCCTCCTCAATGCATCTGCAACGACGTTGGCCTTTCCAGGATGATACTACAGGTTGACATCATAATCCACAAGTAGCTCCAGCCACCTCCTCTGACGCATGTTAAGATCCTTCTGAGTGAAAACATACTTCAGGCTCTTATGGTCGGTGAAAATCTCCACCCTATCTCCGTACAAGTAGTGCCTCCACAACTTAAGTACAAACGCTACTGCTGCCAGCTCCAAGTCATGGGTTAGGTAATTCCTCTCATGATCACGAAGTTGTCGTGAAGCATAAGCTATTACCTTCCCATGCTGCATCAGAACACATCCTAAGCCTCTGCCTGAAGCATCACAATACACGGAGAATCCTCCGGTTCCATCTGGAAGCGCGAGAATGGGAGCCGTCATCAAGCCTCGCTTCAACTTCTCAAAAGAATCCTGATATTCTGCTGTCCAAGCAAACTGTACCTCCTTGCGGGTTAACTGGGTCAATGGTGCTGAAATCCGAGCAAAATCGGAAACAAACCGCCGGTAGTAGCCGGCCAATCCAAGAAAACTGCAAACTTCTACAACGGTGCTGGGTACTAGCCATGACTCAATAGCCACAATCTTCTGGGGATCCACTTCTACTCCTCCTCTGGCAATGATATGACCCAAGTACGAAATGCGATCGAGCCAGAACTCGCATTTACTAAACTTGGCATACAACTGGTGCTCCCTGAGAATCTGAAGAACCACACGGAGATGCTGTTCATGCTCCACTTCACTCCGGCTATAAACCAGGATGTCATCCAAAAACACACTCACGAACTGATCCAAATAGGGCATGAAAATACGATTCATGAGATCCATGAATACAGCCGGCGCATTGGTTGCTCCAAAGGGCATAACAAGGAACTCCCAATGTCCATATCTCGATCTAAAAGCTATCTTCGGGATGTCCTGTTCTCTGACTCTGATCTGATGATATCCTGACCGCAAGTCGATCTTCGAAAATACTGCTGCCCCTTTGAGCTGATCAAACAAGTCATCTATCCTCGGGAGAGGGTATCTGTTCTTGATTGTCACTGAGTTCAAGGTACGATAGTCAACACATAACCTAGACGTACCATCTTTCTTTTTCACAAGAAGCATCGGGGCTCCCCAAGGCGATCCACTAGCACGAATGAATCCCTTGGCTCGAAGTTCTTCAATTATTTTGTACAATATCTCTAACTCTGACGGCGCCATTCTGTAGACTCTCTCTGATACTGGGGCTGTCCCGGGAATCAAGTCTATGGTGAACTCGATCTCCCGCTCTGGCGGTATACCTGGAAGCTCTTCTGGGAAAACATTTGGAAACTCTTCGACTATCCGGGGCAACTGCACTGCTGCTACCGCCATCCGCAACACTGGAGGAGAAGGCTCAACTGCGCCCCGGGAGAAGGAAAACTCTGGCTCGCCTGGAATGCTAAAAACAATCCTACCAATATAGCAGTCTATTCTAGCATACTGGTTCCTCAACCAATCCATCCCTAGGACCACATCATAATCGGTCATCAGGAATTCTATCAATCTAGCAGGAAATTCCTTACCGCTAACTACGATCCGACACGAGGAAAACACCCTATCGACTCCCACAAGTCCGTTACCAGTAAGTATATTGAGCCTTACTGATAATGACTCGGGCTCCAATCCTATCCGTGTCGTGAATCGTGCAGACATAAAAGAATGTGATGCACCAGAATCAAATAAAGCTGAAGCTGGAAGGGAGTCGACGAGAATAGTACCTGTCACTACCTCTCCTGGTGTCAATCCTTCCTCTGCGGTCATCACCATAGCCTGACCATGCCCTCGGGGTGCTGGTCCCCTCTGCTAAAATCCTCGCTGCCTATTCTGACTCAAGGCTTGGGCCTGAGTATGCTGCTGGGGGTTCTGCTGCTAGAATACCTGGGACTGAGGCGACAAGGGCCTCGGCAATGGATACTGCTGCTGCTGGACCGGAGCTGGTCCTCTCACCGAAGAGCTAGAAAGGTTAGACGATGAGGAACCACCCCTATTCGGGCAGGATCCAACCCTATATATGGTCTGCTGCTCCACAAGCCAGACACAATCCCTGTGCCCTACGACACTCTGCCACTACATGGCCTGGCTTCCCACAATGAGAACATCCCACTGCGGAAGCCTGCTTCTGCTGCTGAGGGTACGTCGGGGCTGAATGCTGAACCGACGTCACTGAGGCTGCTCGCCTCGGAGCTCCAATGGTCGAAGCTCTGGCTGCCTGGGCTGGGGCTGAAGACTGATTCATCTGGCCATGGGATCTCTTTCGACCTCCGGCCCTATCCACAATCCTCTGGGAGGTATACTCATGCCTCATAGCTGCTCTCAAGACTGCATCAAAAGTCTGATGCTCAAACTGCTCAACCGCCAATAGAATCTCCAGGTGAAGCCCCTGCTGAAAACGCTGGGCTCTATCATACTCGGTTGCCACCAAGGTAGGAGAAAACCGACTGAGCCTCGAAAACTCGGTCGGATATTCGTCGACCGTCCTGTCCATCTGCTTCAGATTGGTGAACCTCGTCTGTAGATCATATCGAGCTACAATATCAAAATACTTGGTCTGGAATCTCTCTCTGAACACCGTCCAAGCAATGGGTGCTGCTGTCACGCCCCATAACCAGAATACTAGAGAGCGGGAGAATGACTCAGCCAGCTATGTATTACGGGTAGATGAATATCGTATAATACGATCAATGCTGTCTACAAGACGAGGGGGTGCATACTACATGAAAGTCTCCCTATGGTCATTTTACTTCTATTGTCTCAATCTTTCAAATAAGAAACAGAAATAGAGAACATGTGAGATAAAGCAGTAAGTCGTCCCAAACGCTCAGTCAAAATGTTCTTGATATCTGGCTTTACAAAATACAGCCAGATGATGTAGTAAGTATTCACAATTGTTATCAGCTGCAGCCTGACTTAGTTACAATTATACAAAAGTAGGTACAAGACAATCCGACTAACATGTCGGTACCAAACGGTAAAGTATAAAGTAGATAACAAAACGAGCGGGGAAGTAAGAAACCCACTCGAGTCCTCCTGCGATCATTCCTCTAGTATTGACCATCTTGGAGGTAGAAGTAAGCTGGATCCTCGGGGATCGGCTCTAAATCTGGCCATGCAAAACCAGATAGGTTAGACCTCTAATAGCAAGTACCGCAAGGAAGCACGACATGAGAATTAAAACTAGTGATAAGAGTTAAGGATATAATACATAGGTCTCTGCTTGCTACTGGGATTCACACAACATCACGACACTTCAAACCAACTTCCCAACCAAACAAGGACAGAAGTTGACCTGTCATGTCCTGACATTCTGATCATCTCAGTTAGTAAATAGAGAAGGTACAATACACAAACAAGTCAATTTAAACGGCCAGGCAACTACTACGGCTTGCTATTGTGAGTCCCAAGTTATCCTGGAATTATGCAATAAAGGATTTCTCAGTTCTTACTATGCGCAAGCAAGGCTAGTTTACCCAGTCAATCAATTACGCCAATCATGAATTAGACGAGTCCCAGCGGGACGCCCGTCATTAATATACAATATTCAATAGATAATATAGCCAGATACCGTTCCCTGCCCGTGTGGCAGATTTGCAGTATCTGTGGGGACCAACCGGCCTGTCGGGCACTACTAGTCCCAAGAGGACTGCCATGTAAGAACTCGGAAATCCATTCTCTCCATGCAATCATTATTTTATTTAACTTAATAGTCTCTATGTTGATTGAAGTACCATACCGTAGATTATGGTCATTCAGAATGAGTACTTTCGTACGGGGTACGATATGCACAACTCTACAATGATACCAGTACGGTCAGGTTGTAGGTCTTACATAGCGTAATACAACAATCAAAACTAACCACGAAGTAATCATGCCTTGACCATAAAGTACACATGCTTCTTTGGTAAGATAAATAAATAATAAATGAATTGAAGCCTGCATGTGCCTGTATGCCAATATTCGGGATTAGCCAGTCGATTTCAATAGTTCATAATTAATATGAACGTGTCTCATTCATTCAATTCAAAAGACGACTAGCCAGTCTCTTAGTTCCAACTAGGAACGCGTGATCAATTATTAGTCAAGGTCACAATCATTATCAATGGTGACAAGGCATGAAAGTCAACTAGTATTCAGTGGGGTCGAGTCTACAACTCTCAGGATTTAATTTCAGTCAATCGGGGTATCTATAACTCAATTCATGACACATGGTACATCCCACGTAACAATCTATATTTAACAGAAATATTAACATATCATGATTATATCAATTTTATGCCAAAAGGCGTAAGGATATTTTAAGAGTGTCATGCATGCCAAAGGGATACGCTCAAATAAAGTTGTGCGCGTAAAAACTCGTTTTACGCCGAGCCAAGAAGTATGCGTAAAAGAATATATTTCACGCAAGAAACACTGTGCGCGTAAAACATTGCATGCATAAAGGTAGCTCGTGTAAAGGGTCAAGTTACGCCCGAAACGCTGTGCGCGTAAAAGAATACGCTAGGTCAAGTAGACCAGCGTAAAAATTCAATATTACGCTGGCATGTACAACATGAGCGTAAAGTCAATACTACGCTGGCACGTACAACGTGAGCGTAAGGTCAATACTACGCTAGCACGTATAACGTGAGCGTAAATTCAATACTACGCTGGCACGTATAACGTGAGCGTAAATTCAATACTACGCTGGCACGTATAACGTGAGCGTAAGGTCAATACTACGCTAGCACGTATAACGTGAGCGTAAATTCAATACTACGCTGGCACGTATAACGTGAGCGTAAGGTCAATACTACGCTAGCACGTATAACGTGAGCGTAAATTCAATACTACGCTGACACGTATAACGTGAGCGTAAGGTCAATACTACGCTGGCACATATAACGTGAGCGTAAGGTCAATACTACGCTAGCACGTATAACGTGAGCGTAAATTCAATACTACGCTGGCACGTATAATGTGAGCGTAAGGGACTGAGATTACGCGGGCACGCACAGCGTGAGCGTAAAACTCCCCCCCCCCCCCGAACTCCCATTTCCATGGGACCTTCGTCCAAGCCAGAACTGGGGTTCCCATGGGTCAAAATGGGGTAGAATGAGAAGCTCTCCTACATAAAACTATCTATTTTCGAAAATATGCAAGTTTGGTAGATCGAAACCCATGGACAACCGAAAATATAACACTTAGATCTATAAGAAATGAGCCAAGGAAATAAAAAAAATGCTAAGTACTAAACTCTCTTAGAATCACAAGGGAAAGAGAATGGAACCATAAAAATGGGTTCTCATATGGAGCAAGATGTACTTGCCTACGGTTGGTAGGTGGAGGAAGTAAATGAGGAAGAAGAAGAAGAGTGATGGGGAAGGAAAGTAATGAAGAGAGAGAGAGAGAGAGGGGTTGTGGGCTTTAAATGAAAAGGGGGTTGGATGGAGTTGGTCGGGTTCATGATGATCCAACACAAATCTGAAAATAGACCAACCTAGGTCGGACCTAAAGCAAGGCTAAAGCAGAAAATAAAAGCAGAAAGTAAAAATACAGAAAATTAATTAGCATGAAATTAAAAGAATTTAAATACAGAATAATACATGATAAATATTAAATAAATATATTCGAGCAGTACATGCATTTAAAATACGTATTCTGGGAACGGGGAGTGACATCTCTACCCTCCTTAGAAAAATTTTGTCCTCGGAATTTCAAATCCAAGCAGGATAGGAATATCAAAACTAAGCCATTCTAGGTACAAGAAACTTGAGCAAGCAATCGTTCTTCAATGTTAACTAGCAGATAACATATCTATATTAACAATCTACGATATCAAGTAGTTCTATCCATGGGGTGACAAGTATGAGAAGCTAAATACGATCAAGGTATACAGAAAGAGATATACCTTGTGAGTCAAACATGTGCGGATATCGTGATCGGATATCATCCTCACGTTCCCACGTTGATTCTCCCAAAGAGTGATGACCCCAAGCAACCCGGACAAGGTTAATTGTTCGGTTCTTGAGTATATTCTCTCTTCGGTCCAAGATGGACACATGCTGCTCCTCGTAAGACAGGTTGGTACCAACAACCAGCTCAGAGTGATCAAGGATATGGCTTGGGTCCGATACATACCTTCGCAGCTGAGATACATGAAACACGTCATGTACCTCTCGTAACGAAGGCGGAAGGGATAAACGATAAGCAACATCGCCCACCCTATCAAGGATAATAAATGGGCCCACGTACCGCGGACTCAACTTCCCGCGAACGCCAAATCTAATGACCCCACGGGTAGGTGAGATCCGTAAGAATACGTGGTCTCCAATAAAAAACTCTAGTGGCCTACGATGTTGGTCCGCCCAATAACGATGTCGATCCTGCGCAACTCGAAGTCGCTCTCTAATTCCTTTAACCAATTCAACTGTCTGAACAATCATTTCTGGGCCTAACATCTTCCTCTCCCCAATATCATCCCATGCTAGCGGCGACCTACACTTCTTACCATATAGGGCTTCAAATGGTGCCATCTAGATACTGGCTTGATAACTGTTGTTATATGAAAACTCAACTAAGTGCAGGTAGCTTTTCCAAGATCCTCCAAAATCTAGGGTGCAAGCTCGTAACATATCTTCCAAAGTCTGAATTGTTCTTTCTGATTGCCCGTCCGTCTGTGGATGGTAAGCTGTACTAAATCTTAATTTGGTGCCCAGACTATGATGTAAGCTCTTCCAGAAATGTGATATGAAACGGGTATCTCTGTCTGACACAATACTGACAGGGACTCCGTGCTGCCTGACTATCTGTTGCATATATAACTCCGCCAACTTTTTTGTAGATTGCCCTACTCTGAAAGGAAGAAAGTGTGCTACCTTTGTAAGCCGGTCCACTATCACCCAAATAACATCTTTACCACTTGGTGATCTCGGTAAACCGGTCACAAAGTCCATTGTGATGTGTTCCCACTTCCATTCCGGGATAGGAAGCGGTTGTAATAATCCAGCTGGGCTCTGCTGTTCTGCCTTTACTTGCTAACATATCAAGCAACGGAAAACAAATCTAGCTATCTTCCTCTTCATCCCGTTCCACCAGAAGTGCTGCTTGATATCTTGGTACATCTTGGTCCCTCCAGGATGTATAGAATACTGAGAACTATGAGCTTCTGTCATAACTTCTTGTCTGATATCTCCACTAGGTACACATAGACGTGATCCAAACCTAAGCGTACCATCTTCATAGATTTGCATCTCTTTTCTGAGCCCTGACTCACATTCTGTCCTAAGCTTCTGAATCCTTGGGTCCTGTGCCTGGGCTGCCTTGATCCTGCCTACCAAGTCGGATTGAACTTTTATTCTCGCCAGAATTCCTATATCATTAGGAAGTATAACTTCGATGCCCATCTCCTGAAGGTCTTCTAAGATGTGCTTCTGCGTTGTCAACATAAATGCGCCGCCTCTCCTGCTAAGAGCGTCTGCTACCACATTAGCCTTGCCTGGATGATACTGAAGCTCCACGTCGTAATCCTTGATCAACTTTAACCATCTTCTCTGCCTCATGTTCAGCTCCTTCTGAGTAAAGATGTACTTCAGACTTTTGTGGTCTGTGTACATGTCTACTCGATCACCATACAAGTAATGCCTCCATAGCTTCAAAGCAAATATTACTGCCGCCAACTCCAAATCATGAGTTGGATAATTCTTCTCGTGGTCTCGAAGTTGCCTAGATGCATACGCTATCACCTTCCCATGTTGCATAAGGACACATCCAAATCTTTTACCTGACGCATCACAATATACAGTAAAACCTTCGGGCCCAACTGGCAATGTAAGAATGGGCGCTGATATCAACTTCTGCTTCAGATTCTCAAATGATGCCTGGCATTCTGCCGACCAGACGAATGGTACATCCTTTCGTGTCAAGCGGGTCATGGGTGCTGAAAGTCTTGCAAAATCTGATACAAACCTTCTGTAATATCCTGCCAATCCCAAGAAACTCCGTACATCAGCTACGGTCTTGGGTACTGGCCAACTCTCTACTGCTTCTACCTTCTTGGGATCCACTGCTACTCCAGCTCCTGATATGATGTGACCCAGAAATAAAATGTGGTCCATCCAGAACTCACACTTGCTGAGCTTGGCATACAACTGGTTCTCTCTCAGAACCTGCAACACTTTCCTGAGGTGGTCTTCATGCTCCTCTTCACTAGCAGAGTATACAAGAATATCGTCGAAAAACACCACGACAAACTGATCTAAATATGGCATAAAGATGCGGTTCATCAAATCCATGAATATAGCTGGAGCATTGGTCAAACCAAACGGCATTACTAAGAATTCATAATGTCCATACTTTCACCTGAATGCTGTCTTGGGAATGTCTTCCTTTCGAACCCTCACTTGATGGTACCTTGAACGAAGATCTATCTTAGAGAAAACTCTAGCTGTGCTCAACTGATCAAACAAGTCGTCGATCCTGGGTAGTGGGTACTTGTTCTTTACTGTCGCCGCGTTAAGCTTCCTGTAATCGATGCATAATCTGGATGATCCATCCTTCTTCCCCACAAGTACCACTGGTGCTGTCCATGGTGATATGCTAGCTTGGATGAACTTCTTCTCCTTCAATTCCTCTATATGCTGATACACCTTGGCCTGCTCCGAATCTGCCATTCTGTAAACCCGATCTGATATTGGTTTAGTTCCAGGTGCCAATTCTATGCTGAACTCAATATCTCTAACCGGTGGTAGACCTGGAAGTTCTTCGAGAAACACGTCTAGAAATTCTTCAACTACCTTCGGAACTTGAACTTCTTCCATTGCCGTTACTACTCCCTGCTCTTGCTGAGTTGCCTCTGATCTTCCTAAGGTGAATCTCTCCATGCCTGGAATATCAAAAGATACACTCCCACTACGATAATCTATTGTCGCATGACTGTCTTTCAGCCAGTCCATGCCTAAGATAACGTCAAAATTTCTAATAGGAAATTATATCAACTGGGCGGGTAAGGAATGCCCACAAACTACAATACTACACGTTAAGAAACTCTACTAACTCCTACGAGCCCATTGCCAGTGAGTATGTTCAACCTCCCTGGCAATGCCTCGAACTCCATTCCTAGCCGTGTCGCAAATTGTGCAGATATAAATGAGTGTGATGCTCCTGAATCAAACAATGCTACTGCAGGATATGAGCCGACGAGAATGTTACCTGCCACAACATCTCCCGATGTTAATGCCTCTTCTAAGGACAGTGTAAATACCTGCCCTCGACCTCCTTGCTGGTTTCCATATGGTGGCCTAGTCTGGTGCTGCTGCTGGCCCCTGCCTTGATGATGCTGGGGTGGTCTATGCTGGTGTTGCTGCATCGGCGGTCCCTACTGTCGAAACATCTGAGCCTGTGGCATTAACGGACGTTGGACCAATGGTCTCACTGCTACCGCTGGTCCTCGATACTGCCCTGCCCCTAGTGCTGGCAGAGCAGGAAACTGTTGCCCTGGTCCTCCTGACCTCGAATTCATGGGACATGTGGTAACCCGATGATCTGGATTTCCACATATCAAACACAGTCCGTTTAATGCCCGACACACATCTCTAGTGTGCCCCATCTTCCCACAATAAGTACAGCCTGCTGGGGGTTGCTGGTTCTTCTTCTGTTGCTGCTGCTGCCTGGGTAGTGGTGCTGGCCCTCGCATTGCCACATCGTGAATGCGAATGCCAAGGGATGGTGCTGTTGTTCGGGGCGCTGCTCCCCCTCCTCCTTCAATCTGACTGTGAGATCTCTTCTGACCTCCAGTCCTTACTGTGATCCTCTGAATGGTGATCTCATGCCTTCGGGTTGTCGTCAATATCTCATCAAAAGTCTGGTAATTGTGCCCCTCTATCAATTGCAAGAGCTCAAGATAAAACCCTTGCTGAAACCTCATAGCCCTCTGGCGCTCCGTCGCTACCATCTCTGGGGCAAACCTACTCAATCTGCAGAACTCCGCTGCATAAGCATTTACCGTCTTACCGGCCTGTTTGAGGTTGATAAACTTCTGTTGTAGCTCAAACTGCGCCACAACTCTATAATACTTTGTCTTGAATCTTGCTGTAAAATCGTTCCAAGCCACATGACGTCTGATGCCTATCTCATCTGATTCCCACCAATCACGTGCGAGATCCTAAAGTAACAACTTCACCTGATCCACACGTTCTTCTGCCGGTACCTTAGCCGTCGTCAAAATAGCCTCAATATCCTTAAGCCATGCATCTGCTGAGATGGCATCCTCCGTTCCTTCAAAACGGTGGGGGTTGAACTTGCAAAATCTGGTTGATGCTCCAGAATCCGGCGTTGCCCCTCTATCCAAAGCTGTCTGCAACCTTTGGTTGAGTAGTACGTTCTGCTCTTGCAACTGAGCGTGCATGCGCTGCTGGGCTAACATCTGGTGTTGCTGAGTGGCCATCATCCCTCTCATGATCTCCAGAGGAGCCGCTGTGTCCATCTCCGCAGGGGTAGGTGGAACTGTTGGTGGTGGTGGAACATCTGGATACTGCGATCCAGCTGCTGCTTCCACTATCACTTCTTTCTGGGTAGTCTCTTGAGTTAGTACCGGCCCTTGTTGCTGACCAACATGGTCAGGTTGTCCATATTGCTGTCCATGTTGTTGCTGTCCAGCTCTGACAGGTGCGGACGAGGTGCCCCTAAGAAAAGGGACAAGAGAAAAATTAAACGACCGGACAGGAAGGATCAATGAAGTCAAGGGATACAGGAATGTCAAGCTGGAGTTGAGAATTGACGAATCATGAGATCAAGGGAAAACATGTGTGATTGAGACATCCTATTAAAACACCCCACAAGTCTAAAATTAGACCTGCATGGGCCACCACTAAAACCTTGTCATGCCCCAGAACCAGAATACTGGAGAGCGGGGGAATGACTCAGCCAGCTATGTATTACGGGTAGATGAATACCGTATAATACGATCAATGCTGTCTACAAGACGAGGGGGTGCATACTACATGAAAGTCTCCCTATGGTCACTTTACTTCTATTGTCTCAATCCTTCAAACAAGAAACAGAAATAGAGAACATGTGAGATAAAGCAGTAAGGCGTCCCAAACGCTCAGTCAAAATATTCTTGATTTCTGGCTTTACAAAATACAGCCAGATGATGTAGTAAGTATTCACAATATATTGTTATCAGCTGCAGCCTGACTTAGTTACAATTATGCAAAAGTAGGTACAAGACAATCCGACTAACATGTCGGTGCCAAACGGCAAAGTATAAAGTAGATAACAAAACGAGCGGGGAAGTAAGAAACCCACTCGAGTCCTCCTGCGATCATTCCTCTAGTGTTGACCATCTTGAAGGTAGAAGTAAGCCGGATCCTCGGGGACCGGCTCTAAATATGGCCATGCAAAACCAGAGAGGTTAGACCTCTAATAGCAAGTACCGCAAGGAAGCACGACATGAGAATTAAAACCAGTGATAAGAGTTAAGGATTGTAGAAGCATGGAATTTCACAACCAGAAAGCCCATGCGCCAGACACTACATGCGCCAGAACTCAGACGAAGAACTTCACAGCAAAGTCAATAACTATAGACATTTGAAGAAGGACTTTTTATTTATATATAAAAGTCTATTACATGTCTAGAAAAGGCTGTACAAAGGAGAATTTCTACAAAGGAAAGAGCCTAAGACTACAGCCAGCGGCCATCATGCGCCTTCAGATAAGGGCAGCGGCCACCATGCGTCTCCAGATAGGCGCAGCATCACTATGCGCCACCAGTAAGGCGCAGCAGATATCATGCGCCTCCATCCAGGCGCATCCCATCATCTCTCCAGCAGCTCAGTTATGTGCATCCCTTCAGCCAAATTCTTCCAGCCAGGCTCACCTGGCCGAGCAGAGCCCAGTGCCGCTCTTCCAACCAGGCTCGCCCGATAAATGCTTCGACACAAAGCATTTAACCCTCTGGCTGGAACCAAGGAAGAGAAGAGCACCGCAAATGCTGTGGCCAGGGGAGGCTTCGAAAGAGCCTCCAAAGCCGAAGGAAGACCGTGATCGAAACCACGGCTAAAGGAGCAGCTTTCGACACGATCAAAGTGGGGAAACCCCACTTTGCAGGAAGAAAGAGCCTTGCACCGCCATTCCAATCTACGGCTCTTCCGGAATAACGGAGACGAGGCTCGAGCATCCCTATCTTTGGATGCAACAGGCACCTTCCGCCTGCCTCAGAAGCCCTCGACTCCGTCTTTTGGATGTAATAGTCACCTTCAAGTGCATCAAAGACAACACAGCGTCTCATCTTCACCCTCGGGAGCACTTCGTCAGCAGAATGCACCCGTATGTTCAAGTTCATATTAGAAGTACGCGAGGGAATGAGAAGCAAATCTTCTCTCCATGCCACTATTTATAGGCCGGGCAGATCAAACCCACGCGCCAAGTGGATGGCCCTCCGAATTCCGTGCAATGAATTTACATTAAATGGATGAACCGGACGCCTCGAATTCAGCCAAACGGCTATTTATAGCACTCGAAGAGCAAGACAGCCGCATCATTAAAAGACATGTCCGATGCGCCAGCCAGACAGCGCATCACACGGACGCGCCCTTCGGCATCAGGCGCATCACACAGACGCGCCCTACAGTACTCGGCGCATTATAGAGGGTACGCCCCCACACATCTCCATACCGAGTGGAACGCCAACCGACGCGCCCACTCAGCTGTCCATCGAACGTCACCAACATTAAATGCTGAACTGACAGAGTTGGCAGCACGCCTCCCAAAGTCTGAACAGTTGACAGCTTTATTCAGAAAATGAAGCATCGGCAACGTCAGCATCATCATGACTTTCGACGGCTACTGTCACGTGGCCACCCGCATGCGCCTCTACGGCCATGCGTCCACACCCGCATGCGCCTCTACGGCCATGCGTCCAAACCAGCATGCGCCTCAAAAGCCATGCGCCTCAGACCCTTCACTGATCCCTAAAGACAGAAGAAGAGTCTCCGGTTGAAGTTTTGCATGCGCCTCAAAAGCCATGCGCCCCAGACTGATCTCTGATCCCGAAAGACAGAAGGAAAGTCGCCTGCATGCGCCTCAAAAGCCATGCGCCCCAAATGGTTTGTAACTCCTAAAGGTTATGAGCCGCAGCCTCCTCCTGCGCCCAATCCAAGGCGCAACCCACCAGATCACTCCTCTCCACCAAATCCGAGATCTTCGAACCATGAGTCGACGACACGTGTCTTTTGACTCAACTCATCCAAGATTTCAGCAACGGAAAGATCTTCTTCCTGCTACGTGCCGGCTCACAACAGCATTATGAAGAGTTCTCCCCTTCGATCAGGGCGCAGCATCCATGCGCCTCCATCAGCAACCTCCACGTGGCGTTCCCACACCGGCGCATCCTACATGTGCGCATGAGCAGCCAGCCTGCAAAACTATAAATAGAAGGATCATCTCCTTCACACACACACAGAGACTCAGAACATAAGACTCACAGAGAATCCACAACAGAGAATCACCGGAGAGGAAGTTCTAGACACTCAACGTCTTCCTCCTCTCAGCAAGCTCCAGCACCCAGAGTAATCAACACCTTCAGAGAACCGATAACCGCCGTCAGCCGGTCAACGGAGTCAACGCATTACCACTCGCTCCATTGGCACTAAGGACCCAGCTTAAACAAAAGTGTACTCCTAGGACTACATCTAAGTCCTATATTGTATCACTGTTCTATTTGTATTAAGATTTCAATCAAAACAATTTTAATGGCAAACAAGGATATAATACATAGGTCTCTGCTTGCTACTGGGATTCACACAATATCACGACACTTCAAACCAACTTCCCAACCAAACAAGGACAGAAGTTGACCTGTCATGTCCTGACATTCTGATCATCTCAGTTAGTAAATAGAGTAGGTACAATACACAAACAAGTCAATTTAAACGGCCAGGCAACTACTACAGCTTGCTATTATGAGTCCCAAGTTATCCTAGAATTATGCAATAAAGGATTTTTCAGTTCTTACTATGCGCAAGCAAGGCTAGTTTACCCAGTCAATCAATTTCGCCAATCATGAATTAGACGAGTCCCAGCGGGACGCCCGTCATTAATATACAATATTCAATAGATAATATAACCAGATATCGCTCCCTGCCCGTGTGACAGATTTGTAGTATCTGTGGGGACCAACCGGCCTGTCGGGCACTACTAGTCCCAAGAGGGCTGCCATGTAAGAACTCGGGAATCCATTCTCTCCATGCAATCATTATTTTATTTAACTTAATAGTCTCTATGTTGAGTGAAGTACCATGCCGTGGATCATGGTCATTCAGAATGAGTACTTTCGTACGGGGTACGATATGCACAACTCTACAATGATACCAGTGCGGTCAGGTTGTAGGTCTTACATAGCGTAATACAACAATCAAAACTAACCACGGAGTAATCATGCCTTGACCATAAAGTACACATACTTCTTTGGTAAGATAAATAAATAATAAATGAATTGAAGCCTGCATGTGCCTGTATGCCAATATTCGGGATTAGCCAGTCGATTTCAATAGTTCATAATAATATGAACGTGTCTCATTCATTCAATTCAAAAGACGACTAGCCAGCCTCTTAGTTCCAACTAGGAACGCGTGATCAATTATTAGTCAAGGTCACAATCATTATCAATGGTGACAAGGCATGAAAGTCAACTAGTATTCAGTAGGGTCGAGTCTACAACTCTCAGGATTTAATTCCAGTCAATCGGGGTATCTATAACTCAATTCACGACACATAGTACATCCCACGTAACAATCTATATTTAACAGAAATATTAACATATCATGATTATATCAATTTTATGCCAAAAGGCGTAAGGATATTTTAAGAGTGTCATGTATGCCAAAGGGATACGCTCAAATAAAGTTGCGCGCGTAAAAACTCGTTTTACGCCGAGCCAAGAAGTACGCGTAAAAGAATATATTTTACGCAAGAAACACTGTGCGCGTAAAACATTGCATGCATAAAGGTAGCTCGTGTAAAGGGTCAAGTTACGCCCGAAACGCTGTGCGCGTAAAAGAATACGCTAGGTCAAGTAGACCAGCATAAAAACTCAATATTACGCTGGCATGTACAACATGAGCGTAAAGTCAATAATACGCTGGCACGTACAACGTGAGCGTAAGGTCAATACTACGCTAGCACGTATAACGTGAGCGTAAATTCAATACTACGCTGGCACCTATAACGTGAGCGTAAATTCAATACTACGCTGGCACGTATAACGTGAGCGTAAGGTCAATACTACGCTAGCACGTATAACGTGAGCGTAAATTCAATACTACGCTGGCACGTATAACGTGAGCGTAAGGTCAATACTACGCTAGCACGTATAACGTGAGCGTAAATTCAATACTACGCTGGCACGTATAACGTGAGCGTAAGGTCAATACTACGCTGGCACGTATAACGTGAGCGTAAGGTCAATACTACGCTAGCACGTATAACGTGAGCGTAAATTCAATACTACGCTGGCACGTATAACGTGAGCGTAAGGGACTGAGATTACGCGGGCACGCACAGCGTGAGCGTAAAACTCCCCCCCCCCGAACTCCCATTTCCATGGGACCTTCGTCCAAGCCAGAACTGGGGTTCCCATGGGTCAAAATGGGGTAGAATGAGAAGCTCTACTACATGAAACTATCTATTTTCGAAAATATGCAAGTTTGGTAGATCGAAACCCATGGACAACCGAAAATACAACACTTAGATCTATAAGAAATGAGCCAAGGAAATAAAAAATGCTAAGTACTAAACTCTCTTAGAATCACAAGGGAAAGAGAATGGAACCATAAAAATGGGTTCTCATATGGAGCAAGATGTACTTGTCTACGGTTGGTAGGTGGAGGAAGTAAATGAGGAAGAAGAAGAAGAGTGATGGGAAAGGAAAGTAATGAAGAGAGAGAGAGGGGTTGGGGGCTTTAAATAAAAAGGGGGTTGGGTGGAGTTGGTCGGGTTCATGATGAACCAACACAAATCTGAAAATAGACCAACCTAGGTCGGACCTAAAGCAAGGCTAAAGCAGAAAATAAAAGCAGAAAGTAAAAATACAGAAAATTAATTAGCATGAAATTAAAGAAATTTAAATACAGAACAATACATGATAAATATTAAATAAATATATTCGAGCAGTACATGCATTTAAAATACGTATTCTGGGAACGGGGAGTGACAGCTGCTAATCCAACGGCCTGAGCCGCCCACCAGCTGCGGGCAAGATCTAGTAACTGCAGGCGCACCACGGCTACCTTCTCGTTCTCTGGGGTCCTGGCTGCTTCTAGAATCACCTCTGTGTCCTGAAGCCAAGCATCTGCAGCGATAGCATCTTCACTACCGTCGAAGAAGGGAGGGTTCAAGCGCTTGAAGCTGTTGGCCGCGCTATTACCCTGATGACCTCCTCTGGTCAAAGCATCCGTCACTGCCTGGTGCAAGGCATCTCCACGACGATATTGGGAAGCTATCAAGGTCCTGACGAGTCCTACCAAAGTGCCATCATCAGGCTCGGCAGGCTGAACTGCCTGGACTGGTGGCTCTCCATCAGAAAGCACGACTCTGGAGGCTACTCCGGAATGCTGGGCTTGATCTCCAGGTTGCTGCTGATCCGCGGGAAGTGCTCCGCCTTGCTGACCGGCAGGTCCAGAAACAATGCCGCTGAAGAAGACGACATGGGGAACAATAAGGAAGGACCAGGACAGATCAATGGTACAAGCATATGATCAGGACAAGAATCCAGGGATTCAAAAGATACGAGTAGAGATCAAGGGCGAATATTGATTGAGACATCTATTCGGTAAACCCTCACATATCTTAATTTACAAGACCTGCATGGGCCACCACTTAAACCATGTCACGCCCTATAACCAGAATACTGGAGAGCGGGGGCAGACATAGCCAGCTACGTATATAGAAGTGCAACCTACCTCGCTATACGGTCACGGCTGTCTAGATACATGAGGGTTTAACTACAAGCCAACAGTCTCCTATGGTCATGAACAAGCCTAGTGTCTCAATCACAAGCAAGTAAGTAAATGTTACAAGATGTTAGATCACCAAATATACAATAGTAAGGCGTCCCAAACATTAAATATTCAGTTGATCATGAAGCTAGTCGTTACAAAATGTTAGGACTAGCAAGAGTTTTAGTCATATATGATCAACCCTAGGATCTGTCAATCATATTACAGCCCGTAGGCAGACAGTAAGTAAGTACAATCGAGCTAAACAGGTGCTCGTCGGCTAAACGCCTCAAAAGAATATTTTTACAATAGAGTAGGAGAGCCAAAAAATAACCCACTCGTTGCCCTGGTTACGTCTGGTCGCCACCAATAGGCTGGAAGGTCGGTAGATCCTCTGGAGCTGCTCCAAAATCTGGCCATACAAAACCAGCTGGGTCAGATCCCAGAAAGAGCAAGTGCCACAAAGGAAGCTTCACTTAGGAACTAAAACCAGCAATCAGCACAAGAGTATAAATAAAAGTAAGAACTGGAAATAAAGAAAATACATCAGGATAATATACGACAAGATAACCATGGAACTATTCAGATAACCAGGTTACAACCCGTAAACCAAACAAGGACCGTGGTTGTAACCCTTCGTCTGAACAGAACTTGGAATTCTCACCATTTATCGGTAAAATAAATATAAGCATTCTGGTCATGCAGTAATCTGGAACAAGATCAGGGCAAGACTAGACAGGTTAGACTCCATCCAATCATTCTCGGCCAAGCAAGAGTTACGGCTTGATACTTAACTAACTAGGGTTGCCACAAGCCTAATTACTAACAAGATGCAGTGAGATTATTCCACAGCCACAAGCCCTGCAGATTATCCAGGTTACCCAGGTCAAAAATTAGGGGTTGAATTCAGGTGGGTACATCGTCCAGGAAACGCATGTACCCTTAGGTAGCTTGAAGGGTGCAACACATTACAGTGTGCTGGAAATGTGCCCTACTCGACGACAGGATACAGATCCCAGGCGCGTCCAGGTAACGGGATTGCCTGTAGCTGGGAGATCTCTTTATGACTAATGTATTAATCTAGTTATTAGCCTTAGTCCATTTCAGTAGGTACTCCTGACCGTGGTACTCAGGAGTCCCCTCCTAGACATGATGCAAGACAGGACTAGATTATTTGTACAAGCACAATCGCCCACGGTGTCCGGGTTAATTATACAGGTCATGTCATGTCAGGTAGCCGTCGTAACAGCTTATCAAGATATATCATTTCAGGTTATCATGTCAAGTGTACTGGTCAAGAGTACGCCACGACGGGCCACTATCAGGTCATGTCATGTTCACTTGTCAGGAGTACACCACGACGGGTCACTATAGTGTTCAGATACATGTGTAAGGTATCATAGTACAAGCATTCAATCAGGAGTCCCAAGTTGATCTGAGGTTACAAGACATGAATTAAAAGTAATAACCAAGTAATAATAATAACTAATCATTAAAGCAAGGTACAGGGAGGGGCCATGCGGCTCAGGGTCCAAAGCCCATGCGGTTCAGGGAGAAGGAGGCATAAGCGGCTAGCGGGACCAGAAGGCACATGCGGCTCGGGGAAGAAGTTCTTATGCGGCCAGCGGGGAGCAAGGCCTATGCGGCTCAAGAGGAGCGAAATATTATGCGGCTGGGGTCGAGCGAGTTCCATGCGGCAGGTGGAGGTGTAGGTCCATACGGCTGGCCGACCAATCAGGTATATGCGGCCGGAGTCAAGTGAGTCTCATACGGCTAAGGGCGAAAAACTTATGCGGTTGGAAAATTTAGGGTCATGCGGTCGAGAGGGCTCGGGTCCTCATGCGGCAGGAAGAAGACTGCCGTATATGCGGCCAGAGTCAAGTGAAGTCCCATGCGGCCAGCGAGAATCGGCCCTTATACTGCTTGAGAGCTGACCGAATCCCATGCGGTTAGGAGTGAGGGGTGCTCATGCGGCTGTCGAAAGTGAGTCCATGCGGCTGGCACAGACCCGGGTTCATGCGGTTAGAAGAGAATGAATCTTATGCGGCTGGAATTCACTTGCCGCATGAATTGCCATGCGGTCAAGTCTAAGCACAGTTCATCTTCTCCATTTTTCGAGAAGAAGAACACCAAGAAGGCCAAGTTCTCAAGCTCCATAACTCCATCACCCGGAGCCCAATTCCGAACTTCCAAAGGTCAAAATGGGGCAGAACGAAATTCTCTACAACATGGAACCATCAAAACTTAGAAATAACAAGATTAAGTAGATCAAAATCCAGAAAATCCGAAAATAATATAAACTTAGATCTACAAGAATCTGGCCATGGAAAGTAAAAATGCCAAGTACTAAAGTTAGTTAAAATGCTGTAAGGAAGAGAATAAAGTAATAAAATTAGAGTTCCTCCATGAAGCAAGTTGCACTTGCCTAGGCCTCTCTCTCCCTCTCTCTGGTAGGTGAAGAAGTAGTGGAGGAAAGAAGAAGAGTAATGAAGAGAGAGAAGGAAGTGGGGTTAATAAATGGTAGTGGTGGTGGTAGGTAGGGGGTTCACCCTTGGTTCATAATGAACCAAAGCAAACTGAGCCAAGCCGAATCAACCCAAGAATAAACCAAGCCATGAAGAAAACTAAGCAAGGAATCATGCAATACAAGATAAAATACGTACACGTATTCCAAAATACGTAATACGAACTACAGGCATTACACAATTTCCTAATTTGGAAGGGTCAATCTAATGAATAAATCTTTCCATTAAATTCAAATTAAATCAATCTCAAAACTATATGGATCAAATCTCAATCCATAAATGATCATAATAATAATTAGGTTTATTAGAAAAAGCAAAGGGAGGCTTCCCTTTATATAGGGGATGGAAGATTTCCTAAATAAGGAAGGATTAGATTCAATGAATTAAATTCTTCTTTGAATTAAATTAGATTTGACCCAATCTCAATCCATAATTAATCATAGTAATATTACAATAAAATATCTAATATTTTAAATAATCTTTAAAATAGATTTCATAAAATCAAATATAAAAAATATTGATAAGAATAATTCAAATATCCCTATATGTATATTTTTATAAATACAAATCTCATCTAAAATAATAAAGCAATAAATTAAGACTAAATCCAATCATAATTTTGGAATTGAACACATCTAAATCCAATAATATCTAATAATTCAATCATATTTAAAAATAGATTTGTATAAATATAAACTTAAACATAATTGATAATAGAAAATTAAGAAGTTTAAAAGTATATCTTTTTATAAAAACAAAATCGAATTAAAAAAAATAGTTTGACAAATCGCTTCGTCGATACAAATATCTTTTATAGAATTAAAAAATAAAATTTATTTTCTAACTAGAAAATATATAAAACTAAAAATAAAAAATAAAAAATAAAAATTCAGGAAGTAGGCTTACAAATCTACCCATCTTAGAAAAATTTCGTACTCAAAATTTCAAAGGATACGATTAAGAATAGAATCAAGAAATGATACGATTAACGATCAAAATAGGTTAGACATAATTGTGGATTGAATCGAGAGCTCAAGAAAAGATATGATTTGACACAATCAAAATATAGTAAAAAAAGGTTAGTCAAAATTTTGGCTTGGTTAAGGATAGAATCAAAATAGGATTTTTTCAACAAGAAAGTTAATTAAGCATGATTATCTATTAACCAAAATCATTAGGGCACGATTATAGAATCAAAATCTAGAATCAAAATCATTAGGGCACGATTATAGTCGCGATCAAAATCGTTTAAGAATGATCAAATCGAAATTGTTTCGGCACGATCCGCTAACTAACCTAAATCATTTAGGCACGATTATCAAAACTAGATATGATTATGTATCTAGTGGAAAGAAATCAAAATAGGTTTAAAGATTACTAGGAAACCTAATAATGATATGAAAATAAAAGATAAGAAAGAAAGGTTCAAGAAAGGAAAATATAAGAACTAAATCAAATTCAAGTGAGGGTGTATGAAATTACGAACCATGAAAATCAATAGTCATATGCCAAAAAGGATGTAGTCTCTATAATATTCGAAAATTGTAAGCATCTCTGAAGCCATTTTACCGAAAATTTATGCCTCGCCAGTGTATTGCTGCAGTAAACCCTTGATTCTATGACTTAAATAAGAATACGGTATCGAGTACTCTATCAACTCTATCTAATATTGACATAACAACTTAAAGATCAAAATAGGGCAACCGGACATAGTTTTAATATTATTCGATAACTTGTGCTTACTTGAAATTACTTCAACTTAGGGGTCATGCCTTACCAGTGTGCTGCTAGCTATAGTGAACCAGCGGTCTCCATAATTCAAATAAATGGGGACAGTGCGCATCTGTCTTGCCATTGTAAGTCATCGAAAATTATTCCAACTATATTCATAAGAATTTCAAAGGAGCTTCCAAAGATTCAACAAGTCGATCATGATAGGGAAATATAAGTATCTGTCTTTGAATAAAGTATCAGTTTTGAAAACAAAACGATCGCAAAATGAAGGAAGACAACTTGAATTAATATATGGATAATGAATCAAGATTAGGAATTGAAAATAAAACGATCGTAAAATAGTTTTGAAAATAAAACGTTGTTTAGTGAAGGCAGAAGATAAAATTGCACAAATGATCAAGATTATGAATTGAATTCTGAAGGCCTAACTTACCAAACGTACATTCTACCCACCTTGGATCATACCATCGTATTAAAATACAATAGTATCACATGGCCTATGTAGCAACCTTAACTACCCAACAGTGAAATTAAATAAAGGACTCCTAGTCCTAGTCATTTTACTAAATCAATTCAATCCTAACTGTGAATGAGCATTTTTTAATCGCAGGCTCGTTGTAGTATGACTAATATGGTACTACCACAAGTTCATACAATTTTACAAAAACAGACATGTATGGGCCACTAAAAAAACTTGTCACGACCCGCACCTGTCACGACCCGTTATCCAAATTGTTGGGCCGGGCTGAGCCATGTCCAGCCTACGCTTGGTTAAAGCATAGTAAGCTGTTCTAAGAATAGACAATAAAGGATCTAAGCTGCTAACAGTTCTAATATCATATTTAAAAAGGTTCATCACAACACAACATCTATAAGCGAAAGTAAACAAGTACAGACTTAATAATACACTTCCAAAGTATCTAACTGGAGACAAAGTCCAGTAACTACAAGATATAGTCTAAACAGTTCAATAACTAAGCCAAAAATAATCTAAGCAAGGCTACCAAGTGAGGTTCCCTGCGGGGACTTCCTCGGGAGCAAAAGCCTGGTCCTCTGTAGTGGGTCCATAGACAAGATCACAGAGCAAATCTTCCTCCGAAAGTATTCCTACAACGTTATCCTATCAGGACGGGAGCAAGTACTGATTCTACAAGCTAAACATACTGAGCATGGAATGAAAAGAGATGTAGTAAATAAGAATCATGGCATATAACTCATGTCGTATCATAATCATGTCATATCACAGATCTATCATGTCACGAATACATTTGTCATGACGACATATGTATATCTAGAGTTTAAAACTGGAGCAGGTACGTGATCAATAGGTGTACAATGTTTAGGGACACATAATAAAATGTACTTCCGTACAAGTGATACGGCGATAGATGTACATACGCACAAATCCGCTTTGAGATAAAGGCCTATGGTGCAGTAATCATATAAAATGAAACTTTGCTCGGTAAGTACATACGGAGAATGGGGCATGATCACGTACTCAACTATAAGTTTTCCCATAACCCATATTCTAACATGTGAGAGATACGAGAACAGTAAAAACATGTGGAAGATACGAGGACGGTATAAAATATGTGAAAGATACTGGGAGCAGTATAAGCATGTGGAAGATACGAGAACAATATAAGCATGACAGGTACTGGGAGCAATTTTAAAATATGGTAGGTACTGAGAGCAGTTTAATTAAAGCATGTGAAATATACGCTAGATATATAGAAACCTGTAAGATACGGTTTTTTAGTTTAAATTACTGTATTAACATGGTTCATACGCAATTCATTATCATATACAGTAAAATAAAGTTTGTATGGGTACTCGCCTCGAACAAAGCAAGAATACGAGTATAAAGATATAGATGTCCGATGTTCTGTCAAAATGATACACAATCTCAGTCTCTAAACCATGTTCAAGATTTTACACTAGTGGTATGACACAACTCCTAACTGGATACTAGCTAAGGGATGTCCTAGCATAGAAAATCAATTTGGGGTAACACTAAACCTATAACCAACCATTAGAACCCTTAGAAACACAAAGATCATTTTTGAGTTTTTACAAAATCCAAACATGTAAATATATACACTAAAAATATTAATTAATTACAAATTAAGAATGACACATAAACAAAATATACAGATGTTGTCGGATGATAAAATAAACATCACCAATGCGTCCTGAATGGTCAAATTAGCTAGGTTAGCCTATCCATAAGTCTAATTTGGATACAGGGGCAAAATGGTAATTTTGGGTCAAAATGATGTCCGTCGTTAGACACACTTTGCACCAAAAAATGTGTCAGGATAGAAGTCTACAAAACCTAGTAAATTATATGTCCACGAATCCAGAATGATGATACGAACCCAACGGTATGTCCAAAATGGAATTCCGATGACCCGATCACAAAATGGTCCGTTGACCTGGATATTGGTATCCGATTTGCACGGAAAAGCGAGTCAGAGCCAAAGTCCACTAAATCTAACAAAATATATGTCAACGAGTCAATAATGATGACACGAACTCAATAGTATATCCGGAATTGGATTCCGATGAGCCGATCTCAAAATGACACGTTGATGCGGATATTTGGAATCCGGTTTGCACCAAAATGCATGCCGGAGCAAATGTCTTCAAAACTCAGCAAATTATATGTCAACGAGTCCAGAATGACGATACGAACTCAACGGTATATCCGGAATTAGATTCTGATGAACCAATCTCAAAGTGACACGTTGACTCGAAAAGTGGGACCTGCTTTGTACCGAAATATATGCCAGGACCCACATTTTTCAAATCAAGCAAACTTTATATGAAATCGTGCCATAACGACGCCATGAGTCTACTGGTGGTGTCAGAAATTGAAACCGAAGTCCCGGGTTCAAAAATGAAATTTTACAAACGTAAATTAAAGAATTCGGACGGCCAACTTTGGCGTCGAATTCGACCAACCAAACGTGTTCACAATGAAACGAAACTTAAGGGGGCAGGAAGAGGGTTATACCAGCTGCGCACAGGAAATGGTAGCACGCCAACCGGAGCTACGACGGCGGAGTTACGAGCTGACGAATTCGGCTCCACAAAACTGTCCAAAAATAGTACAATTTAAAGTGTCAACTTGGTGGCCAGTTTTGAGGTATCAAACGACGAAATTAACGGACGAAACTTGAGGGAAGTGAAGAGCTATATACCGAGATTGTGATGGAGCAAAGAGTTCGCCGATCCAACGGTCGAATCTCTCGAAAAATGTGCGCGAAGTCACTGCGACGGAACGCCATTTTGAGTTCAAAACTCGTGCGTCACGACGGAATTTCGAAGTAAATGCACGAATAGCCCATGTCGTGCGTTGGAGATGACGGAGGTGGCAAGGGGGGGTTCGTCGGGGGTACGTCTGGCCAGGGGTGGGTCGTCGGCGGCGGCTGCTGGCCGGGGCGGCGCCGGCGTGCATGGCCGTGTGCGCGTGATGTGCTGCGGCTGCTATTGATGCGTTGCGTGCGGCTGCAAGGCAGCGAAGGGGCGGGCTATGCCGGGGCACGACGGCGGACGGTTATGGTGATGTGTAGTTGTGGTGGTGGGGGTGGATGATGATGATGGTAATGGTGATGGTGGTGATAGTAATGGTGATGGTGGTCTTGGTGTGAGGATGATGATAATGATGGAGTGGTAAAGAAGAGGAGGAGAAGAAGATGGAGGTGGTGGTTGAGGCGGTGTCGATGAAGGTGGGAGTGGTGGTCGGTAGTGAGGGGGTAGGGTGGTGTGTGTGTGTTGTGTTTAGAGGTGAGAGAGAGAGAGAGTGTAGGATAGAGAGAGTAAAATATTTGAAAGAGAGAGAGGTAGGTCGGTTTAGAGAGGAGGGGTGTGTGCTGGTGGAGGGGTGAGGTGTATGTAGTGAAGAGAGAGAAAGATATATATATATATATATATATATATATATATATATATATATATATATATATATATATATATATATATATATAGAAAAATTATGTGGGATATTTGGGTAGTCATGAGGGGGCAACATGGAGCTTGGATTTGGGTTCGGTCGAGCCGGGTCGGGTCAAAATCGAACATGGTACAATATTTGAATTAAAATAGGTATTTATGATCATGGGTAAATAAGTAATATACGGGGACTCAATTAAATAGGACACAAGCGTCATGTGGACAGTAGGCTTCATATGGGCCATGTCCATACTTTGGGTCAACTAGGTTGGATCGATGTCGGGTCTCAAAATTAAATTGGAAATTAAATCAGGTTTTACGGTAGATAATTAATTGGCCCAAATTGACCCGAAAGTTGTGCGAAGCAAATGAAGCACAAAATGGAGTGTCTGAGTGAGACACGAAGGTCATGGGTGTAGAGCGTCTCGAGTAGATCATTCATGAGAAATTGGTTATGAGAAAACGACTGGTCTTGTGCTCCCAAATTAAAAGTCATGGCAACGTGCAAACGATGATCAAAGATAAAAGTGGGAAATTAATTATTCAACGATTAATTGGTCTAAGTTGACCCGAAGTTGCGTGATACAAAAAGAGCACAAGGGAACGAGTTTAAGTGGGACATGATATATCAAAACGAAGATAATCTTGTTTACTTCAAAATCCATGAAGAGAGTTTACAGAGATTGGCATCCCTGACGCTTCAGAAGTCAAAGTCACGGGAAGGAACATTAATGTTCAAAATAATTAAATAATAAAATATTTATTGAAAATAATTTAGTTAGAAAATTTAAAATAGCCCTGAAATTCAGGGGGCTTACAGCACCCGCTTTTCGGATACGAGTTCGTAGACAAGTCCAGCCTAGGTCGCAGTATTGACGGTAGTATGATGTCTAGCCTGCAAATCTAATAATATCTAATAATTCAATCATATTTAAAAATATATTTTTATAAATATAAACTTAAACATAATTGATAATAGAAAATTAATAAGTTTAAAAGTATATTTTTTTATAAAAACAAAATCGAATTAAAAAATATATTGACAAATCGCTTCGACAATACATATATCTTTTATAGAATTAAGAAAAATAAATTTTATTTTCTAACTAGAAAATATATAAAACTAAAAAAAAATAGGGAAGTGGGCTTGCAGCCTCGTTGTTGTTCTTGTACTGTATGGACACTAATTCTCGAGAAGACTTGCTACCTTCTCCTAGAATCCCGTATCGTAACATACCATGGTTTGATCCATTATACTAGTTGGGGGCGGAGAGTATTTGTGTAGATGTGTGGTCAATACCCTCCTTGTGCATGTCTTGTTTCTTGTGAGTGTTAATCATACACCTCGCGTATGATTAACCAGGCCATAAAATCTTATGCAAGTTCCCAAGACGGACACATATCGAAGCTAGTACTCACTCACATAGATAGTATGGATTCTGGAATCTTGTATATGATATAACCTGCTTTACTCGTTCTTGCTCTTATTTACAGTTTTACCATGACATGCTACCTTCATGTACACTCTACTTATTCTTGTATATTCTCTCTATTTACTGTTACATAGTCTATATCATTTACTAGAACTGTTGTTAGAAATATACTTTGCCCCAATTCTGACTGGATAACTATTTTTAGGCAATGTTATGCCCTACACTCTGGATTTCTTGACGACAGATCTCGATGTACCTTTGATCGTGAGTTGACCTCTGGAGAGCTCTAGACCATATTATTTGTCTAGATTTATGTCTTGTTCATTGGATGTCTTTGATACATTTTTGCGTTATGTATGATTGTTTTATAAATTCTATTGTTGTCTTTCTTTCATATATTCCTTAGATGTATGTGATTTGAGTACATATTGTTCAATGGATCATAGAACTATTGAGATATTTTACTGGGTACTTGACAGCGTTCTACCATCGATACTATGGCGTAGGCTGGGCGTGGCCCACATACTCATGCCCGAATATCTGGGTATGGGTCGTGACAACTAGTCCAGTCACGAGTACTATTGTTCGATGTTAATCCACTATGGCAGAAGCTTTAACTAAGAGCTTGCAACTCTTACAATACCATACTTGGGGGCAAGTGTACGACCAACTTCAACAATACCGAGCTTGGCAACGAGTGCACGATCGACTCCTGAAGGCGTTTGAAAATGGGAAGATTTTCTGATATAGCATCTGATACAACTCTTTGAACCAAACTCTAGATTGAACTGAAACCGATATTGGCTTGGCTAAGGGTAGTATAGGATAAATATAAAAGTGTATAGCTCGTAGAAAACACTTAAGGATAGAGAGAAGAGAAAGTGAATGAGATATCTAAAATTTGAAAGTTCTTCTCTATTTATAGTATTTTTATGGACCAAATTCGGGCCGGGTTCGGATGCAGAAATCTCGTATTCGAACGTTGGATACAGATATCCAGGAAAATAAAAAACAACTTGACCTAACCAAACTTGGGCCGAACTCGGGTGAGTTTAGGGTTCAAACAGAAGATTTGGGCCATTTTGATGGATTTTGGTTTGTTACTAGACTTTGGACAGAGAATTTTGTAGAATTTGGATAGGAATTTTTGTGGATAGGAAGACTGTATTTTGTGGACTGAAAATAGCTAAGCTAGTGTCACAACCCGCACCTGGTTTAGGGACACGAGCACGTGGGTACGTCCAGCCTACGTCGTAGTATCGGCGGTAGAATGTTATATAGATAAAAAAATACTATCTAAACAATCTAACGGATATGAATAATAATCTGTCAACAGCATATCTCATCTCCACATAGAGGAATAATATATCATTTAGAAACATATACCCAACCACAGATATCTAAGGAAGATGATAGAACGAATAGATAGAAGATACGAAATGATAAAATTAAGCTTAGTAGTATAAGTCAAATATAAACAGAGTCTAGAAGTCTATAGAAATAAGTACATATCCCAAATAATATAACATGCCCCAAATGTATATGACTGGAGACAAATCCAGCAATAATGATGCTATCTAACTAGCATCCATCTAGGAAAAAGCTAAGATACTCTGCCGGGGAATCTACTCCTTTCGTCTCCGGAGCACCGGAATAGGTAAGGCATGTATCCTCGAGCTCTTCAACTGAAAAATATATCCAGTCAGGATTGGAGCAACTACAAGCATGATAACTATTCATAACATGATAGAAACTATATAACAATGAAAAGAATGTGGAGAATACAACAACTGGGTAATCATGAAGTAAGATAGTAAATAAAAAGTAGGCAGCAAACGAGGCAAACATCATATGAGTAAACAGGATCATGTGAAGGAGTAACCAAATACCACTAAGTGTTTTAGAAATGCGGTGTTCCATATGTGATCCGTTGTGCATGATCCAACTATTAGCCACTGTCTATATTATCCACGGTCTATCATGAGCTACAATAATCACGGACTATTAGATTTGATCATATATATATACTAAGGCCTTTTTCCCCCGCCCGACTAGTAATTATGGACTCAAGTCAAAGCATGAAACATGTAATCATGATAAACAAGATAACTACGGTAATCACGATAAGTACAAAAAATCATGAAACATGATAAACATAGATAGAATCTACAAATAATAATCACGTGTATCCAGTATGTCAATAAACAAGGAACACATAACTAATCAATGAAGTAGAGAAACTATCAGGGAATGAAAGAGATCATGGAATGCACTTGCCTGTGGTCCTGATGAACGAGTAAGGATCGATATCTAAAGTGGTGTCACACAGTCCTAAAGATAAAATATTAATGTTAATTGGTGTTTAAGTGTGTCAAACATGGATATCTAAGATGAAATATGATTTCTAGGTCAAATTTAGGTCATGGAAGTCAAACTAGGTCAATACTAGATCTCCGTGGTCAAACTAGGTCAATTTGATTCGAGGGTTGACTTTTAGGGTCAAACTAGTCAACTTTGGTCAAATTAGGTCAAACCTAGATTTCTAGGTCAATACCTTGTCATATCAAGGTAAAATAACCTATACTAGGCTATTCTAGACTTTACCTAGGTAATTACCTACCTAGGATACCTATAGGGTATCATGAAATACCCTACCTATCTTACCCTTTACTCTATTCACTATACCCATTACCTGGCATGTAGGTAATACCTTATACTTAGGTTACCTACCCATATTACCCTCTCACCTAGGTAATTTCCTATTACCTATACATAGGTAACCCCTATTACCTACACACAACACATAGGTAAACCCTATTACCTACACACAACACATTACCTACACATAGGTTACACCCTATTGCCTACTCACCCTAACACATAGGTAATTCACTCTTACCTACACACACTACCTATTCACATGAACATATCCTCTCAAGTCTCACATGTACACACTATCACACCTATCCCTCTCACATAGGTATGTCACATACACCTATACTTTACACATTCACATATATATGTGTGTACTACCACACACACATAGTACACACATTGACACTCTACCACTCAATGACACCCTTGTGTGTGTCATATAAACAAACTTGTGTGTGTAAACACACAGTCACATACATTGTGTTTAGGAATACTCTCACATCTCATATATCACATGGTATCATATTACATGCTACCTCCTATTTCTCACTTTCTAACACATATACACAAGCTACACACTTTCATCTTAAACACACAAACACACACACACATCAAACCCTGCACTGACGCACACACTCCATGTCTGTGTGCAAGAAGGACTGCCTGCATGTGTGCAGGCAGCACCTACACCTTGCCTGTGTGAAAGGCCCTCACCATCTCCTGTCGTGCACTTCCCCTTTAACCTATGTGCATGTGCACACAATCCAAACACAGGCAACCAACCCTGCACTTATATGCATAGTGTATACACCCACTGTCATGCAGGCCAACTACTGCACAGGGCTAAGCCCTCCCTTACCTGGGCATATACAGGCCAGCCAAAGCATGTGTAGGAAAGTCCCCTGCTGCTGTAGGGAGTGAAATCCCTCTCCCCCAAAAACCTGTGTGCAAGCACACTTCTGTGCAGGCCTAAGCAGGCCCTGTGCCTGTTGTAACACCCTTTTTCTGAAATTAGGAATTTTTGAAAATTTATTATTTTTATTATTTATTAGTGGTATTCAAGTCATGGTATGATTTTCTGGTGATTTTAGTTAAGTTAAACCATTTCCAAAGTCATGCTAAGTCATGACTTATGACTTTGTGATTTTGGTTAGTATAACTTAGTGTAAACCCTAGTTTTCTCTAACCTAGAAGTTGCCATGACCATGAGAGCTTAGCCATAGGCTTAGAACACCAAATTAGTGATTTTTAGCCTAAAGGGTATTTTGGTAATTTACTAGACTTTATTTGTGATTATGTGATTTTAATATTATTTAATCATGGTTAAAGTTCCATGATTAGTCCCTAACCTATCCTACCCTAAACTAGAGGTTAGCCACTAACCTAGAAGCATTAGGATGAAGATTTGGTCATGGGATAAAGTGGTTAAATATCTAGATATTAACTTTTTAAGATATTTTCCTTAAACCACTCAAAATATCCAACCCCTTTACACAAGTCTTGCCTTAGCCTAGAAGGAAGCCAAGGACACCTCCCCTACCCCCCATGGCAGCCAAGGACCCCCCCCCTTGGCAGCCCACAATTCTATAAAACCCTATTGAATTAATTCATGAATAATTTACATGAAATTAATTCTTAGAAAATCCCTTTTTCTTCAAACCTTCACAACTTGATCATTCTTGATCCAAATTCACTCTAGTCTCTTGCATTGGGATCCTACAATATCTAGGGTGCTAAGAGGAACTAGCAATCAAGGATTTGGAAGCATTGGACATCATCGAGTAGAAGAGCACACACCCCCTTTTCTTTGATTTTCCTTGGAATTGCACCAATAGGTAATTTCCCTCAAACTTAGTTAAAACCCTGATTTTTCTTCATAAATGCATTCATGTAGGACTACCATAACTGTGGGTAAGGTTTGGTGGAAATTAGAAGTGTTTTGGTGTCCGTATCGGACACGTATCCTAAGCTAGAACCCTTGTTTGGTGAAATGCCACAATGGACTTGTTTTTGTGTTTTTGTAAAACAAATTACACAAACTTGTAGCCCTAGACTTGCTGATCACAGAACACGTGGACTGAGCACATTTTAGTGCTGTGTTCGTGTCCAAATTGGACACGAACCGACCGTACGAGCCCATCGTGCATGCCCTGCTACCCGACACCTCGTGCGCACTACACAGGCCACTAGGACACGTAAGATTTGACACAGACAAGGGAGCAATGTCTGCGAACATGCCCCCAAAGTCTCGTGTCGCATCGTGTCGTGTCGAGTGAGAAAACTCACTCGCACTGGACACGCGCTGTCAGCACACACGCGCGCGGGCACGACTTTGAGCGTGTCGTGTCGCGTGGACACGACACTAGAGTGTCTCGTAGTGACACGGGCATGAAGCCCTATTCGTGGCGTACACGTGGACACGAGCACGTGGTGCGTCGTGTCCTGTGTCGCGAGCACGACGCGTGCAACCGCGTGCACGACGCGGTCTGAACTCGCGTGTATCAGTCGTATTTTTACGACTGATACGGGGTTCGTTCTGTGTCCACGCGTGTCGTGGACACGTGTCAGGGTATGGAACGTGTAGCCATACGTGTGGGCTACACGTATGCACGACCACGAGACGTGTCGTGTCTCGTGGTGTGTCCACGAGCTCCTGGAACGCGTGCACGATACTGTTATTGTGTGCGCGTATCAGAGCTTACCCGAGTGTTTGTTTTGCGTGTTTGGACACGTAAAACTGTGTCGTGGTGTCGTGTCAAGAATCTAGGACACTAGTATATCTATGGGGTGTCAGTTACCAACCCATAGTTGCGAGCCATAGCTCGGTTTAGTGCACGAAAATCGAGTTACCCTTGTTTACCTACACAGCCCATTATTTCCAGATTTTAGGGATTTTTCCAGTTTTACAAAATCAAATTTTAAATCGATTTTGTTTGAGATTAATACATTGTGTGAGTGTATTTTAGTACATATATACGTAGTATATATGTATGTGTGAGTGTGGGTAAAATTTGGGGCTAAATGGTAGTGTGTATGTGTAGTTGTGTACATGTGTACATATATATGTATGTATGTACTGTGTGTGTGTGTGTTTGGGTCTGGATTGGTTCCAGATTTTTGGAACCACACTCCTCCCCCCTGTCCAGCCTTCACTGTCCCCCTCTTTCTCACTCTATATCCCTCTCTCACATCCCTCTCTCTATATATATATGTAATATATAAATAGGTTTTATATATATAAATATATATGTATATATTAAGTGTGTGTGTATAATTGTGTGTATGGGTTGGGGGCTGGGATTTCCAGTTTCAGGAAATCTGAAACATCCCTCACTCTATGTCCATCTCTCTCTCTCTTTCTCTCTATCTCATTTCCATCCCTCTCTCTAATTTCCTATATATATATATAGGTTTATGTATATATATGTTATATTATATATAGTTATATATATTGGTGTATGTAGTTAAGGATATATATAGGGGTTATATATATTGGGTATCATATATATATATATATATATATATATATATATATATATATATATATATATATATATATATATATATATATATATATATATATATATTGTATTAGTGTCATTATATATATATGGGTATATATATACATATATATGAGAATGTATATATATATATGGGTTTGGTATTATATATATAGAGTGTTCCTATATTGGCATATAGGTATTAGATAGATGGGTATATCTATATATATAGATATATATATATATATATATATATATATATATATATATAAAATATATATATATATATATATTAAGTATAGGATATATAGAAACCTATGACATAGCTTATAGGCCTAAGTCATTAGCCTATGGCCAAGGTGACTAGCCTATGGCTTGAGGCTAACCCTAAATGACCTAATGACCTAAAAATACTACAAGTTGACCATTGTTGACCATGGTTGACTAAAGTCAACTATTGGTCAAACCATGACCTAATTGACCTAATAATGACTAGTTCAACTAGTCTGACCATGTTTGACCCAATTACCTTATTGACTAGTCTTGGTTGACCTAATTACCTGACTGACTAGTCTTTGTTTGACCAATACCTTAGTTGGTCTAAGTTTGACTTAGACTTGACCCAGATTGATCATGTTGACTAGTATTTGACTAGTTTGATTAGAGTGTTGACCAGGAGTTGACTTTAACCTAGATTTAACTAATCTCGACTTATTTGACCTTGTTTGACTTTATTTGACTCAGTTTGATCCCCTGTGACCTAGTATGACTTCCTGTGACCCAGTTTGACTATTGAGTTGACCAAGAGTTGACTTTTGACCAAATTGACCTAGAATCATGTAGTATGCATTGTATACTTTATTTTTACCATTGTGGATACATTGTGACTTGTATTGCTCTGATTAGGAGCCATACACCTCTCCTCAGACAGTATATCCTCTTCAGACATTCAGTTATCAGGCGAGTACATTCTCTGATCGTTTCATACTTGTTCAGGCTTTACTTCTCGCTCTAGATTACTTTACTTGTTGCTGTCACGTTGGTAACACGGATTGGTACTATATGGATCTTTACATGAGATGTTATCCCCCTCGGGAGCATCGGGTACTTCATGTTATGTGTGTTTCACTATCATCATGTACTCCTATGCTTCCATCATTCATGTGCACTCATGTGATCATGTACTCTCATGTTTACTGAGTCCTCATGTATACTATCATGTGCACCCTTTTATGGGCCCCATGTGATATCATGTATAATAACGTAACTTGTATAGATCCTTGTGTATTGATTGGGGAAACGGGGGAGTAGAAGTGGACATGTGAATAATTCTAAAGTAGTGTAATCATGTGCAAACTCAGTAGTGTAATCATGTATAAATTCTAGCCATTCACATGCCTATCTTGTGTTCTACATCACTAGTCACTACAGTTCTCTATATACAGTAGATATTTCATTACAGCTCTCTCTTTTACAGCGTATATTTCCTTTCAGCAGTTCATGTATCTTACTCTATTGCCTGTATCGTATTTCCTAACCTGATATGAACTGTGTGAGATGTATTGTGCTCGTTTCTGTCCTGATTGGACCTGTTGAAAATATTACAAAGGATGAGGACGAGGCATGGGTGACTACTTATTATGGAGCAGGACTAGATGACACTTGTATTGAGGACCCTCAGCAGGATCCACCTGCAGCTGAGGATGTTGTTCCAGTAGTCTAGACCAGTTTAGTCTAGGCAGTCTTTTCTATATTTACATTTTGTCTCACATTCTGAGTTGTATTTTGAGATGTGGAGATGTATAGACTCTTAGACTTATTGTATTATGAGTTGACATTCTGGATGTTATGTATCCTAGACACTTAGACTTATTTCATCTATGCTATGGTTCTCTTTGAGTTACTATCTATCTTCTGTCTTTCATTCTTCTACCTTTGATGTGATTGAGACTATATGTTGTGATGTTACCTCCACTCGGAGAGTATAAACTATACAGGTACCTTATATTGTTAGATGATTGACCTAGGATAGCGTTCTACCGCCGACACTGCGACGTAGGCTGGACGTACCCACTTTTCGTGCCCTTACTCTAGGGTGCGGGTCGTGACACGTTTTTAGTGGTGGCCCATGCAGGTCGAGTTTATGTAGTGGTATTCGAACTAGAGTATCACTACAGCCTGCGATAGGATTTGAGGAATAGGCTTAAAGAGAGTGGATACTCAATCACTGCTAGGATACTTTGAGAGATTCCTGGGATGACCCTTGAGAATCTCATTTGAAATTACGATTTAAACTCCTTTTCCCTTGATTGAATTTGATTTTGGAGGATTCACTGTAGAACTTTGAATCCTGGTATTAGTTGATGATTTTAAAAATTTTGTAGTTGTTGATTTTAATTTCTTAGTGTTAGATTAATATCTTTTATTTTTTAGGGTACTCAATCACAATTATGAGAAAACTCTTATCTGTTTCCTGCCATCTAAATTCCGGTTGAAGGTTTGCTTCCTTGAATAACTGTCCTCCCTTGAATTATCATTTTATATCTCAGTATTGATTCCTTGTTTGATTTGTCTTCAGGATGGGTATAGAGACACGATCTCATCGTCTCGATCAGGGAGATACCACTGAGGGGTCTACCACTCCTCGTCCTGATCAGCAGGGCCCCGAGACTGCAGTTCCTGTTGTGCCAGCTCAGGCTAGGATATCTGCAGCCTATGGGAGTGCACCTCTCCCTACTCCGAGACCTTCTTCTGTCGTCCCGAACGTTCTTCAGCAGCAGTCGTCATCAGGATCAGAGGACGTGGCACGGTTGTTCTCCTTCTTCCAGCAGATAGTGGAAACTCAGCGGCAACAGTTGTTCAAGAGGGAACGGGACGCTCGTGGTACCAGCAGCAGTAGAGGCCAGGCCAAGAGGCCCCATGTGCAGTTTCAGCAGATGTAGACCCCAGTGGGAGTTCAGCAAGTGCAGCATCAGTATTGGGGTCAGGACCCGAAGACAATCAGTTGTCCCTATTGCAAGAAGTCGGGACATGGATGGGGTGAGTGCAGGAAGAGGTTGGGCCGGTGCCTAATATGTGGGGCAGCGGACCACCAGCTGAGGGAGTGTTCCCAGCACACAGGCAGAGTAGCACAGGGAACAGCACCAGGAGCAGGAGCCAAGGCTCCGGTAGGACAGCAGCAGAGAGGACCGTTACAGCCACATCAGCAGAGATTTATGCAGTTTCAGCAACAGGCTGGAAGAGGTCAGCAGGGGCGTGCTTACGCCATGACAGTTGAGGATGGCCAGGCAGTTGGCAATGTGCTTGCAGGTTCTGTCCTTCTAAATTCCATTCCCACCTTACTTAATTATATCTATCTTAAAATCCAATTCCATCTGCTCCTACCTGTTCTTTATTAGTGATCAGTTTTGACCTGGTAGTTCTTTTGTTTTTGTCGATTGTTTGTTTGTTTCTTTATCTCTTATTTAGGAGTAGGAGTAGGAGTAGCTTTAGCTATTAATATAATTCTTGACTAACTCTTTTGTCAAGAATTTTCCTCTTAAATAAATTAATTTATGTGTTATGCATTTTGACTTAGAGTTGATAGAGTAGCTCTGACCATATAATGGTGACCCTTTTTGCCCTGTGATTTATTGTTTCCTTATCTTCCTAGTCTATGCCCATGACCAGGACTATGTATCTTCTTTCATCATTCCACCCTTACTTATATCTTATGCTACAAATTTATCCTTAGTTTTACAAGCTTATCCTTTTTCGAGCTTGATCATGATATATTTTATTGGGTGCACACCCACTAACATATTGTCTAATCAGAATCGGCGCATGATGGTCTGATCAACCTATTGCGTTTTGGTTCGCTTTTTTTCATATATTAATCTATGTGGATAGAGACACAGTTAAACTTACCCTAGAATCTTATCCACAACAGCCTTGACAATTCTCCTTGGAATTATTTTAATCGCCTATGAACCTCGTATTCGTATCCAGTTGAATTAAATTTATCATGACCTGGATCTTCATCATTGGATGCTCGTGCTCATACTTAATTCCATTGATTTCCCATCTTGCCCAAATCTCTATTTTTCCTGAAATTGATCAACTTAGATCGTATCAAGACTAAAATCTATTTGTGATTGTTTGTACCTAAATTTTCAATTTTCTTTTTATGGAATGGTAACTTTAAGGATTTCTCACTTGTTAATGACCCATTTTCATATAGGAGGGTAGACGACCCTATAGTCTTGATGATTGTTGTTTCCTTACCTTCCCAAATTTGGACACCTTAGATTGCTTGAACGTTTTGATACCATAGGACAGTATTGATCTAGAATGACTAGTGCACCTAGATGAGACCACAGATTGTTCCATTTAACCTGTTCCCCTAGTACCACTATTTTATCACAATTTTTGGTTCGATTTAGGCCATAGACCCTTCCCACTCTAAATTATGATCATCGTAGGCACATTACCGTGACTTTTAAATTTGGAGCACAAGACTAGTTGTTTTCCCAAAACAAATTCCACATACATGACCTAGACATGACATAGTACACCCATGACCTTAGTGTCCCACTCAGGCATACCATTTGTGTGCCTTATTTGCTTAGTACGATTTTTCTGACCCGAGACTCCATCCTGATTTACCCTATGGAGTTACTTTTGGCTTCGATTTAAATTGAGGACACCTTATGACCTAAAACTGCCAGCCAATTTTTGGACATGACCCAGTATAGGTCTACTACCCATATTTTGCTTATTTGACCTTGTATGTTGCCTAGGTAGTGGCTTCGTCCCTGATTGTTGGAGGTTTGACCTAGGAGGAGTACGACCATCTAAATTTCGAGGACGAAATTATTTTAAGGTGGGTAGACTTGTAACACCCTGTTTCTGAAATTAGGAATTTTTGAAAATTTATTATTTTTATTATTTATTAGTGGTATTTTAGTCATGGTATGATTTTCTGGTGATTTTAGTTAAGTTAAACCATTTCTAAAGTCATGCTAAGTCATGACTTATGACTTTGTGATTTTGGTTAGTATAAATTAGTGTAAATCCTAGTTTTCTCTAACCTAGAAGTTGCCATGACCATGAGAGCTTAGCCACAGGCTTAGAACACCAAATTAGTGATTTTTAGCCTAAAGGGTATTTTGGTAATTTACTAGACTTTATTTGTGATTATGTGATTTTAATATTATTTAATCATGGTTAAAGTCCCATGATTAGTCCCTAACCTATCCTACCCTAAACTAGAGGTTAGCCACTAACCTAGAAGCATTAGGATGAAGATTTGGTCATGGGATAAAGTGGTTAAATATCTAGATATTAACTTTTTAAGATATTTTCCTTAAACCACTCAAAATATCCAACCCCTTTACACAAGTCTTGCCTTAGCCTAGAAGAAAGCCAAGGACGCCTCCCCTACCCCCCATGGCAGCCAAGGACCCCCCCCTTGGCAGCCCACAATTCTATAAAACCCCATTGAATTAATTCATGAATAATTTACATGAAATTAATTCTTAGAAAATCCCTTTTTCTTCAAACCTTCACAACTTGATCATTCTTGATCCAAATTCACTCTAGTCTCTTGCATTGGGATCCTACAACATCTAGGGTGCTAAGAGGAACTAGCAATCAAGGATTTGGAAGCATTGGACATCATCGAGTGGAAGAGCACACACCCCCTTTTCTTTGATTTTCCTTGGAATTGCACCAATAGGTAATTTCCCTCAAACTTAGTTAAAACCCTGATTTTTCTTCATAAATGCATTCATGTAGGACTACCATAACTGTGGGTAAGGTTTGGTGGAAATTAGAAGTGTTTTGGTGTCCGTATCGGACACGTATCCTAAGCTAGAACCCTTGTTTGGTAAAATGCCACAATGGACTTGTTTTTGTGTTTTTGTAAAACAAATTACACAAACTTGTAGCCCTAGACTTGCTGATCACAGAACACGTGGATTGAGCACATTTTAGTGCTGTGTCCGTGTCCAAATTGGACACGAACCGACCGTACGAGCCCATCGTGCATGCCCTGCTACCCGATACCTCGTGCGCACTACACAGGCCACTAGGACACATAAGATTTGACACAGACAAGGGGGCAATGTCTGCGAACATGCCCCCAAAGTCTCGTGTCGCGTCGTGTCGTGTCGAGTGAGAAAACTCACTCGCACTGGACACGCGCTGTCAGCACACACGCGCGCGGGCACGACTTTGAGCGTGTCGTGTCGCGTGGACACGACACTAGAGTGTCTCGTAGTGACACGGGCATGAAGCCCTATTCGTGGCGTACACGTGGACACGAGCACGTGGTGCATCGTGTCCTGTGTCGCGAGCATGACGCGTGCAACCGTGTGCACGATGCGGTCTGAACTCGCGTGTATCAGTCGTATTTTCACGACTGATACGGGGTTCGTTCTGTGTCCATGCGTGTCGTGGACACGTGTCAGGGTATGGAACGTGTAGCCATACATGTGGGCTACACGTATGCACGACCACGAGACGTGTCGTGTCTCGTGGTGTGTCCACGAGCTCCTGGAACGCGTGCACGATACTGTTATTGTGTGCGCGTATCAGAGCTTACCCGAGTGTTTGTTTTGCGTGTTTGGACACGTGAAACTGTGCCGTGGTATCGTGTCAGGAACCTAGGACACTAGTATATCTATGGGGTGTCAGTTACCAACCCATAGTTGCGAGCCATAGCTCGGTTTAGTGCACGAAAATCGAGTTACCCTTGTTTACCTACACAGCCCATTATTTCCAGATTTTAGGGATTTTTCCAGTTTTACAAAATCGAATTTTAAATCGATTTTGTTTGAGATTAATACATTGTGTGAGTGTATTTTAGTACATATATATGTAGTATATATGTATGTGTGAGTGTGGGTGAAATTTGGGGCTAAATGGTAGTGTGTATGTGTAGTTGTGTACATGTGTACATATATATGTATGTATGTACTGTGTGTGTGTGTGTTTGGGTCTGGATTGGTTCCAGATTTCTGGAACCACACTCCTCCCCCCTGTCTAGCCTTCACTGTCCCCCTCTTTCTCACTCTATATCCCTCTCTCACATCCCTCTCTCTCTATATATATGTAATATATAAATAGGTTTTATATATATAAATATATATATTAAGTGTGTGTGTATAATTGTGTGTATGGGTTGGGGGCTGGGATTTCCAGTTTCAGGAAATCTGAAACATCCCTCACTCTATGTCCATCTCTCTCTCTCTTTCTCTCTATCTCATTTCCATCCCTCTCTCTAATTTCCTCTATATATATATAGGTTTATGTATATATATGTTATATTATATATAGTTATATATATTGGTGTATATAGTTAAGGATATATATAGGGGTTATATATATTGGGTATCATATATATATATATATATATATATATATATATATATATATATATATATATATATATATATATATATATATATATTGTATTAGTGTCATTATATATATATGGGTATATATATATATACATATATATAAGAATGTATATATATATGGGTTTGGTATTATATATATAGAGTGTTCCTATATTGGCATATTGTTATTAGATAGATGGGTATATCTATATATATAGATATATATATATATATATATATATATATATATATATATATATATATATATATCTATATATATGACTAATAAGTATAGAATATATAGAAACCTATGACATAGCTTATAGGCCTAAGTCATTAGCCTATGGCCAAGGTGACTAGCCTATGGCTTGAGGCTAACCCTAAATGACCTAATGACCTAAAAACACTACTAGTTGACCATTGTTGACCATGGTTGACTAAAGTCAACTATTGGTCAAACCATGACCTAATTGACCTAATAATTACTAGTTCAACTAGTCTGACCATGTTTGACCCAATTACCTTATTGACTAGTCTTGGTTGACCTAATTACCTGACTGATTAGTCTTTGTTTGACCAATACCTTAGTTGGTCTAAGTTTGACTTAGACTTGACCCAGATTGATCATGTTGACTAGTATTTGACTAGTTTGATTAGAGTGTTGTCCAGGAGTTGACTTTAACCTAGATTTAACTAATCTTGACTTGTTTGACCTTGTTTGACTTTATTTGACTCAGTTTGATCCCCTGTGACCTAGTATGACTTCCTGTGACCCAGTTTGACTATTGAGTTGACCAAGAGTTGACTTTTGACCAAATTGACCTAGAATCATGTAGTATGCATTGTATACTTTATTTTTACCATTGTGGATACATTGTGACTTGTATTGCTCTGATTAGGAGCCATACACCTCTCCTCAGACAGTATATCCTCTTCAGACATTCAGTTATCAGGCGAGTACATTCTCTGACCGTTTCATACTTGTTCAGGCTTTACTTCTCGCTCTAGATTACTTTACTTGTTGCTGTCACGTTGGTAACACGGATTGGTACTATATGGATCTTTACATGAGATGTTATCCCCCTCGGGAGCATCGGGTACTTCATGTTATGTGTGTTTCACTATCATCATGTACTCCTATGCTTCCATCATTCATGTGCACTCATGTGATCATGTACTCTCATGTTTACTGAGCCCTCATGTATACTATCATGTGCACCCTTTCAAGGGCCCCATGTGATATCATGTATAATAACGTAACTTGTATAGATCCTTGTGTATTGATTGGGGAAACGGGGGAGTAGAATTGGACATGTGAATAATTCTAAAGTAGTGTAATCATGTGCAAACTCAGTAGTGTAATCATGTATAAATTATAGCCATTCATATGCCTATCTTGTGCTCTACATCACTAGTCACTACAGTTCTCTATATACAGTAGATATTTTATTACAGCTATCTTTTTTACAGCGTATATTTCCTTTCAGCAGTTCATGTATCTTACTCTATTGCCTGTATCGTATTTCCTAACCTGATATGAACTGTGTGAGATGTATTGTGCTCGTTCCTGTCCTGATTGGACCTGTTGAAAATATTACAGAGGATGAGGACGAGGCATGGGTGACTACTTATTATGGAGCAGGACTAGATGACACTTGTATTGAGGACCCTCAGCAGGATCCACCTGCAGCTGAGGATGTTGTTCCAGTAGTCTAGACCAGTTTAGTCTAGGCAGTCTTTTCTATATTTACATTTTGTCTCACATTCTGAGTTGTATTTTGAGTTGTGGAGATGTATAGACTCTTAGACTTATTGTATTATGAGTTGACATTCTGGATGTTATGTATCCTAGACACTTAGACTTATTTCATCTATGCTATGGTTCTCTTTGAGTTACTATCTATCTTTTGTCTTTCATTCTTCTACCTTAGATGTGATTGAGACTATATGTTGTGATGTTACCTCCACTCGGAGAGTATAAACTGTACAGGTACCTTATATTGTTAGATGATTGACCTAGGACAGCGTTCTACCGCCGACACTGCGACGTAGGCTGGACGTACCCACTTCTCGTGCCCTTACTCTAGGGTGCGGGTCGTGACACCTGTCAAGGAGAGAAATCCTCTACACCTATGTGTGACCTCTGTTATGCAGGAGGCAACACAAGGCCTTGCTGCTTGTGTATAGGCAGGAAGCCTGCTGCCAAGGGGAGAAGAACTCCCTCCCTGCCTACCTGTGTGTACACAGGTGCACACCTGTACAAAGGCCTCCTCTGCAGTGACCAATGCCCAGAACATAGCCTGTGCATTTTCCCCTCTCACTGACTGTACATACACTCAAGACTAACACACTTGCACTCTCTATGTTTTTTCTTTCCTATAACACTCTACTATACTTAAACACACACACGACACTATAGAAAAACTCCCATAGGTAACACACACTAGCATATGGGGTTTTCTTCCTAATCCCGATTGTCTTATACAATAGGCAAACAACCCACTCCCTCACATGTGTACACTCCACTCTCTCATACTCTCGCATAGATAAGACACACACACACACGTGTGTGTATAACATACACACACACACTCCACAGGGGGGACCTTTCTATTTACACATATAAACATACTCTCTATGTTCACTCACCACCACCGCTACTCATATACCCTCCTATTCCTACACAACACACACAAAAATTTCCTTATGAACCTGTTGCACTACACAGTCACAAACGTTACACCACATATTCAGTTATCCCCCTTTCTAACACTCACACCTATATCCCTCTCTATTTCACTCTCATGACACATGAATGCCTACACCAACCCTTGCACATTCCACACTCAAAACACACACTCATGTGTATGTATAACACACACAATACTGCCACCATTTCCCTTCACACTCCCCACCTACACCTATCACATAGGACACCCTAACATCACACACACAAGCACACATCCATGTGCAAATAGGATAGGTACACACATAGGTAGATATATGTGTACCCAAATCTAACCGTGCAAATCATGTGATACCATGATACAACACCACGTATCCTATTTATGACACATATACCCAATCTTGACTAAATAGGACACAAAAATCCTTTTGGAGACACGTATCGAACACTTGGTGCACAAGCTTGCTATACGCTCAATATACTCTTTCAAACCTTTTCTGAGTCCTACCCAAACACATGAGCATGCCTAGAATGACAATTAGAAGCTAACTAGAGTGGTGTCTAGCTAGTGCAAAGTGTCATATGAAATATGAAATGTTGTGACAAGTACATGAGGAGTAAAACTCCCAAATTGACTCTGTGTCCTAGTATAACATGACACAACCTATTAGTATCCATTTGTGGACACATTACTAGCCACACACATCATTTACATATCCATTTAGCCTATCAAATCATATGACAAGCATTTGGTGTACCATTCTCGATTTTCCTAAAAATAGCAAAAAAAGCCTATGTAACTTATACCAATATGGTCATTAGAGCCATCTTCTTCCTCCTATGGGCACCCCTAGTCTATGGGTGAGTTTTCTAATGATTCTATGCATGAAATAGTGTCTAAACTAGGAGAAAAGACTAATAGTGTACCTATTGGGAGATGGATTTCCAATTTATAAAGCACCACAAGTAGACACAAGGAAGAAGTTTGGACACAACCTTCAACCTAATGTCTTCTTCTTCTTGTGATCCTTGACTCCTAGCTGTAGAAGCATGGAATTTCAGGACCAGAAATCCTATGCGCCAAACCCTACATGCGCTAGAGAGCTCGGACAAAGTACTTCATACAGCAAAAACAACAAATATGGACATTGAAAGAGGACTTTTTATTACATATAAAAGTCTATTACATGTCTAGAAAAGGTTGTACAAAGGAGAACTTCTACAAAAAGAAAAGACCCTAAGTCTACAGCCAGGCGCGGCGATCACCATGTGCCCTCAGCGGGGCGCATCCTTTCAGCAGCTCAGTTATGTGCATCCCTTCGGCAACTCAGTTACGTGCATCCCTTCGGCAGCTCAGTTATGTGCATCCCTTCAGCAACCCAGTTATGTGCCGCTCTTCCAGCTAGGCTCACCGCCGTCTAAATGCTTCGACTAATGAAGTATTTATTGAGCAGAACGAGGGTGGCAATCAACCCTCTAGCTGAAGGAAGAGCTCCCCAAACCAAGGAAGAGAAGAGCACCGCAAGCCGACCTGTGGCTAGGGGAGGCTTCGAAAGAGCCTCCAAAGGCGAAGGAAGACCGTAATCGAAACCGCGGCTAAAGGAGAAGCTTTCAACACAACCAGAGTGGGCGACACCCACTTTGAAGAAAGAAAGAGCCCCCAAAGCCGCAGTACCGCCATTCCGATCTGCGACTCTTCCAGAATAACGGAGACGAGGCTCGAGCATCCCTATCTTTGGATGCAACAGACACCTTCTGCCTGCCTCAGAAGCCCTCGACTCCGACTTTTGGATGTAACATTCACCTTCAAGTGCATCAATGAAGACATTGCGTCACATCTTCACCCTCGGGAGCATCTCATCAACAGAATACATCCGAGTAAACAAGTTCATGTCGGAAGAACATGAGAGAACGAGAAGCAAACTCTCTCCATGCCACTATTTATAGGTCGAGCAAATCAAACCCATGCGCCAAGTGGATGGCTCTCCAAATTTCGTGCAATGAATTTGCATTTATTGGATGAACCGGACGCTTCGAGTTCAGCCAGTCAAAATAGCTATTTAAAGCACTCGAAGAACGTAACAGTCGCACCATTAAAGATGTGTCACGAAGCGGATGCGCCGGCCAGACAGCGCATCACACAGATGCGCCTTTCAAACATCAAAGCGCATCACACAGACGTGCCCTTCAGCACCAAGCCCCTCACAGGGATGCGCCCCCATGCGTCCCCATATGCCTAGTGGAACGCCGATCGATGCGCCCACTCAGCTGTCCATCAAATATCAAAAACATTAAATGCTGAAGTCTAACAGAGTGGGCAACATACTTTTCGAAGACTGAACAGTTGACAGCTTTTTTAGAAAACGAAGAGTCGCCAACATCAGCATCATCATTACTTTCTTCCGACGGTTACTGCCACGTGGCCGCCCAATCATCTCGTATACGCCTCCGCAGCCATGCGCCTAAATCTGCATGTGCCTCAAAAGCCATGCATCCCAGACTTTTTTTTGATCCCAAAAGACGGAAGTAAAGTCACTACTGAAGCTTCGCATGCGCCTCAAAAGCCATGCGTTCTGAATGGTTCGTGACTCCCAAAAGGTTACGAGCCAAAGTCTTCTCATGTGCCCAATCCGAGGCACATCCTACCAGATCATTCTCCATCAAATCCGAGATCTCCGAGCCATGGGTCGATAACACGTGTCCTTTGACTCGATTCACCCAAGATCTCAGCAACAGAAAGATCTTCTTCCCTGCTACGTGCCGGCTCACAACAGCAGCATGAAGAATTCAACCCCTCAATCAGGACGCATCGACCATGCGCCTCCATCAGCAATCACCACGTGGCGTCTCCGCGTCCAGGCGCATCCTACATATGCGCGCATGAGCAGCCAGCCTGCAAAGCTATAAATAGAGGGATCATTTCCTTCTCACCCATGAATGAACACACACAGAGGCAAACATACATCGACAGACAGAGACTTTGCACCACTAGAGAGGCAGATACAGACACTCAACGTCTTTCTCCTCTCAGCAAGCTCCAGCACCCAGAGCAATCCAAACCTTCAGAGAACCGATAACCGTCGTCAGATCGTCAACGGAGTCAACATATTACCACTCGCTCCATCGACACAAGGGACCCAGATAAACAAAAGTGTACTCCTAGGACTACATCTAAGTTCTATATTGTAACACTGTTCTGTTTGTATTGAAATTTGCAATCAAAATATTTTAATAGCAAACAAGCTGGTGACTCTCCTGGGAAATTCTTTCTCCTCCACCGAGAAAGCTTTACCGCAATCCGACGATGTGAAGGTGGGCTCCTCCCACAAGACGCTGGTCGTACGCCTCAATCAACAGGCGTATGAGGAGTTCATCTCTGAAGGAAGTGCGAGTCCTTCGAAGTGGCTGCCAAAGCCGAAGAAGACCCGCCGAGTCTGGGTGCGCAAGGTCGACGCCTCTGGCACCACCACCGAAGGGGTTGCGCCAATCCAGCCTTCCCTTCCTGCTGACGTCCTCAGCAACCAAGATGCGCCCGCCGATGCAGTGCATCTCTCGGAAAAACGTGCGGCTGACCATATTCCCCCGCTATCTCCCTCTCAGGCAAGAAAGATGCGTCGACGGAGCAGGGGCGCAGCCAATGCCCCGTGCATCACCTCTGATGCACCACAGAAAGTCTCTGTCTTTGACAGACTCACTCGCTGTAGTGGCAAGGAGAATTTGGATTCTGAGTACTACGCGCCCCAGCAGCCTGGTACGAAGAAGTCCAAGGCAGCACGGGTCGTGCGTCCCAAACGTGCTATGCCAGCAGCAAGCCAGAAGCATGCGCTCACAATCATGCACGCTGCTGATGGTAAGCTGTATAAGGTCGACTCAGGTGCTTCAGCGCCAGAAACGAGTCGACCTTCAAAGTCCTTGTCTCATTTGGGCGCATCTATTGCGTGCACAACTAAGTCGAGTAAGGCAAATCCAGTGGTCTTGAACTTCCGTGCCTCCTCTTGTTGTGCGTCTGAGGTCCGTTCAAGTCACATCAAATGTTGTTCCCCCACGACTGATCGGGACGCCTGTTTGGTGTTAGATCAAAGGGCACAGCATTCACTTGACCACCCCGGCGCTTGGCCTTGCCATGCACCTGAAGGGGGTACGAAGGTGGCTCTAACGATCTGCGCAACATGATCACTCACAAGCGCCGATCAGGAGAGTCGGCTGACAAGCACGATGCACCCCTCACAGGGCACACTTGTGCTGTGGTCACCATCAACTGCTGTTGCAAGGCGGCAGTCCTACCAAGGCAGTCAGTGTTCCAGCGGCTGCAATCATCGACACCCCTCCGACGTCGCCTCGGAAAGAAGGTGTCAACAAAAGAAGAGCCAAGGGTTGCTTCATGCAACGTGATCTCTAAATCCTCGTCAGCACGAAAGACGACTGGCAATTCCTCGCCCTCGTCTAAGAGCCAGCCGAGGAAAACCTAGGCAAGTGTCTCGTCCTCCGGAGTGTTTCAAGGCACTCGGGGGAGAAAGAAGATCTTGGAGGAAACTGGGGGTAGTCAGACCTTTGTCGAGCCTCCTTCCGAAGATGAAGCTGTCTTCCAAAGTACAGCTGGGGCCGATCTGCTCGAAGTCAGCCTCCCGGACATGGCTGGGGGTTATCTAGCCCCTGTAGATCTATGTCTCGAAGAAGTCCTTCAAGATGAGGGTGTCCCCCAAAACATAGCCGGGGGTAGTCTAGCCTCCACGGATCTGAGTCTCGGAGATGAAGAAGCCCTTCAAGACGGAACCAAGGGTAATCAGGCCCTTGCAGATGCTCCCATCGAGAATGTTCTCCAGAACATAGCCGGGGGTGGCCAGGACGAAGCTCCAGGAGAGGCAACTTCCCTACAAGAGAGTGAATCCTCAACCGATCCATCCACTTCCAGCCGTGTCATAACAGTATACATGACTGGAGGTGATACCAAGTCTGATGCACCACCACCAGACCTCGTCCAACGTATGGACACATTAGAGAGAGGACTCAAAACCCTCTCTGCCTCCATGTAAACACTAACTCAAGCAGTGTTTGAGATACGGTCAGCTTTGGCCAAGACATCTTCTACCGGTCCTGATCCAGGGGCCAATGGAGAATCAAGTGTACCCCTTCAACGGGTATCCTTGGATACGGATCGCCGAAAAGCACCTCGAACATCGGAGCCCTCAAATGCGCAGCTGCAGGTGGTACCACCTTTCCCGACTCCCAGCTCCACGGAAGACGTGGTCAAGATGATCAGGAACTTGCACGAGCGCTTTGAGTCCAAGACGAGACAAGAGAGCGCCAAAAGATGGGGATTCCCTAACCTTATCCCCTCGAGTGGAACAAAGTAGTTTATCCTCCTAAGTATAAACCACAAACTATGATGTCATACGACGGGAAGGACTCTCCTCGTCGCTATCTGACATACTTCCAGTATCAGACGGGACATCTTCCGAAGGAGGACGCGCTACTCACCAGCATATTTGTCGGGGCACTGAAGGGAGTGACGTACGACTGGTATTGCAGCCTCCGCGACAATTCCATATCCTCCTTCGACGACCTGACGTGCCTTTTTCTCGACCGTTTCTACGACGACAGAAAGGACATGACAATGGCGTCCCTTATAGAGATACGCCAAAAGGAGAAGGAAACGGTTCGAGTGTTCATCGAACGCTTCCGACGGGCCTGCTTCAGACTGCCCCCGGGCATGCCAGAACATGCACTCCTCTCCTCCTGCAGCATGAACATGCTGCCTGCAGTCAAACTCTGGCTCAACTCTACTCCTCCTCCTGACTGGAGCTCTTTGATCATTGAAGCAGAAGCCACGAGAAAGAAGGCGGCCAATTCTCGTCTTCTGGGAGTCAGTTTCCCTGCCTTTGAGGGCAAGGGGAAATGGCCTGCAGCCAACAACCCCGGAGAAACATGCGTTGACTGTCAATGCCTCAAAAGGTGCGTCAGCACCTACTCAGAAGCCTCCACTTGCACCAAGGCCAAAGGAGGTTTATTCGTTTAACGACGAAGACACCCTGCAACTCTTTGAGATACTGAAGCAGGATGACAAAATCAAGCTACCGGACCCAAAGCGTCCCGACGAGGATGGAAAAGTGGACAACCCGAGGTACTGTCACTACCATCGGTTTGTCGGACACCCAACCAAGGACTGCTATGTCCTCAAGAATTACATCCAGCGCATGATCAATGCGGATGTAATCTCCGTCGACTACCAGGAGAAGACGGTGTCAGCCAACGTGGTTTCACTCCAATTCTGTACCCTGCCACCAACTACAACACAAGATGGCGTCGTCTCCATCCCTAAGGCGACAATGGAGGTGGTTAACTTACCACCTACTCTTGACAATGTGAGTGGACTCATCCCACTCACCATATCTCGGGGAGAGATCCTATGGGTTCACCCTGATCTTGTCTCCGAGGTGACTCAACCGGAGGTACGCCCTACCACCAAATCCAAGGACAGGAAGATCAAGTCTTGCCGCATGGTCTCTTCCTCAGCTGAAGAGGCACTTCCTGTACAGACACGTTCACAACAGAACTCCCAACCCGACGAAGCTGCCGTCGAGGTGGTGCCTCCTTGCACCGTCCCTGCTGTCCAGGAGGAGGGCCCGTCTAAGCCCCCAGCAGCCAATAAGCAGAAGCAGATAGAAGCCCGCTTTGATAGGCCTCTGCGAAAAGAGAATGCTTCGGGGCTAACCAAGTCCCACAACTTTGACATACTGGCACAACTGGCCAGTACTCCTGCCCGCCTGTCTCTGTTTGAGCTCCTTCGTCTTTCCAAAGACACTCGCGAAGCTCTCTGTGAAGCCCTGAAGGATGCTGAGTCCTTCATCAGTCAGGTCAAGCAGCCTAAAGATCTTCCAACTGCTTGCACGTACTGCCACTATGTGGATGAGGTTATCCCCAATATAACCTTCACCCAATAGGACATGCTACTCAAGCACAACCGACATAATAGGCCGCTGTATTATACAGGGTATATCGGCTCAGTCAAGGTAAAGCGGATTCAGATCGATCCGAGGTCTTCCCTCAGCATCATCCCGAAGACGCTGCTCTCAACACTGGGGATCCCAATGTACCGACTGGCGCCCTCCAACACAACAATCAGTGGCTTCAATGCTAGCAAAAGCGAGCTACTGGGCAAGATACGACTAAAGTGCCATATCGGCAACCTCAGAACTGAGGTGACTTGTTATGTCGTGGACGCCGACGTCAACTACAACCTCCTGTTGGATCGTCCATGGCTGCATGAGTACATGGTGGTGCCATCCACGCTCCACCAATGTATGAAGTACGTGTCCACCAACAACGTCATCCGGACGGAATTCGCGGACATCGACCCTTTCAAAGGGATTGAAGCCTACTTTACCGATTTTGACCTGTACAAGTCACCTGACGAGGAGGAAGCCAATGATGCTGACGATGAGGCAGAAACGGCAGCAGAGCCGAACATGGAGCCTGAGGTCACTCCCGACGCTCCTTTGAAGATCCGACTCAAAGGTAAACCGCCTCAGAAGTTGCCTTCCATGAGCATTAAGCTGCCCGGGAAAGCACCAGCTGCTCCTGAAGCTCCCCTGAAGATACGGCTCAAGGGAAAGCCGCCTCAAACATCGGCTCCCCTTGTGGCAAAACTACAGGGGAAGGCGCCAATCACCGGAGGCACCTCTGAAGGTGCATCTTAAAGGCAAGCCGCCGCCATCCAAGCTGCCAGAAAAGGCCCACATAGTCCTCTCAGGCTCCAAGACCAACGCTGTGGTGGACTCTTCCAATCCTACTCCAGTACTCATAGATGAAGAGCTAGGGGAATATATCTCTGCTGATGTAGATGCACCCTCTCTGGACAATGTAATCCCGCGGGATAAAATCTCGTATTTCATCAATAATAGAGTGTCTTTTAATTATTCTAGTCTTCCACATTGGAATGCCCTGATAACGCTCTACGGTCGTTACAAACACAAATAACGACCGTCCATCATGTAAATCGAGTAGTCCCGTCCCAAGGGGTCTGTTTCATAGTCCCACCACGGAGTCGAGACGAAGAATCCAACATCTTCGGCAAAGTTGAGCGTCATCAAGACCTCCCGCCACTCGAGGCAGAACCAGATACCGGCAGAATACAAGTCTATCGGTACACGGACAAGGCAAAGTACCTCATCCAAAAGATGAGTTACGACCTAAAAAGCAACAAAGGCCTGAACTACGGCAAGGGTCAACGTCTCCCTCTCCGGCTTCCAACACCTAAAGGAAAGCCGCAGGACTACTACAATAGAACTCGACGGGGGGGTAGGCTATGTCACGCCACCGTCAACTCCAGAGAGTTCGGACGCAGGAGAAGCAGAACATTTCCATTCGTCTGAAGCATCAACTTGGGATTCCGATACCAGTATCGGCTGAGTCTTTAAGAGAGTGCTGTCAGCCAACATGACGTCTGCGCAATCTCAAGAAGATGAAGGCGAAGACCAAATGCCAGAATTCTTCGAAGAAGAACCTTGGGCTCAACGCCTGGAAGAACAGTGGGAGTCTTGTTTCGAATTACGTGAACCTCCCACCGAAGACGAAGTCGAGCAGATTGACCTTGGGGACGGATCTTCTTCCAAACCCATCTTCATCAGCAAAAGCCTAAAAAGAGAAGACCGAGAATCTTTAATCCAGCTGGCTAAAGAGTATATCGATATCTTCGCCTGGAGCTACGAAGATATGCCGGGACTTGATCCCCAGATCGTGATGCATAGGCTCAATATCTTACCTGATGCCAAGCCTATCAAACAACAACATTGACGTTTTCGTCCGGACATCATGAACGCCATCGATCAGGAGGTGGACAAACTCTTGACCAGCGACTTCATCGGTGAAGAACAGCACCCGGATTGGGTAGCCAATGTCGTCCCTGTCACCAAGAAGAATGGGAAAATACGAGTTTGTATCGACTTCAAGGATCTCAACTCTGCTTGCCCGAAGGACGAATTCCCACTCCCAATCACCGACGTGATGATCGACAACACATGTGGCTTCGAACGTATGTCTTTTATGGACGGGTATTCGGGCTACAACCAGATCAAGATGTTCCCCGATGAAGCAAAACACACGTCATTCAGGACTCCAAAGGGCGTTTTCTGCTACACAGTGATGCCCTTCGGCTTGAAGAACGCAGGTGCAACATACCAACGAGCTATGAACACCATTTTTTGGCAGCATCTTCGTAAGACCGTCGAATGCTATGTTGACGACATCGCAGTCAAGAGCCGTCTCAAAGGAAATCACCTACAAGACCTCAAGACAGTCTTCGATCTCATGCGGGCGCATCAACTCAAGATGAACCCCGCTAAATCCTTTCTAGGGGTTTCTAGCGAAAAGTTCTTAGGTTTTATTATCACGGCGAAAGGCATTCATGTCGATCCCGAGAAGACCAAAGCCATCCTCAACATGGACCCTCCGAAGAACCTTCGAGAACTTCGAGGCCTACAGGGGCGTCTGGCATATATTCGGAGGTTCATAGCAAACCTTTCCGGAAAATGTCAACCCTTCACTCAGCTCATGAAGAAGGGAGTATCTTACGTCTGGACAGAGGAATGCCAAAAGGCTTTCGACGACATCAAGGCTTATCTGACGAGCCCGCCAGTCCTGGTGGCACTAGTCGCCGATAAACCATTTTTCCTCTACGCCCGTGCCATGGATCATTCCCTCGGCGCTCTGCTAGCTCAGAACAGCGATACAGGCTATGAGCAAGTAATCTACTACCTCAGTCGAACTCTGATCGGGGCCGAACACCGGTATAACCCCGTTGAAAATGAGTGCTTGGCTTTGGTATTTGCCCTTCAAAAGACTCGTCATTATGTCTCGGGGCAGACAATTCATGTCATTTCTTGAGTCAATCCACTCAGAGTCCTCATGACGAAGCCAGGATCATTAAACTCCCGGCTTGCCACATGGGCGATCTTGCTAACGCCATACAACATGGTGTTTGTCCCACAAAAAGCTGTTAAGGGTCAAGCTCTGGCTGACTTTTTAGCTGCACACCACATCCCAGAGTCCTCAAGACTTTATGAAGACATCCCGGATGAAGTCCAAGAATCAAACGTCATCGAAGAAGGCTCCGTCTGGTGGATGTTTTTCGATGGCGCTTCAAGAACAGGCCCCAAAGGCCAAATTATCGCAGGGGTGGGGGTAGTCTTGGTCTCTTCCGATCAGCTGGTCATCCAGCGCGCTTACTCCCTTTCGAAGCCGTACTCCAACAATGTTGCCGAGTACAACGCTCTCATCATGGGACTCCAGCTGGCGCAACAGCTGGGGGTTGACCATCTGGAAGCCTACGACGACTCAAAATTCGTCGTTAACCAGGTCAGAGGGCAGTACGAGGTTCGCCATGAAGATATGATCCCCTACCATGAAGTTGTATTGAACATCATTTCAACCTTCACCGGGTTCTTCATCGAACACGTACCTCGTCTACAAAATCTGGAGGATGATGCTCTGGCTGGCCTCGCAGCCTCCTTGGCAGCCTCCCTCGGGACTCAACACTACATCACGGTAGTTGGTCGAGACTTGGTCTGTCCCAAAAATAACCTGTGCTCACGAGTAGTCCATGCTATGTCAACAAGCGCTGGTGTTAATATTCGAGACTGGAGATTCCCGTTCATCGACTTCGCTGTCTACGGAATTCTCCCAGAGGACCCGAAAGAAGCCGTCTCAGTCAGGAGACACTTTCTTCGATTCTACTACGATATGGCCACAAAAATGCTGTACCGACGCTCCTACGATGGACTTCTCCTTCGATGTTTGTCCAACGAAGAAGCAGCCGAAGCCCTTCGAGAAGCTCACGATGAAACCTACGGGGCCCATCAACCTGGCCCTAAGTTGCAGGACCGACTACGATGCATGGGCAACTACTGGCCAACCATGGCCGCTGACGCTATCGACTATGCTAAAAAGTACCATATGTACCAGCTTCATGCGGACTTCATTCATACGCCGTCAGAACCACTACATCCTACAGTCGCCTCCTGGCCCTTCGAGGCATGGGGCATGGACATTGTAGGACCGATCACCCCTCCTTCATCGAGAGGACACTGCTTCATCCTAGCCATCACCGACTACTTCTCTAAGTGGGCAGAAGCAGTCCCGCTGGCGGAAGTAAAGAGCTCCAGGGTGATCAGCTTCATCAAACACCACGTCATCTACCGTTTCGGAGTACCCCGGAGGATCATCCACGATAATGGCCCTCAGTTCATAAGCCATGCTTTTAGCAGATTCTGTGACAAGAATCACATTCAAAATATGGCATCAACCGCTTACAATCCGGCAGCAAACGGATTGGCCGAGGCGTTCAACAAGACTATCGTCAGGCTACTCAAAAAGGTCGTGTCATCCAACAAACGCGACTGGGATAAAAAGTTCGGCAAATTCCTTTGGGCTTACCGCATAACTGTACGGACCCCGACAGGCAACACACCATTCTCCTTGGTCTACAGGAGCGAAGCGGTATTGCCTCTCGAGATTCAAATACCCTCACTTCGCGTAGCAATCACAAACCAACTCACAGAAGAGGACAATCAACGTCGTCGTCTACGGGAACTGGAGGCACTTGACGAAAAGCGTCTCCTAGCTCAACAACGCATCGAACTCTACCAAGCCCGTATATCACAGGCTTTCAACAAAAAGGTCAAGCAGAGGACTTTTCAAGTAGGTGACCTGGTTCTGGCAGTCAGGAGGCCGATGGTGTTGACTCATAAAACACCAGGAAAGTTCGAGCCCAAGTGGGAATGACCTTTCATCATAGAGACGGTATACTCAAACGGTGCTTACCGCCTTGCCAAACCCAATGGGGACTTGTTCATGATGCCCATCAACGGCAAGTTCATGAAGAAGTACTACTCTTGACATCTTTCAGACATGTACTTCCACAAGGGGATCTGTGGACCCAACCATCAGGGCTCACATACAATTCCCTTCCACTAAATCATACGCTTCCGAAACCCAGCTGTTCCGTGGCATCCTCCAGTAGAAGGACAACCACGTCCACATCACCTCTGAGTTATCCCCCCTACATCCCACAAAGCGGAATCTTACATTCCATAAGACTACGCTACCCATCATGTTTACCATGTCCACATTACCTCTGAGTAAACATCCCGTACAGACAACCCCCGCGTTGCTGTACATTAATCGCAGAACTTTCACGTCCACATTACCTCTGAGTAGTTTCGTGTATCCTCCAGAATCACTCCTACCACGTCCATAACATCTCTGAGTAGGAAGATTATATCATTTTGAATCCCATATTTGCCATGTCCACATTACCTCTGAGCAAACATGTTGGTTCTCTCAAATTTATTATCTGTACCTAAAAACCAAGGTGCACAAAAGGTAATAGGTCCACACAAATCATCAAGTTCATGACAGCAAAAAAGAACACATCACAGAAGATTGTGTATTTCTTTATTTCTAAAAAAAAGAGAGTAAAGGATTACACCATCCCCAGTTACAAATACATAAAAAGAAGAGACTACAATCCCTAAACATCCCCAGGATTGGCTGAAAGCTCTTCAATCCGACGCCTTAAGTCTGCTGCCCGAGTGTCACGACCCGATCCTAATTTCTTGGGTCGAATCGGATCATGCCCAGCCTTCACCGTTGTTGAGATGGCGACAGTAAGCTGTTCAGTAGCAGGTAACCATACAATAATACTATATTTGTCACAACTCAACATTCGAAAATTTAAAACTTTATTAAACTTTTACAATGAAATGAAAGACACAACTTAAACCATTTTCTACATACATCATGAATAAAAGAAAACTCTAGGCAAACAGCTCATCAGTCTCGAATTCCTCGTCTTGGGATCGCGGAACAAAGCCTCATCAGTGATACCTAAAATGTTGGGTCTCCAGTCAGGAGGGAGCAAAGTATAATTCATGCTAATTTTAAACAGTTAAAATAAATAATAGAAATATGCACTTTTAAACAATTTAGAAATGACCAGTTTTCAGCAGTAAAACAGTATGTTTTGAATAGGCAATGAATATGACCGGCTTGGGTTGTACAGTTGTATCATATGGATACGATATGGCTTATCCCCGTGTGTATGAGGGGTAAGCTAACACAGTCAGTATACAGTTTTGGATGTGGTCATACTCATTACACTACTCCCCCAGTCCCCAATCAGTACAGTAGTTGCAGTCAGTACTCTCCGAGAGAGTTTCGTATTTGCATCGTGGTTTAAACTTGCAGTAAAACGATTATTAAAATAACTGTAAAACCAACACAAACTATACTTGCCTCAGGAAAATGACTAGAGAGATGAGTTGGTACCGAGGAGAAACGTCAGGTATGTCTTCGAGTTCCAAATTTCCGTTGGCGGGGAGCCGCGGGAAGAACTTGGGGAGAGCCGAAACAACGTTCGGATAACGCTGGATCGGGTGCAAGGGATCGCGGATCTGGACAGCGGGAAGAACTCCGCGGATGAGAGGCGACGACGGGGTCGGCCACTGGGAGCCGGCGGGGCGCTGCAGGAGATGGAAACCGTGCGGGGGAGGCGCAGGGCCGCATGGGAGGTGGCCGGGGCTGGCTTGCGTGCGGAGGCACGGCCTTGGAGACAGAAGGGGGCGCGGCGGCGCGGACGGACGGGGATGGGCGGCGCAGGGAGGAGCCGTGCGGAGATCGCCGGAGGCGCGAGGGAGGGGACAGTGCTGGGGCGCTGACCTGGCCAGGGGAGAGTCGTGCGGAGAGGCGCCGAGCTCGGGAGGGGTGGCCGCGGGAAATTGAGGTTAGGGTTCGGTGGGGTTTTTCTCCAGGGAGATGGAGAAAGAGAGAGAGAGGTTTGAGCTAAGGGGGTTCTGTGAGGAATAGTGAGAGTAAAAGAGGGCGGGAGAGAGAGATGGTAACAAAAAATGTTGCTTCTCTTCTGATGTGAGTACGGAGAGAGTGGGGAAAAGTGGAGGAATAAAAGGAGAGTGGGGTGATGGCTGTACGTGAGCTGTGTGGTGGAGAAAAAGTAGGAGTGGGGAGAATGGAATTAAATGAGGAGTTGATGGTGGTGTTTTAATAACAGGGAGTTATAAGAGGGGGAGTGGGAGAGTTTGGAGTTGTGCTGGAGTAACCGTAGGGGAGGAAAGTGAGGGGGTGACTTGAACAAGTTGCAAGAATGCTGGTCCTACGGGACCAGCCAAACCATTTTTTTTTTATTTTTTTTATTAATAATGATTAACCAAGTCAAAAATTAGAAAAAGAAAGGGATTGGGCTCAGGCCTGGGTCTGGGTTCGAAATCCAAAAATCCATGTTGTTATTATTTTCGAAATCCTTTTTCACTCGTAAATAATTAATAGTAATATTAATAATAATAATTTTTAGAAAACGCTAATGATAATAATATTTTTTTTGAAATACTAATATTAATACTAAATCACTATTTAATAATTAATTACGAGAATATGGGTTTCACAATCTTCCCTCTTAGAAAATTTTGTCCTCGAAATTAAAGGTAGGGTAGAAAAGCCAAACAGGTACGGGTACTGTGCCCGTAACTCAGGTCCAACAATGAGAATTTCCAAGGCAGTCGTGGATGAGACGGTTTAGGGTCAAGTTTTATTTATGATATCATCCATGCAGAAAAAATACAAAAACGAACCAAAGTACACGAGGTTGATCAGACCATCATGCACCGGTCCTGATTAGACAATATATTAGTGGGTGCACCCAATAAAATACTGTCATGATCAAGCTTGATAAAGAGATAGCTTGTAAAACTAGGCTGACTTAGCAACATCAGTCAAGTTTAGAACGAAAAGATAAGAATTAGGAGTTTACGTGATGGCTCAAATTCTGATCTTCTTCTCACCTCTGAATACACTTGCAACTGGTTTCTCTGGCTCTGAAAGGTGGAGTCCAATCTTCAGCTCTGAATTATCCAAAGTGTGACTCGGATCCAGAATGTAGCGTCTGAGCTGTGATACGTAGAAGACGTTGCACACTCTCAAGATTAGCTGGTAGAGCTAACCGGTACGCTACTTCCAACTCGTCTTAAAACTTCCAATGGCTTGATGTACCTGGCCTCAATTTTCCAGCTCCGTCAACTGATCGTTTCTCAAAACTTCACAAAAACGCTATCACCTTCTTCAAACTCCACTGATTGACGATGCTAACTTGGTAGTTGTTGTGAGGAAACTCTACCAATTTTAAATGATCTTCTCCAAGACCCTCCAATTTCCAAAACACAAGATCTAACATATCTTCAAGCGTCTGGATTATCTTCTTTGATTGTCTGCCGGTTTGTACGCCATAAATCCGGCAGGGGTGCCTCTCGTACAATGCTGCCAACTTCTCGGTGATTAATAAACTAATCTTAAAGGGAATAAAGTGTGATGACCTAGTCAGTCGGTCCACTATAATCCAATTGGTGCCCTTCCCTCCTTGGGAACAAGGCAATCCTTACTCAAAGTCCATTGTTATATGCTTCTATTTCCACTCCGAATTGTCCAGCGGCTGCAACAAACTTGTTGTTCTCTTGCTAAATTCCTCATGTTGACAAATTCACATCTAATCCCATACCTGGAATTGTCCTCCTTCATTCCATAGCACCAATCAATGGAGGCATATTCCGATACATCTTATTAGCTCCTGAATATATGGAATACTGCGACTGGTGCATTTCTTTCATCAACTCGTTCCTCCGTTTGTCAGCCGATACGCAAAGTCTCGTACCATTCTTCAGAGTTCTATTGCTGATCAATTTAGAAACCCTCAAGTGTTCCTGTCAACATTTGATCTCTAAGCCTGCAAAGTGCCTCGTTTTGAAACTACGTCCTCTTGATTTTGTCCATCAGCCTTGAACTTCATCAATACTGAATCAGCATCCAGCTCCGTCCTTCTATCTCCAGGTAGTATAACCTCCAGTCCAAACTTTTCGATGTCTTCTAGCAGGTGCTAGTCCTTGGTTAAGAACTTCACCATCAGTATCGACCAAGTGCATCAGCGACCACATTAGCCTTACTTGAATAGTACTGCAGGTTGATGTCGAAGTCCTTCATCTGCTTCAGCCATCTTCTTAGTCTAACATTTAGCCCTTTCTGAGTGAAGACATTTTTCAGACTTTTGTAGTCCGTATATATTTGACTCCCTTTCCATAAAAATCATGCTTCCAAAGCTTCAAAGTAAAGATAATTGCAGCAAATTTCAAATTAGGTGTGGGATAATTCTCCTCATGAGTCTGTAGTTGCTTATATGTGTAAGCAATTACTTCCCCATATTGTTGAAGAACGCAGCCCAGTTCTTTTCCAGAGGCATTACTGTAAATTGAGAACCCACCGGTTCCTGCGGGTAGCGCAAGGATTGGTGTAGTGGTAAGTCTCTTCTTTAGCTTCTCAATGCCGCCTGGCAAACTTTCGTTCAGATGAACTCTTCATTCTTCCAAGTGAGCTTCGTCATCGGCTCAGCAATCTTGGCAAAATCCTTCACGAACTTCTGATAGTAGCCAGCCAAGTTCAAGAAACTTCCGAATTGAACTTGGGGTATACCACTCTTCAACAGCAGCTATCGAAATTTCTTCTCTTGACGACATGGCCAAAAGTCCACCTTGTCAAAGAAAATCCACGTTCAGGTAACTTACCATAAAATTTTTTTTCCTCAAAGTTTCCAAAACTTCCTCAAATGTTCTTCATGCTCTTCTTCAGTCTTTAAATATATCAGAATGTTATCGATAGAGAAGATAAACTGATTCAAATACTCATGAAAATCTCTGTTCATGAGATTCATGAACACAGCAGGAGCATTTGTCAGTCTAACGTCCTGACCAAAGAAAACTTCCCATACTTGGTGTTTGAACGTCGTCTTAGAAATGTCCTCTTTCCTGACTTTGATTTGATGGTAGTCAAATCTTAAGTCAAACTTCGAAACACCCTAACTCCACACAACCAGATCAAACAGATCCTCGATCCGGGCAGAAGGTACTTGTTCTTTAGTGTTTGGTAATCGATACACATCCGTTGCTCCATCCTTCTTGGGCACAAACAAGATAGATACTCCCTGAGGTAAAGTTCCACTCTGAATAAATCCTAGAGCCTTCATTGATCTGGTCCTTCATCTTCTTGGCCACCTTCGGGTTGACTCTGTAACATCTTTTAGAATTTAGGGAAAGAGCCAGGGACTAGGTCAGGGGTGAATCCTGTATCTAGATCTGGGATAATCCGGGGAGACTATCAGGGAAAACATCTGCCATAAGGGTGTAACTAAAAATATCTATTCATGTGAAGAATTACAGCAAAAACTCTTTTGATTGATCTAAGGACATCCTGTTACAACTTCCAAAAAGATGATGCTATTCAGCAGTCCTAGGTACTATTCTTCATGGTTCTGGCTCTTGCATGAGCAGCCTCCAACTGCTTCATCTTCTATGAACCTCGAGTATGCATCATGCCTTATTGTAGGAGGCAGGGTCTGCTGGATAGAAAGAGAGTTCCTAGGTTGTGGCCTAACAGGTGTCGCTGGGATATGAGCTCTGATTTGATGGAAAGATATGGGCAGTCCTTTACCCGATGTTCAGCAGATCCATATGCCACATATTGTCCCAATCTCTTGCGGCAACTAACGGCCTGATGACCAGGCCTCTTGCAGTAGTTACAAGCCCATAGCTTCTTACGACAAAGCTGCCGGAAGTAGAGTACTTGATGGGACCCAAATATCTTCTAGATTCAGGGGTATCCTCCCTAGGGCAAAAATTCTGCTCTAACTTGGTTGGAGATAACTAAGGCTACATCATTGACTTTCTTCATGTCTTCTCTCGTGATATTCATCTGTTCCTGCTGGGCTTAATCTTGAGCTTTCTGGAACTCCAGGATTTCTTGAAATAGGGCAACCATTTGGAAGATGTTTGCTGGTACTGGTGGAGCAACAAAAATGAATACTCCACCAAGGAAATGCAACTCAGTTTGAGATGGGGTAGGAATCGCCAGTGTAGGAAAAACTTCACTGGATGCACTATGAGGACGGTCAAACAGCCGCGAGGGAAAAGACCCTGGGCTTGGTTGAGGAGATGGGGTATGATCCGGAGATGACATCTCATCGCCAGCAGAATTTGGTCAACGGTCATTCTCTGGAAGGTTTAGGACGCACACATAAGCAAGGTAGCCTACCGGTCTATAATCAAGCAAATATTTTTTTTTTATAAAATATTTCGGTCCTATGTCGTGACAAATTGATGTTCTAGTATTCTAGTTGCTTCTAGATAGGTTTTCCTAAGTTGTTGTTGTTGTGGACCTGCATGGGCCACCACTGAAAACATGTCACGACCCGGTCCCAATTTCTTGGGTCGAATCGGATCATGTCCAGCCTGCACCATTGTTGAGACGGCGGCAGTAAGCTGTTCAGTAGCAGGTAACCATACAACAACACTATATTTGTCACAACTCAACATTCGAAAATTTAAAACTTTATTAAACTTTTACAATGAAATGAAAGATACAACTTAAACCATTTTCTACATACATCATGAATAAAAGAAAACTCTAGGCAAATAGCTCATCAGTCTCGAATTCCTCGTCTTGGGATCGCGGAACAAAGCCTCATCAGTGATACCTAAAATGTTGGGTCTCCAGTCAGGAGGGAGTAAAGTATAATTCATGCTAATTTTAAACAGTTAAAATAAATAATAGAAATATGCACTTTTAAACAATTTAAAAATGACCAGTTTTCAGCAGTAAAACAGTGTGTTTTGAATAGGCAATGAATATGACCGGCTTGGGTTGTACAGTTGTATCATATGGATACGATATGGCTTATCCCCGTGTGTATGAGGGGTAAGCTAACACAGTCAGTATATAGTTTTGGATGTGGTCATACTCATTACACTACTCCCCCAGTCCCCAATCAGTACAGTAGTTGCAGTCAGTACTCTTCGAGAGAGTTTCGTGTTTGCATCGTGGTTTAAACTTTCAGTAAAACGATTATTAAAATAACTGTAAAACCAACACAAACTATACTTGCCTCAGGAAAATGACTGGAGAGATGAGTTGGTACCGAGGAGGAACGTCAGGTATGTCTTCGAGTTCCAAATTTCCGTTGGCGAGGAGCCGCGGGAAGAACTTGGGGAGAGCCGAAACAACATTCAGACAACGCTGGATCGGGTGCACGGGATCGCGGATCTGGACAGCGGGGAGAACTCCGCGGATGAGAGGCGACGACGGGGTCGGCCACTGGGAGCCGGCGGGGCGCTGCCGGAGATGGAAACCGCGCGGGGGAGGCACGGGGCCGCAGGGGAGGTGGCCGGGGCTGGCTTGCGCGCGGAGGCGCGGCCTCGGAGACAGAAGGGGGCGCGACGGCGCGGACGGATGGGGATGGGCGGCGCGGGGAGGAGCCTTACGGAGATCGCCGGAGGCGCGAGGGAGGGGACAGCGCTGGGGCGCTGACCTGGCCGGGGGAGAGTCACGCGGAGAGGCGCCGAGCTCGGGAGGGATGGCCGCGGAAAATTGGGGTTAGGGTTCGATGGGGTTTTTCTCCAGGGAGATGGAGAAAGAGAGAGGGGTTTGAGCTAAGGGGGTTCTGTGAGGAATAGTGAGAGTAAAAGAGGGAGGGAGAGAGAGATGGTAACAAAAAATGTTGCTTCTCTTCTGATGTGAGTACGGGAAGAGTGGGGAAAAGTGGAGGAATAAAAGGAGAGTGGGGTGATGGCTGTGCGTGAGCTGTGTGGTGGAGAAAAAGTAGGAGTGGGGAGAATGGAATTAAATGAGGAGTTGATGGTGGTGTTTTAATAACAGGGAGTTATAAGAGGGGGAGTGAGAGAGTTTGGAGTTGTGCTGGAGTAACCGTAGGGGAGGAAAGTGAGGGGGTGACTTGAACAAGTTGCAAGAATGCTGGTCCTACGGGACCAGCCAAACCATTTTTTTTATTAATAATGATTAACCAAGTCAAAAATTAGAAAAAGAAAGGGATTGGGCTCAGGCCTGGGTCTGGGTTCGAAATCCAAAAATCCATGTTGTTATTATTTTCGAAATCCTTTTTCATTCGTAAATAATTAATAGTAATATTAATAATAATAATTTTTAGAAAACGCTAATGATAATAATATTTTTTTTGAAATACTAATATTAATACTAAATCACTATTTAATAATTAATTACGAGAATATGGGTTTCACACCGAGTCTCCACAGTCGCCAAGACTCGACGTTCAGCTTCTTTACGCATCGCTTCAATGGCCTCAGGAGAAGTGTCATTCTCATGCTTCTCATCCAACTGCTGTCGCAGCTGAGCTAAAATAAGAGCCCGGTGGGTGAATGCTACCTCCTCCTTCTTGAATGCTACGTGTTCAGCCTGGACATGTTCGGCGTCTAATAGAAGTCGGGCCCGTTGGTCCTCAAAGCGGCGGATCTGGGCATCAATCTCCATGATACTAAAGTCCAACACAGCTTGGGCCTTCACCGTCTCCCGTGTAGACTGAGACAACCGCTCCACTGCAGCTTCAGTCTCAGCCACTTCGCGTTCCCAGACACTCACGGTGGCCTGGTAAGAAGACTCAGTCTCGACGATCAGCTTCTCCTTCTCCGTATCTATCATGACGGAGAGGTCGTTTCGCTGGATGTGCTGCAGTTCTGAAAGCCGCTGGTCCAACTCAACCACTGAGGCTTCTAGAATGTCGGCCATATGATCATGGCCCTAATGAAGACGGATCAGGTTGATATGAGGCATTGCAAGAGTTCTTGCCGTCGCAAAACTCCCATTAGTATCCATCACGGCCGATACACCCCTCTGCAGCATTTTATATACTGCCTCGATGATGAATTTCACATATTCATCTGCATTCGCTAGCACCTGCGGCGTCATAGCAGGAGTCGGAGGAGCTGCTCTAACAGACGGACCGTAAGAAGGCCCGTCTGCCTCAATCCGTGAGGCTGGACCCTCGGTATCGACAGGCTCTTCATCAATAGGGCTTGACTACTAGCCCGAGGAGCCAAAGGAACAGAGAAAGCCGAGACAGGCGTCGAGATAGTACCCCAAATGGAAGGAGCAACGGAGGGTTCCATCAAACCTTACCCCTCTCAAATTCGAAAGAACTACCAACGTCAGTGGCCACCTCATCAGCCCCCAATGTGCTATCAGTAGCCAGTACCTCCCCCGGCAGAACGGGGAGATTAACACTTGTCTTCTGACTTGCCCTTGAAGTCAGGACCGGCAGCCGAGTCTCACTTTCCTCATCAAACCCTCTACAGGACAGGATCTGTCGCTACCTCCTGATCGGTAGCCACCTCAGCTTTCGCTGCTAAGTCTGGGGTAGGACTCGGCAATGCCACAGCAGACCTCCCCTCATCATGACAAAAAGGGAAATCAACCCTCTCCTCTGTTCCAACCACATCTGTTGCCCCCGCAACAAACTCTTGCAACTCTGGAGCTACGTCATCTGAAGACGACGAACTCCACTCCACTTCATCATCAGGAAGCCTCGTGTCCGCTGGACCCTCGATGTCCAAGGTCCCCGGGGCAGCCTTCACCATCTCGGAAGCTGCTTCATCCTCAGCTTCCCTTCTAACATAATATGGGGATGCCGAAATCTCTACGACAACGGCATCATCTGGATTCTCCTCCATGGGAGAAATGGTGATCGGCGGAATGCGCTCTTCAGATGAGCCCGCCACCTCCTTTGGGTTGCTGCCACCAGATTTTGGAGTACGGGGTCTCCGTTTGAGCGGCTCCTACAAAAAGAAAGCATAAGTCACACAAAATATTGAACCCGAATCAGACTATATGGTACACCTTTACCTCCGTATGTGTCGAGTCCGACGACACAGTCAGTGACGATGCCTTTTTCTGTCTCTTTAACGCAGAAGAGCCAACCTTTGTACCCGTACGTCATTTCGGTTGATCAACCGAAGGTTCGGCCTGACCCCCTGCGGATGCGGCAGGGACACCTCGATGACCCGCTCTGGCGGACGGTACGATCGAACCCTAGTCGATGTGTTCCCGGTCACCGCTAATGGGGTACCTACAACAAGACTGGTCTCCCTATCATATCCGGAAGGCATGGCCGCCATAACACAGTAAAATTTGGCGGCTGAGAAAAGAATCGGCGGTCGTGGACTCTGGACGGGCAGCGTAAAGCGAGCTCCGGTACATCCGACATTATAGTAATGTCAAGCTCGTGCACCATCCAGCAAGCTCCTAGCATACCCCAGGGTGATACTGGGATTATCCAACATTAACTGAGCATAGCCTAATTGCCGTAGAAAATAGCTCAGCAAATACGGTTCCAGGTTGCACTGGTTCCTGTTCCGGTACACCAGATGGGACGGACGGATACTTTACAACCAGCAGAATCCCCATGGAGGCAGAGTGGTGGCATCTTCACCCGAATCCATCAAATCTTCACCGGCCTCAAAACTCGAAAAGGTAGGTCCTACTTTGGTGATCTTCCACCCCTGAAGGCGGGATAAAACCTTCTTGCAAACAGGAACGCCAGAATGCACCCAGCTTCTCTGGTGGAAACGAAGAAGGAATGCATCTCCAGCCCTATGGTCTTCTTTCGAACCCGGACTCATTACATTTGGATGGTGTAAAATTAACCACCCCATCAGATAGTGAAATGGCAGTTCGGCACGCGAAAAGTTGTCATTCCTACCGCGATCGTGAACCACGTTTCTTGCAAACTCCCGTAAACCTCGCAGCAGGTGACACACCATCGCGGGGAGTAGACCCAGGCGCCGACCGAAAACTAACTTCACTGCTGGCAGGATTAAGTTCCGAGTCATCCTCTCTACGGAGCCTGACCCACCCGAGAAGACGTAATCCCGAAGCCAAACCATAAGATACGCGGCTAATACTGCTTTCGACGACATCCGATGAGTAAGATGCCAGAAATAGCTGTAGGAGCGTTCATCCGACTCCTGGTCCTCATTCTCCCGGGGATTCTTCTCACCAAACCTGCTCATTTCGGAGAGCACCTCGCTACGGGAAAGCGTTGGCGGAGTAGAGAACTGTGAGGGATCCTCCTTGTCTTGCTTAAAGACGTAATCTCTCCAAGCGGTCACGTGAGGCTGCGACCCGCTCTTATCCCTCTTCTGCATATAGTAATGATGACTCGCCACTTCCTTGAAGACGACCATCATTTCTTCAGCTTTGTCCCCCAGGACTTGGAACTCCTTGTTGGTCGGGAAGTACTCCTCATAGGGTTCTGATCCCCAAGGGAGCTTTGATACCTCGTGCATTTCATGAAGTGCAAGGCCTAGTTCCCCCACTGGAGTAAAGAAGGTCCCGGTATGGGTATCAAACATCTTCAGGAGCACGAAGAACATATGCCGGTTGATGTCAACACCTTCCTGAGTAGCATGGATCGCGGCAGTCAGCCCCATCTCTTGGAGTTCGGTTTAAAACCGTGACAGCATCCAGAGTGTCAGCTTATCCCATTTAGCAACGTAATGACGCCAACCCTCTACCCGAAATTCATCTTTCGGGTACGATCGCTCCATTAACAGCATGCGATTGGCAAAAGTCGAAGCGCCAAAGGCAACTGTATTGACGGAAATGTCACTATAAATGCTCCCAGGGCGAAGAGTCCACCAGATAAAAGAAGGCCCAGCCCGCACGGCGGTCAAAGTATTCCTTTGATCTGAGGTAGAGTCGATCTTGATGATGCCTGCCACCGCTCCCCCCTGAGATGGGGTTAGATCCCAAGACATCCTTCTCTTGGAAGCAGGTCGACAGAAAGCCGTCAAAGGCCATTGGCGTTCGAGCTGCTTAACGGTCATATGCACTCCTCTTGCTGTAAAAATCCAATCTTCCTTGACCTTCAACACCTTTGCTTCAATAGAAGTAAGGCGGTCTCCAAACAGAAACTCGGGCTTCAGAAAAGTCACTTTATCAGAAGTGGCAGATTTCAAAATGCCACGCTCCATCATCCGCTTGAGGAACCCATGCGGTTGTTCCCGAATTTGAGTCATTCTTTCGGGAGGTTGATCCAGCATGATAGCAGTTTAAGTAGTATTTATCACCTCCTTATCGTAATCTACTCCCATCTGGCAGAGGGCAGCATCCAAAAGCACCTCCTTCATGAGTGGGATAGTTATCGACACTGATGTTCAAACAAAGAAGGCAATAATTCAGCGATGTTACACAACAAAAGAATCTAAGCCTCGTTTATCATCAAGAGCGCATCAGGCTCATGCACATCTAAAAAAGAGCTTCAGCGCATCATCTGGGCTTGAACCCATGCGCGTCAGCAGTAAAGCTTTGGCGCATCTTCAGGGCTTAAACCCATGTGCGTCAGGCCTCGGCACATCTTCAGGGCTTAAACCCATGCGCGTCAGCAATGGAGCCTCGGAGCATCATCAAGACTCAAGGTCCATGCGCGTCGGCATATGTATGATACAAGAACGGGATAATGAAACTCACCAACCACCGATGGCCGAACTTTAACAGATGGATGGGGAACATCAGCCACAGCAGCCTCTACGGATTCTATCACTTTGCCTCGTCCCTTGCCAGTACCGCCGCGAGGAGTTTTGGGAGCCATTTCTCAAAAGGAGAAAATTAGAGTTTTTTGAAGAAGAACTCTAAAAGCAAAAATAAAGAGAGGAAGAACTCTTTCTCTCTCTCCATCTCACGCCTATTTATAGGCACGGTCGCACGCGTGAATCGATGAAGTGTGACCTCAGCCGTCGCCTCGGGTTCTGTGAGAAGATAACCGCAGATAATCCAAAAAGATCATCATTAATCTTTTTGGTTATCGAGGCGTTATCATTTACATTAACTGAGAGGAGTATACGCCCCATCACTGATGCACAGATGCACCCGAACAGACATGCGCCCCAACAGTCACCGCCATGCTTCTTATTCAAAGTATTCCAAAACTTGTCCAAAAGTTTTGAAAACTTTGAAGGGGGTCTTGTAGAAGCATAGAATTTCAGGACCAGAAATCCTATGTGCCAAACCCTACATGCGCCAGAGAGCTCGGATAAAGTACTTCACACAGCAAAAACAACAAATATGGACATTGAAAGAGGACTTTTTATTACATATAAAAGTCTATTACATGTCTAGAAAAAGTTGTACAAAGGAGAACTTCTACAAAAAGAAAAGACCCTAAGTCTACAGCAAGACGCGGCGATCACCATGCGCCCTCAGCAGGGTGCATCCCACCATGCGCCCTCAGTGGGGCGCATCCTTTCAGTAGCTCAGTTATGTGCATCCTCTGTTATGTGCATCCCTTCGGTAGCTCAGTTACGTGCATCCCTTCGGCAGCTCAGTTATGTGCATCCCTTCAGCAGCCCAGTTATGTCCCGCTCTTCCAGCCAGGCTCACCACCGTCTAAATGCTTTGACTAAGGAAGCATTTATTGACCAGAACGATGGTGGTAATCAACCCTTTAGCTGGAGGAAGAGCTCCCCAAACCGAGGAAGAGAAGAGCACCGCAAGCCGATCTGTGGCCAGGGGAGGCTTCGATAGAGCCTCCAAAGGCGAAGGAAGACCGTAATCGAAACTGCGGCTAAAGGAGCAGCTTTCAACACAACCAGAGTGGGCGACACCCACTTTGAAGGAAGAAAGAGCCCCCAAAGCCGCAGCACCGCCATTCCGATCTGCGGCTCTTCTAGAATAACGGAGACGAGGCTCGAACATCCCTATCTTTGGATGCAACAGGCACCTTCTGCCTGCCTCAGAAGCCCTCGACTTCGATTTTTGGATGTAACAGTCACCTTCAAGTGCATCAATGAAGACATTGCGTCGCATCTTCACCTTCGGGAGCATCTCATCAACAGAATACATCCGAGTAAACAAGTTCATGTCGGAAGAACGTGAGAGAATGAGAAGCGAACTCTCTCCATGCTACTATTTATAGGTCTGGCAAATCAAACCCATACGCCAAGTGGATGGCTCTCCGAATTCCGAGCAATGAATTTGCATTTAATGGATGAACCGGACGCTTCGAATTCAGCCAGTCAAAATGGCTATTTAAAGTACTCGAAGAACGTAACAGTCGTACCATTAAAGATGTGTCACGAAGCAGATGCGCCGGTCAGACAGTGCTTCACACAGACGCGCCCTTCAAACATCAAAGCGCATCACACAGACGCGCCCTTCATCACCAAGCGCCTCACAGGGATGCGCCCCCATGCGTCCCCATACGCCTAGTGGAATGTCGATCGATGCGCCTACTCAGCTGTCCATCAAATATCAAAAACATTAAATGCTGAAGTCTGACAGAGTGGGCAGCACGCTTCCTGAAGACTGAACAGTTGACAGCTTTTTCAGAAAACGAAGAGTCGCCAACGTCAGCATCATCATTACTTTCCTCCGACGGTTACTGCCACGTGGCCTCCCAATCATCTCGCATGCGCCTCCGCAGCCATACGCCTAAATCTGCATGCGCCTCAAAAGCCATGCATCCCAGACTTTTCTCTGATCCCAAAAGACAGAAGTAAAGTCACTACTGAAGCTTCGCATGCGCCTCAAAAGCCATACGTTCTGAATGGTTCGTGACTCCCAAAAGGTTATGAGCCAAAGTCTCCTTATGTGCCCAATTCCAGGCGCATCCTACCAGATCATTCTTCATCAAATTCGAGATCTCCGAGCCATGGGTCGATAACACGTGTCCTTTGACTCGATTCACCCAAGATCTCAGCAACAGAAAGATCTTCTTTCCTGCTATGTGCCGGCTCACAACAGCAGCATGAAGAATTCAACCCCTCAATCAGGGCACATCGACCATGTGCCTCCATCAGCAATCACCACGTGGCGTCCCCGCGTCCAGGCGTATCCTACATATGCGCGCATGAGCAGCCAGCCTGCAAAGCTATAAATAGAGGGACCATTTTCTTCTCACCCACGAACGAACACACACAGAGGCAAACATACATTGACAGACAGAGACTTTGCACCACCAGAGAGGCAGATACAGACACTCAACGTCTTCCTCCTCTCAGCAAGCTCCAGCACCCAGAGCAATCTAAACCTTCAGAGAACCGATAACCGTCGTCAGATCGTCAACGGAGTCAACGCATTACCACTCGCTCCATCGGCACAAGGGACCTAGATAAACAAAAGTGTACTCCTAGGACTACATCTAAGTCCTATATTGTAACACTGTTCTATTTGTATTGAAATTTGTAATCAAAAGATTTTAATGGCAAACACTAGCTCCTTAGCTTCTTGGATGAAGAATATGAGAAGTTTGAGGATAATTTGGAGTGGTTTTGGTGGAGGAATGAATGGATTTTTGGAAGAGCACCAAAACTAGGATTTTGAGCTCCAAAATGAAGAAGTGAAGAATAAAACCTCTCTCCCTATAGTGTCTGGTCATAAGGGCCCTAATTTGCATATTTAAAATGTCCAAAATGCCCTCTCAAGTTGTCATAAAGGTTTGGTTAACCTATGGAAGCTCTTAGCCTAAGTAGTTGATTAGTTCTAATCATATTTATGACCTATTATGACTTAAATGAGTCTAATTGTATCTAACCTAAAATATAGGTCCAAGTGTCATGACAAGTCCAAATAGGTTCACTGACCAAGGGTCCAATAAATAGGCTAGGCTACTAATAAATGCAACTACTATATATAATTAATTAAATAAATATACACACTATATATTAATAATGTAAAATGACAAAAATATTCCTGTTTGGAAATATGGCAGTGACAGCCAGTACAGATCCGATCAATCTTACATACTTTTTTTAGAATCAAATAAAGATAAAAATACAAAAGAAAGGTGTAAAAATCTTGATTTTGATTCCATTATTTTTGGTTCTTGATGACGACGAGATGTTTATAGCAGTAGGTACAGACATTCTGACTTGATACTTGTAGCTGTGTATATTTTAGGTATCGACCAAAGTGGACGTTAATTATCAAAATCAGGTATGATCATAACCAGTAGGCCAATAATATCCCCCATTTTGATAATTAACAAACTTTGAGCCTATACCAAAATATTATCTTGTAACTTTAAAAATATACCTGACTTGTCTAAAAGCTTGAAACTTTTAATTTTGATTTTGGTATACTCATCTCCCCCTTTGTCATGTAATCAAAAGATGGCTCCCCTGCAATCAATGAGCCAAACAACAACAAAGAAACAACAGAATTATACCAAATAATATATATACTCACAAGTCACATCACAACTCAAGTAGTAAATCATATAAACTAGAACATCAGCAGTAGTAGATGAAAAATAAAAGCTTGCATAATGTAAAGAAACTTTTATAATAGTCTAACACTTATCATAAAGTGTCACTACGACTGATGCAAAAATCTAAAATACAACAAAAAATAAATGTACTACTAAAGATCATCATCATCATCAGAAACATCCGCATAACACTAAGTCAAAATATCATATCAACTATCCGCATTACTAGTAGCATTAGCAGGCGGCTGGGTCAGGTCGAAGAAGGCAAAGATCTGATCCTCATCAAGTCCCGGTCTGTCAAAAGTAGGGTGACGGATGACAGGCATCGGTGTAGTAGAATGATGAGTCATAGTCCACTAAATGTCTGCCATAGCATTTCTAAAGATCTAAACCTGAGAGATATGGCAAAACTCAATATTACTATAACGAGTCAGCTCGGCTTAACAATGTTGTTCCTGAACAGTGACAAAAGCATCAAATTGTTGATACAGCTTATCAATAATATGACACGGGGCTACAAGGACTAAAATATTAGCTGGAGCATCTGTTGGGGCTGGAGCTGGAGCAGGCTGAGGTAGAGCATCACCAGGAGGATGAGGAATCTCCTAAGTTAGCCCAATGATTATATCATATTTTTGAATATGACTAATCAATTAAGTTTAACATAATGAAGTCACTAATATATATTCATGTAATCACTATCATGTTGCTACTTAAACTTAGCATTGTCTTAATGTTAGCATTGTCCTAATATTCTATATCATATTTCTTTGTTTGTATCATAATACATCATACTATTTTGTTCGCCTAAACATGTATTTGCAGACATGCAGTAAGCATGATCAAACCAGGACATATGCAATGGAGAATAATTATTAATAGGCCAACGACGACGTTATACAAGAAGATTTCTCTGAACCGTCCAACAACCTATCCGGGGCTTCGTATCGGGGGTTCTGCTGCCTGGTCAGCGGACAGGGGGCGAGGGGCAGCGCCCCGTATGAGGGTTCGAGGGCAAAGCCCTCGAAAGGTATTTAGATTTGCAGATCTATTTATCTTTGGACGACCGTCGTCAAAGAAAAAGGCATCTTCAGGTCTACTCAAATATCAGAAAAAAGGCATTATCAAAGGGCAATTGGTTTTCTTATTTTATAAATATATTTTTCACATTTATTGAGTCTAGGAATATGATGTACACTGCATCATATTGGCAAGTAGGCTACCCAAGAAATATTTTCAAAATACCCTTTCATTATGAAAATAAGCCAACTTTTCAAAAGCCCAAAACTTAAAATTCGATTTACAAAATTCCCCAAAAATCAAACTCTGGTCACCAACAGAGTCCGGCCCGAGTTCAGTCTGAACTCGCCCTTAGTTCGGTTATTATCTTTGGATTTTGAACTTGGTCACCCTGCTTTTACGGATGCAACGACTATCTGTCGTGTTTCTCTCAAAGAGTTCCATCTAAATTTTGCCTGAATTTTGCCCAAATTCTGCCTTTGGAAAAACTATAAATAGAGAAGAATTTTCCTCATTTTAATACCCCTCTCCCTTTTATTCTCTCTAAGTTTAGTACGTTCTTCCAAAGTGTTCTGAGCTATTCATTTTCAAATCCTAAGCCAGTTACAATCCTCTAGTCGATTTGCCAGTACGGTACGGTCTAGAAGTTTTAGAGTGATTGTAATCAGAGGCTTGTTGAAAAAAGACACTTTACAATTGAAGTTGGTCGAGTACTTCGGATCAAAGCTCACGTTGTAGAAGTTGCAAGGACTTCGGATGAAAACTTGCGATATTTTTTTCATAGTAGATTCAACTGGAAGCTAGAGTTCTTCCGACTGGACTAGTCCTCACAAGAGGGAAACCAGTATACATCCTTGTGTTTGCATTTGCTTTCTGATCTCTGCTTTTCATTTACTTGTGATATATTATTTATGATATGGTTGCTAACATTTTTAATTAGCTAATTTCTGCTACCTACTCTATTCACCCCCTCTAGAGTATAGTGCTTTACATCTCGTTCCTACAATTGGTATCTACAATTGGTATAAGAGCAGGTGCTCCTTATATAGATATTTTGGCTTAACATTCTTGGAGCAGATCCTCATTATCAGAGCAGGTTATACAGGTAAAGCGATGTAATATTGTTATTATATAATTGCTGTTACATAGATCACTATATCACATATGGCAAGTATGTACTTCACAACTGAAGAGCAATCCACAAATCGACTCCTAATATTTGATAGAACAAACTATAGTTATTGGAAGACACGAATGAGCTTCTACCTGAAGTCTCTAAATTTTGACTTATGGTCAATTGTTGTCAATGGCTACAAAAAGCCTACTATCACTTCTATTCTCACATCCTCTATAATCAACAAGCCTTATTATAGTTACACGGAAGAAGAGAAGAAGTTAGCTAGTCTTGATACAAAAGCTATGCATACCTTTTATTGTGCTGTAGACATAAATGCATTCAATCTTATTACTACTTGCACAACATCTCATAAAATTTGGAAAGTTCTTGAAGCTACTTATGAGTGCAGGTATGAAAGCGAAGCTAGCAACTTCAGAGAGGAAGATAGTCTTCATAATGATGTAAATATATGCATGAATGAATTGGGATTTAAGGTACAACATAATTCCTTATACGAAGAAGAGCTTATATGTGAAAAATACAAAAATACAGGCCACATCGAAGAAGATTGTACTACTACTAGAAAGGAGAGTCACTACGAACGATCAAATAAAGGAAGATTATCATCTAACAAGTACGCTAGCATAAGCATATGGTGTGAAAGCGAAGCAAGCAATTTCGAAGAAGAAGAGACCTCATCAAGCTACAATACGCTCAATGGTATTATCCAACGAGGTACAAGACAACTCTGTTCTGGAAGAGAATGAATTCTTTTATGATGAGTTATCTGATGCTTTCAGTGATCTATTGGAAGAACACAAAAAAGTATTAGATAAGTATAAGTAAGCTAGAAATGATATTCTATCCTATAAGCATGAGAATAAAAAGCTTACTTGCTTATTGAATGATGCTAGAAATACTTCTTATTCTGATAATTCTACTGAGATTTTCATACTTGAGTTTAGATTGCATGAGGCACTTGATTACATTGAGAAAAGAACTCAAGTAAATGCTAAACTTAAGGAGGAATTAGAATCAGAAAAGAATAAGTATTCTATTGCTTCATGTAGAATTGATGCTCTTAATGCTAAATATGATGAGATATGTGCTAACTCTAAAAAGTTAGAGATTAGACTGAAAAAGCAGGTATTACAACCTATTACTCAGTCTAACACAAGATATGTGACACATCACAAAGCCACACATGACAGATCTTTTACAAAGGAAGCAAGCATAGCTAAAGCTTCACACAACCATGCTTTCTATTACAAGTATCCACGCACATCATATCATACCACTACACGTTCTCATGCTACTGCACATAGAACTAATATTAATACTTTCTGTCATTATTGTGGTATGAATGGACACATTTCTAATCATTGTCAGATTATAAAACTAGTTGATATGAACTTGTGTAAATGGGTTCCCAAAGCTAACAAATGTGGATCCAAGTATTGGATACCAAAGTCTTCACCTAATATTTCAGGTGGAGCTACTTATGCTGAACCATAGAACCATGGAACGTGTTGCTGGTTGCACAACTACAAAGGTCATCTTCCATGCAATTGGACCAACATAAGTGTGGTCACTTGAACCACTTTGGTAACATGCTAAATGATTTATTTTATAGTTTTATTTATAGAATCTAGCATGTTCTTATTAATGTCTTTCTATTTGATATCTTTTAGTGTTTATTGTTTGAATCAATGTATGATATAATCCTAGCATGACTAGCTGTTTAGCTTAAATGATTAGTTCAAACTATATAGTATTTTATTTACACATTTGTCTATGTATGCTCTTTACTCTTAATCTTATTCTTGAAGCATGCATACCACTGTAGTCCATAGGAGCTTATTTTTTTTGGATTAATATATTTTTGACTCTTCGTCTTTAATATTTTTATGGCCACTTCTTACCGATTTGTCTTTAACATGTCATATTTACTTTGATCGGTATTTTGTAAGTATGCATGTTTAGCACAAGTCTCCTATTTACTTGAAAAGTATATATATATATACTTTTATGTTAACCTTGTGCTTGCGTAATATATTCACTATTGATTCTCAAATTTTATTGTGATTAACTTCTTACGAATCAATTACATCTTTGTCTGATAAAGCATATCTATGCATGTTTTTGATATTATGATAATTTTTTAATGCTTTTTAAGGATACATGAATAATTTATTGTCATTCATATATTGCTCATATGTTTCTTATATTAATATATATTTTTGTATAAATATCTTTATGGAGATATATGTGTTAAGTTCAAGTTCTATATTATTTTAAAAAAAAGTAGTTTCAAACTTGTGCTTATCTCATACTTTAGCTATTGATTACCTTGAACAAATTTATGTTCTTCTTTTATCAGCTTCTTCCCCAAAGCCTCTTTTAATGATATTTTTCTTGGCTTTTTGGATGACATTTTGGACATGACTTCTTATTTAAATAATTTTTTTAATATATAGATCTTGATAAACCATTCTTTGGGTATTTACTTCTTTTATAGATAGGGATTCTGGATTTCGATGTTGTTCGATGATACTGCAAATATTCCTTTAAATCTAAGTTCTTAAAGTAGAGATCATTTTGGGTACAAGCCGAAAGGGTCCTTCTATCATACAGGTGTAATAGCCTGAAGCGACGGTGTACTAGTCTTCGGACTACCGCTAGCTGGGTATCGGCCCCTGCAGCTAACCCGAAGTGATAAATACTTTATAGACTTATGATTTATTAAGTTCTACTTGCAACTATTATATAGTTCTGGATCCAAGGTACTGAACCCAGTCCCCTAGGTTCCAGAATACATCAGCGTATCTAAGTCCTATATTTTGATTTACTAAATGTTATATATTTTATTGTTACCCAGTGATTTTATAACACATATAAATAAATTTAATTGATACATCTTATATCGTATGCTATATTTTCTAATATTTTTTTAATTGATTTCATATTGCACAGATTTTTCTTAAATCCTCGGTTATTAAAGAAGAGATTTGTTTTGGGTATAAGCCTACAAAGGGTCGATCTGTTTGTCACTACAGCTACGGCTAAAGCAAAGCGATACTTAAATGTTCCCTGGTGAACCTCTGTTAGCTGGGACAGTACCCTGCAGTTAACCTAAGATTGATCAACGCTTTATAAACTAAAGATCTATTTGCAATTGTTGTCTGATGGATTTTGGGTTTTAGCATTGATGGATAATATTGTTTAATGATATTTTTTACAAAAGGTAACATACATTGATCTTCCATAGGTTAATGTTTGTCATCCTTTAATTTATTCATTTTTCTGTCACACTATTCGATATTCAGACTTGATGATCTTGTGACTACTCATTGAACATTATGGTCTTGTGATTTCGTCTTTAGCTTGTATAATATTCATAATTTTAAGCTTTTTATTATTATTTTCCTGTTCAAGTTATTTACTATCTATAGCAGTAACTCTTTGCACGGGAGAAGTCAGTCATATTGAATTTCTCCCTTTCAAAGCATTTTTTCTCTTTAACTCTACGGTTATCTGATGGACACCGTGCAACGACATTAAAAGTGAAAAAATAAACTTTGATAAGAAGACCTAATATTTTTTGAATTAGTTTCCTACTTCTAGAAATATGTCTCTGAATTTTTTTGTAAATTTTGTCAATAGTATTATTTTTGGATATAACCATGTAAAGGTGGAGCAGTTAATTGTTTTAAATCAATTATTCCCTTGACATGTCATATATCTAGAACATATTTTTCTTGGGACATTTTCTAGTTATGTTTATTTGTTCAAAATAGGCTACTTATGATTTATTGATTCTTTTAGTAAAACTGTTTTCGTGATATAAAAATTCGAATTGCCAGCTTTCAGTCTAAGGACTAAATGGGCACATTCGAACATTTTTTTTGCATAACTTTTCATAATAAATTTTGCATTTCAAAATTCTCTTGATTTCTCTCTTATTTATTGAATCTGTCCGTTATTCGCATTAAGACAGTTTTCAAAAATTCTTTGCTGTCTTGAAATCATTTTTAATTGGAGACATATTTTGTTTGTTCATCTTTAAGCATTTATTTATTGGATATTCTTTTACTTGCCTAAAGATGATATTTTTTTTAAGTTTGAAACTTTATATGCATTTAACCAAAGGAAAGAAAGATACATATCTTGGATATTCCTTAGATCTTGTGATTATTTATTTTATCTATTCTTGCATATAAATTACTTTGGAACTAGATACACACATTTTAAGGTAGAGCAAATTAATTGTTTCAATTCTTTTATGCCCTTAATATGTGGTATACCTAGTTCATCATGGACATATATTCTTTTACTTAGCATATCTTATTGATTTGTTCATGATTATTGATTTTAGTAAGTCTATGAGAGAATATATGATTATTATTATTTATTTATTTTTAATTCTCTTATTTTATTCGAGTTTCTAAAAGTTATCTTGCCAAATATATTTAATTATCCTTATTTAATGATTCTTTTGAGTTAAATTGATTTGACTTTTCTATTGAGATTTTATCTCAAAGTTCATGATTATTTATATTTAGACTGATCATTTTTGCAGGGGAGCATTCAAGTCGACTGAATTTCTCCTTCTTAAGTATTTTGTCTTCATTACCTTCATGTTTATCTAATGGATATACATATATCATGCTATGGTAATTGAATTCAAATGCATGAACTTTGGTATATATTATGCATAGATTCTAGTATATTTATTTTGTTTTATTTTCGATGATAATATTCTTTATGGAATTGATTCACTAATTTGTATGGGCAAATTATGAATCATATTTTTTGTGATCATTGTTAAAAGTCTCATTATATCTTTATTTTTTAGTATACTAGATCTACGAATTTCTAATCCTCATGGATTATTTTTGACCAATGATTGATTTCTATGTTATTGGTAGCTATTGTTTATTTCTCTTTCAAAACTACAGTTTCATTTATTCATCATATTGTGTTTTGAATGTCTTTTTGGATTTTTAGTTGGTAAACTATGTATTGTTTGATTTCAGTTTTCTTTGTTAACAATCAACCAACTATATTGTGTTTTGACATATTTTTTCTATTTTATGTAATTTTTTAAAACTTGTCATTATACCGTTCTCATAATCCTTGATCATGATTATTTTTGCCTTCCTCCTTCACTTATGCTTGAGTTTGTTTTCTCTCTTATTATGGGGGAGCTTATTTTTTGATCATATCAAAGGTGGAAAAATAAGTTTAAGTTAGCATACAATATTCTAGTATTATGTGTTTATTAGTGATACATGTATCTATTGTATATATCTTAAACATAACTGATTTGTCATAATCAAAAAGGGGAAGATTGTTAGCCCATTGATTATATCATATTTTTTAATATGGATAATCAATTAAGTTTAACATAATGACGTTACTAATATTCATGTAATCAATATCATGTTGCTACTTAAACTTAGCATTATCCTAATGTTAGCATTGTCCTAATGTTCTATATTATATTTCTATGCTTGTATCATAATGCATCATACTGTTTTGTTTGTCTAAACATGTATTTGCAGACATGCAGTAAGCATGATCAAACATGATCAAACCAGGACATACACAATGGAGAATAATTATTAATGGGCCAAAGATGGCGTTATACAAGAAGATTTCTCTGAACCGCCCAATAACCTATCCAGGGCCTCGCATCGGGGGTTCCGCTGCTCGGTCAGCGGACAGGGGTCGATGGGGAAGCGCCCCCATGGGGGTTCTAGGGTGAAGCCTCCGAAAGGTATTCAGATTTCCAGATGTGTTTATCTTTGGACGACTGACGTCAAAGAAAAAGGAATCTTCAGGTCTCCTCAAATATCAGAAGAAAGTCGTCATCAAAGGGCTATTATTTTTCCTATTTTATTAATATATTTTTCACATTTATTGCGTCTAGGAATACGATGTACACTGCGTCGTACTGGCAAATAGGCTACCCAAGAAATATTTTTAAAATACCCTTTCATTTTGAAAATATACCAACTTTTCAAAAGCCCAAAACTCAAAATCTGATTTACAAAATTCCCCAAAAATAAAACTCTGGTCACCAACAGAATTCGGCCAGAACTCGCCTCGAGTTCGGTTGGTGTTGTTGGACTTTGAACTTGGTCACCCTGCTATTACGGATGCAACAGCTATCTGCCGAGTTTCTTTCAAAAAAATTTGTCAGAATTCTGCCCGAATTCTTTGGAAAAACTATAAATAGAGAAGAATTTTCCTCATTTCAACACACCTCTCTCTTCTCTTCTTTTTAAGCTTAATATGTTCTTCCAAAGTGTTATGAGCTATTTATTTTCAAATTCTAAGCCAGTTATAATCCTCTAGTCGATTTGCCAGTGCGGTACGGTCTAGAAGTTTTAGAGTGATTGTAATCAGAGGCTTGTTGAAAAAAGATACTTCACGGTTGATGTTGGTCGAGTACTTCAGATCAAAGCTCGCGTTGTAGAAGTTGCAACGACTTCGGATGAAAACTTGCGTTGTTTTTTTTCCTTAGTGGATTCAACTGGAAGCTAGAGTTCTTCCGACTGGACTAGTCCTCACAAGAGGGAAACCAATATGCATCCTTGTGTTTGCGTTTGCTTTTTGATCTCTACTTTTCATTTACTTACTTGTGATATATTATCTGTGATCTGGTTGCTAACATTTTTAATTAGCTAATTTTTGCTACATACTCTATTCACCCCCCTCTAGAGTATAGTGCTTTTCATCTCGTTCCTACAATTGGTATCTATATCCTAGACCTAAGAAGATCAAAAGGCGTCCTAAAGATAGGACAAGAATCTAAAGGAATAAAAAAATTGAAGGATTGTCATCAGATGCATGGGGTAAAGGAGGTTATGGCCAACCTTTCGACAATTGATCATGAGTGCCAATATTTTTTTATAAAAGGAAAAGAAAATCGTAAAATAAATATGGTACATCGCAGATAATTCTAAATACGTGATCTCGTCAGTAGATACCGTCTTTGGTAAGAGAGAGAAAATAATAATGCAATGCAACTCATAGAAGTGTTGGTTGAAGTTGCGTGCGTATAGCCATTTCTGAGGAACCAGATCTGGATGACACAACGTGACTTTAAAAGATTCAAGGGTCATATCGTCAGAAAGTTTAACTTTAGTTAATTATGTCGAGAAGAGCGTCACTGTTATTTTGTATTTGAAAATACTCGCTCAAATCGACATAATTAAATTCAAATTCGATCCTGCTAAATGATGAGAGAATACAATCTTCTGACTCTTGCAAGTTATAGTAAAACCTGCGAACCGCATTTTTATATATTGGATTTAAAACTTCTAAAATTTTACATAGACCAAGATTTTCAAAAGTATTAAATATTCCGATAAAACAATAAAATTAATTGTTTTTCGGACATAGCTCACAATAAGAAAAATGATCAAACCAGTTAATTGATCTCTCTAGAGAAACAAATAATGTAGGATCATATTCCTCATTGTCGTTGTTTGCAAAAACAAAAAGTGTTTGATTACAAACTAAGAAGAGTATAATAGTACAATTTGATTTATGGAAAAGTAAAACTGTAGGAATCTCATCAGAAGACGATCACTTTATCCCGTGGACGATACGATGTCGAAGAAGAAAGCCTTTGGACAGTGGTGCAGAAAGTGCTCAGGAGATTATGATAATTAGTGATGCTTTGAAAGTGATTTGGAAATATTTTTATAGAGTTTAGAGATAACTGTTATGTAGTTATCCAGATTAGCGCAAACTGCAATTGGCGCGCCATTCACCCAGTCGTGCGAATGGTTGGTTTAACTGCTTGGACGCGTGACATTTTGTGAGGGAGATGCGCTTGGTCATGGGTAATGTTGTAGCTCCCTTTCCCAGAAATTGTTGAATTATTTTTTTATTATTTATTTGATTTAAATGGCAATTTTTATATTTTTATAAATAATTATTTAGTTAATTATTACGGTAGGTGATTTTAGCCATGATTAAGTTTTGAAGTACAAGACGAATAGGAATCATGGCACGGATAGTGCAGTGGCGTGCCTTGACTAGTATATTAGCCATAGTGGGAATGACCGAGCCCTAGTGATGTCCTAACAAGGAAAACCATGCTAAGTTGCGACTTAACCCATATAGATAAATTAATTATTCAAGATTATGATTTTAGGAGACCCGGTTGTGCAAATTTAGTCCGAAATGGACCCGAACTAAGCTCAAGCCCAAGCAGGCATATAGTGAGATCAAAGACGTCCATGTAGGTAGGTAGATGTGCGTATATACGAATTGGTAGTTCATTTTATAGCCTAGTGATAATTTCTATAGTAGAATATTTAATATTGCATATTAAGTATTTTATTTATTTTATTATTGCTATTAATTGTAAATATACATATATAATTATTACTAGTTGTTTCTATATCTTCTAGCAAATAGATATAGAAGGGTAATTAGAAATTTAAAGTATATATGTATATATATATATATATATATATATATATATATATATATAATATATATATATATATATATATATATATATATATATATATATATATATATTGTAAATAAATAGAGTAAACATATAGAGTAAATAAATATATATTTATAAATGTATGTGAATGTATATATAAATATATATACTATATATGTTGGTATGTGTACATATATATAAATATATATTATATGGGTGTATGTGTATATATATATATTTTTATATATATATACACATACACACACACACACACATATATATATATATATATATATATATATATATATATATATATATATATATATATATATATATATATATATATATATATATATAGTAAATAAATAGAGTAAATATATAGAGTAAATAAATAAATATATATAAATATATGTGAATGTATATATAAATATATAATATATATTATATGTGGGTGTATGTGTATATATATATGAATAGATTTTATGTAGGCTAAGTCCTTCGCAGAAGCAGTGAAGGGATCGACCCAGACGATTCCTGTCATTGCGCCGCGTACGATTGCTTCTTTTAAAGGCTCACCTTCAATCTCCTTCACGGAGGAGGAAGAATCACTTCTAGCAGACCCATTCAAATATGCTTTAATTGGGAAATTCTCGCATACTAGGCCTCCGATCGATTTGATCAGGAAGGCGCTATCTGGCTTTGAGTTCGTAGGCTCCATCTCGGCGGGGGTTATAGATGAAAAGCACATCCTCATCCGACCATCAAGTGAATTTGATTTCCTTAGGCTTCGTTCTAAGGATCTGTGGTACGTTGCTAGGGCTCCTATGAGGATCTTCAAATGGGATCCTGACTTCTCTCCTTTCCAGGAATCACCAAAGATACCCGTGTGGGTTACATTGCCTAATCTTCCTCATCATCTTTATGCTAAGGATGCATTATTTGCCATTGCTGCAGTATTTGGGATACATCTCAAGATAGACAAGGCAACATCGGAGTTATCTCGGCCGAGCATGGCTCGTATATTCATGGAGATTGATGCATCTAAGCCACTCCAACATCGTATCCGCATCAACTTACCAAGTGGTGGTTTCTGGCAGTTGATAGAGTATGAATCAACTCCTCTTTATTGCTCTCACTGCCGCCATCAGGGTCATTCAATTGCCTCATGCAAAATTAAACACAAAGAATGAGGAAAAGAGCTCTCCAAAAGAAAACTCCTGCATAGACTAGTGCACAACCTACAGTAGATGAAGTTATTCACATTGTCCAAAGGAAAGATGCGGCCCAGCCATCGAGGGATGTCAACTCAGCTCTGCAACCACTCCACTCTTCGGCTATTACCTACCAGATATTAGAAAAGGACCCGGTTATTCACGTTCCTGTGAGAGAGACTTCTCCTGTTGATGGGACGGCGGCCATTACTCCTAGTAATGGAGATGCCACAATTGGACAGGACCAACCGGTCTCTTCTCAACCAAATTCTTCTGACCAAGAAACTGAAGTACCACATTTGGATGATGACGTTCGTGACAAGGAAGACAGTGAGGAGGAGGGCGAACTTCAGAGCTGGGTCGACGAAGTTGAAGAAGAAGAGGCTGGAGCGAAGGAAGCAGCGGAGAAACCTAAGTCTAAGCGTAAGAAGCGACCACTAGAGCCTACAGATAGAGTCATACGTTCAGTCTCCACACACACAAAATCTGGTAAAAACCTACTCCCTAATAATGTTTAACATCATGTGTTGGAATATTCGGGGGGTTGCAAATAAGATGGCTCTTAAAAGACTTCGTAATATTTGTCGAGTGAACAAAGTACAATTGTTGGCTATCTTGGAGCCAAAAGTCGATAAGTCAAAGCTGCTACATTATCAGTTAAAGCTTGGTTTTGACAAGGGTTTCTCTAATTAGAAGGGCAATATCTGGGTTTTGGCAAAGTCGGGTTGCACCATATCCCTATTGGATTCGTTTGATCAGGCAGTGTCTATTGCCTTTAAGAATAAATTCTTCTTGTCTGAAGTGATGTTTTCATTCGTGTATGGCCATAATAAGAAAGCGGGTCGTTGGACATGTGGGATAGGATGCTCAATCTTCGGGCTTTATACAATTATCCTTGGGCAGTAGGAGGAGATTTTAATACTATATCAGGGACTGATGAGAAGGTTGGGGGTCGTTTACCTTGCCAAATATCAATTCAGGAGTTTTTAAACTTTTAACTAGCTGCTGGCCTGACAGACCTCCCTATAATTGGGAGTAAATTCACTTGGTTTAAATCCAAATATGGGGAGAGGAGGGGTTCGAGATTAGACAGAATGATGGTTACTCAGGACTTGCTTGCTCTTGCCCCGTTGTCGAAGGAGGAAGGAGGAGCATCTGAACAGGGCTGAGTCCGATCATGCACCGTTACTAATCAAATTGGTGACCAAACATGAAGGTGGTAGGCGTCCATTCAGGTTTCTTGATTTCTGGATAAAACCGGAGGGTTTTTTGCAGTTGGTGCAGGAGGCTTGGAACTCAACTATCCATGCTAATAGCTTGGTTCGTGTATGCGTTCGACTGGCTGCTTGTCGAACAGCTCTTTCGCAGTGGAGTCATAAAATATTTGGCGATATTTTTTAGGAAGTTAAATCTGCGGAAGATCAAGTCCTTGCTGATGAGGTAGCATTTGAGGTAGATAGGACAGGGGAAAAAAGAATGCAATTAGACAGGTCTACAGCAGTGTTGAAGCAACGCCATACATATATGGATTCCTATTGGAAACAGAAGGCGCGACTTCGATGGGATATTGAAGGTGATCGAAATACAAAGTATTTTTATGAGTGTGTTGATAGCAAACAGCGTAAATTGCATATTCACCACATTATAGGTAATGAAGGCAGCGTCAAAACTGAATTAAAGGAGATCCAGCATGTTGCAAACACTTATTATGAAAAGCAGTACAAAAGTATTAGAGTTTAAGAGGATGCCGCGCTATTGGAGGCCATTCCTTATCTCCTGTCTGAGGATGATAATGCAACCCTAACTGCTGAACCGACGAAGGAAGAAGTTCTACACACTATTAAAAGCATGGATACAAATAGTACGGGGGGTCCAGATGGCTTTACAGTGGCTTTCTTTCTGGTGTGCTGGCCGATTATTGCAGATGACATTGTTGAAGCTATCTCCTTATTCATGGCAGGCTTTGAATTGCCGAAGGCTATCACGAGCACAACATTGGTCTTGATTCCTAAACACAATAATCCCAGGTACATGACTGAATTTTGCCCAATCAGTTTATGTACTGTGTTTAACAAAATTATTTCTAAGTTGTTGGCTCTACGACTTGCTCCAATACTTCCTAGAATTATCTCTCCCGAACAAAGTGGTTTTGTTAGGGGTAGAGAGATTGTCGACAACATATTACTAGCTCAAGAAATGCTGAGCTTGATGAACACCAATAGTAGAAGGGGTAATATTGCTATCAAGCTAGACATGGATAAGGCGTATGATCGATTAGATTGGACATTTTTGATGCAAATCATGCGGAGATTCGGGTTTTCTGAAAGTTGGATTAGTACGGTGTTCCACCTTATTAATAATGTTTGGTACTCCACTATTATAAATGACATTTCTTCAGGTTTCTTCCAAGCTTTCAGAGGAGTTCGGCAAGGTGATCCCCTATCTCTAGCTTTATTCATTATTGCTGCTGAAGTTTTGTCCAGAAATTTAAATAAGACTCTGGAGAATGCTTTATTCAAACATTATTATGCACCAAGTGGTTGTCCTGCTATTATACATTTGGCATTCGCCGATGATATATTATTATTTTCTGCGGGTGACATACGCTCGGTTCAGCTACTTTATGGAGTTTTGTCGAGGTATGAACGAGCGTCAGGACAAGCCATTAATGTTTCTAAATCATCCATTTATACAATGCCATCATTTGATAGGAAGGAGGAGCTCCATGATATTACTGGGTTTGAGATCAAACAGCCCCCTTTCACGTACCTTGGTTGTCCAATGGCAGTTGGTGTTCGAACTACCATGTTATATGAAGATCTAATTGCAAAGATTAGAGGGCGTTTAGAAGGTTGGCAACAAAAAAATTCTTTCGTATGGAGGGAAGCTAACTTTATTGAAATCTGTTTTGCTCTCTATCCCGATGTATACAATTGCGGCTTGCAATCCCCCCAAGGCTATCCTGAATAGATTGGAAAATATGTTTGTTCGATTTTTTTGGGGTTCACATGATGGCTAGCAAAAGTATATATGGGCAAGTTGGAGCTCTATGTCACGACCGATCGAGGAAGCGGGTTTGGGTGTGCGATCATTGAAAGACACGATAGATGCCTTCACTGTTAAATTATGGTAGAAATTGAAGACCCAGAAAGGATTGTGGCAGCGCTTCATCAAAGCCAGATACTGCAAGTTTCAGGACTTGGATTCAGCTGGGGCTCCTCAGAAATGTTCTCATGTTTGGAAGAGATTGTTACAAGGTCGGGAACTGGCAAATTATCATATCACTCCTTTGGCTTCGGGAGAATGGGCTTGGTCTTCAACATCTACAGGAAAGTTTTCAGTAGCAGCTGCTTGGAAGGTAACGCGTGTACCACACCCTGTACGATCTGAGTTTAAACACATTTGGAGTACATGTATTCCTTACAAGTGGTCGGTCCTATTCTGGCGAATATTGCATAACAAATTACCCACTGATGATAATGTCCAAGCTATGGGGTTTCATTTAGTGTCGAAATATCATTGTTGTGTAAACCCTAGTGTGGAGACAACACAACATATCTTTAAACAGGAGACATGGTTACTCAAGTTTGGCGCCATTTTCAATCTGACTTTCAAATCACATCAAGAAGGTCAGACTTTGCTATATGGTGGAGGAGGTAGAACATCCACCTTAAGGAGATTGTGGTAGTTGCTGTGTATTGGGTGACTTGGAAAAATAGGAACAAATGGCGCTACGAAGAGTACAATTATTCAGTAAATCAACTAGTACATGAGGCTCATCGACAGATTGGAAAGGCGATGAAGCGATGCAATCATAATCCATCCCTCTCGGCAACTTGGCATCAGATTGGAGTTGGATAGTTCAATCTTGTATATTATGCACTTCGAATATTTTCAATAAAGTTTCTACTTTTGAGTGAATATATATATATATATATATATATATATATATATATATATATATATATATGAGTGTATATATATGAGTGTATATAGATCTATATATATATAGTTATATATAAATTAAAAGAAAGGAGGACAGCAGAGGGCTTAAGCCAGCCCAGGCCCACAATAGCCTTTCAGGCAACAGCCCGGCCCGAGCTATCCCCAAACCCAGCCAAGGGGGAGCCAAGCCTGAGCCCTCACATATACGCACGTATATGTATACACCCGAGCGAAAGAGCAAACAGAGGAAGAAAAACTTTGACAAACCTAAATCCCTAACGTCGTACCATCCTGGTGACATCCCAGCACTGGGCGCCGCCACACGCGCGGCCACTGGCCGGCCGAACACGCCGGAGGCACGCGCGCACGGTCTGGAACAGAGTAGCCGCAGTAGCAAGTGCGGGAAAACACACATATTTCGAGGAAAATTTCTCCCCTTGTACTTCATCGTTTAATGTTTCGTAAAGTATTCCAGAGAGCCTATATAACCCTCTCGAGATCCCACCAAGGGAGTTTGAGGATAGCGTCATAACCTGCCCAAAAACTTGATGCCAACATCGGCAAAACCCTATCCCGAAACAGGACTTATGACAGTCCATGTACCTATATTAGAAGATCGATTCGGATCGATCTAACACCAGATTAGAAATTATATTTGAACAAAGCTTTAGATCTCATGACCAGGATTGAAAAGCTTATTTTATTTTCTATTTTAAACAAATATCGACTCAGTTATTTGGTTTCGAAAATCATCAAAAACTATTTTTAAAATAATAAACTCTTAGAAAAACACTCCGGTACGACGTATGTCCCGCTAGTCCGGGTGATGTGATCGCGAACCGAAAGCATTGAAAGGTGCGTAACGGCTTCGTGGACGTGTGGGCTTTGACGGAATTCAAATTGGTTGCGTGTGCGTGACGAATTTGATGCGTATCCGTCAAAAGTTACCGTATCGACCTTTATGCAAATTTCCTAATTACTTTATGCACGCTCGTCAAATTGAGACGAAACTTGCGCCAACAGGACCGTATCATTTTTCTGGTCCTATATGTCAAGTTTGGTCTGATTCTGAGACAGTTGAATGGATCGCCGTTTCGCGGGCCCCACGATCCGAGTCAGCGGGCGATTTTGTGCACGGTCCACCGAAATCCACAATTGGATACACCGTTGGGTTCGTATCATCAAACAGGATCCGTAGACATATAGTTTGACGACTTTAGAGACCATTGACTCTGGCACGCTTTTCGGTGCAAAGCGGGTCCAACGGCGGACATCGTTTTTGTCCAAAATTACCGTTTTATCCCTGTGTTCAGAATTGGACTTAAGGACAGGCAATCCTAGCTAATTTGACTATTCTGAGAACGTTGGTAATGTTTGGTTCAGCTTTCGGAGGCAGTTGTGATATTTGGACTTATTTGGCTTACCGGTTGACGGTTTATTGTTGGATCTCCGTACAACCCTCAAGCAAGTATACCTTGCCGAACATATACAGTATTTACATTATTTTCTTTTCCTTATTGTATTCCTTTTCATATTATCACATGATTTCATATTGTGATTAATTTGCCTTGATCGTTTTACTTGTTCTTGATTTACGTGCACGTATAGGATATTTGACATTGCTAGATTATTGGTCTTTTCGTGTTACCTTGTCTCGTGATTGAGTTGTCAGTTTCTATATCTATCCTTGACTTGACCATTCTTGACTGGAAGTATCTTGTATTGTACTACAGTCGAGATATACTATAGATTGGGAGTATATTACATTGTACTACGATCTATAGCCGATTCTTCTACCTTGATATTGCTTGATTAACTTAACTTGAGATATACTATAGATTGGGAGTATCTTACATTGTACTACGACCTATAGCATATATTGATTGATTGACTTGACTTGACTTACGACACTATAAATTGGGAGTATCTTGCATTGTACTACGATTTATAGGAGTCTACTTGACCTTGTATCCATTAGGAGAGGTGATCGATACTAGAATTAGCTAATCTCGACTAAGAGTGTCACGCCCCAAAACCAAACTACTGGAGAGCGGAGGCGGACATAGCCAGCTACGTATATTGTAGTATAATCTACCTCGCTATACGGTCACGGCTGTCTAGATACATGAGGGTTTAACTACAAGCCATCAGTCTCTTATGGTCAGGAACAATCCTATTGTCTCAATCTTAAGCAAGTAAGTAAATGTTACAAGATATTAGAGCACCAAATATACAATATTAAGGCGTCCCATACATTACATATTTGGATGATCATGAAGCTAGTCATATAAAATGTGAGAACTAGCAAGAGTTTCAGTCATACATGATCGACCCTTGGATTTGTCAATCATGTTACAGCCCGTAGGCAGACAGTAAGTAAAGTTGCAAACGAGCTAACACTTGCTCGGCGGCTAAACGCCTCAAAAGGATAATTTTACAATGGAGTGGAAGAGCCAAAATAAAATCCACTCGTTGCCAGGGTTACGCCTGGTGGTCACCATCTGGCTGGAAGGTAAAGAGATCCTCTGGAGCTGCTCTGGTATCTGGCCATACAAAACCAGCTGGGTCAGATCCCAGAAAGAGCAAGTGCCACAAAGGAGGCTTCACTTAAGAACTAAAACCAGCAATTAGCATAAAACATAATTATATAATAAAGACTGGAGATATAGAAAATCATGATGATATACGATAAGATAACCATGGGACTATTCAGATAACCAAGTTACAACCCTTAAACCAAACAAGGACTGGGATTGTTACCCTTCGTCTGAACGAAACTTGGTTTTCCACCATTTATCGATAAGGTAAAAGCATAAGCAATCAGGTCATGTAACAATCTTGTACAGGATCCGGACAAGACTAGACTGGGTTAGACTCCATTCAATCAGTCACGGCCAAGCAATGAGTACGGCTTGATACTTTAACTAACTAGGGTTTTCACAGGCCTAGTTACTTGCAAGATGCAATAAGATTATTCCACAGCCACAAGCCCTGCAGACCATCCAGGCTATCCAGACGCAAATTAGCGGTTGAATTCATGTGGGTACATCATCCAGGAAAGGCAGGTACCCTTAAGAAGCTTAAAGGGTGCAATACATGACAGGGTGATGGAAATGTGCCCTACTCGACGGCAGGCTACAGATCCAATGATAGGGCGCCCAGATAACGGGATTGCCTGTAGCTGGAAAATCTCTTCATGACTACTGGATTATTCTATTTATTAGCCCTAGTCAGTTTAAGTAGGCACCCCTGACCGTGGTACTCAGGGGTCCCGGCCCTAGATATGATGCGAAACAGTACTGGTTCATTGGTATAAACACAATCGTCCACGGTGTCCAGGCCTTTTATTCTTGTCATGTCGTGCTAGCCGTCGCAACAGTATTCAATAGTTCCCATCATGCTTGCTTTTCATGTCTTGTCATGTCATGTCAGTACTTGTCATACCATGCTATATACAATTATCAGTCCAATCGTGTCAATCAAGTCAAGGTTATCAAGTCCGTGACAAGAGGGTACAAGCAAAAGGCCCACCGGTACGCATGGGGGCTCAAAGCCTCTATGCGAGACTCTACGCGAGGCTCTACGCACGCGAGACTCTACGCGAGGCTCTACACACGTGAGACTCTACGCGAGCGGGAGTCGTCCTTGCATAGAGCTCGAATGAGCTCAGCATTGAATAGGGTTACGCAGGCATGCAAGGCATGCGTATAAAAAGGGGACACTACGCGGGCACGTGAAAACGTGTGCGTAAAGAAGGAGATGCTACACTGGCACGTAAAAACATGGGCATAAAGGAAAGTCACTACGCGGGCATGTATGAACGTGTGCGTAAAGGCTCGTCTTCTCCCCAAGGCTGAGACTTGCAGCCATGGAGACTCAAGAACTCAAGAACCCCATCCCGGCCAAGACTTGGTGAAATCCAGCCATACAAAAGCCAAACTTGCGTAAAATCAAAATTCCCACCACATGGAACTCTCCATTTTCGGAAACAACCAAGTTCAGTAGATCAAAACCATGAAGATCAAAAATACTAAAACTTAGATCTACATGAAATGAACCATGAAAATTTAAAATGCTAAGTACTAAAGTGTCTTAGAATCTCGTAATGAGGATAATAGAACAACAAAAATTGAGTTCCTTCATGAAGCAAGTCGTACTTGCCTACTGCAGGAGGTCGGTAGAGAAATAAAGAAGAAGAGTAGTAATGGGAAATGAATGAGGAGAGAGAAGGGTTGTTGGGTTAATAAATGGGGGATGGTGGTAGGTAGGGGTTTGCATACTAACCCAAACCAAATCCAACCAGACCGAACCCAACCGAACCCGATGCATGCCCCAGCCAGAATAAACCACACGAGCCATGAAATGCCAACTAACCCATGCCAATGTAAGAAATCCAAGACAAGCCAGCCAGGACAAGTCAAAATACGGGTCCGGGGTACGTACACGTATACCAAAATACGTATAACGAAAACTGAGGGTGACAACTCTACCCACCTTAAAAGAATTCCGTACTCAGAATTTAATCAAGAGGCTAGAGATGTCGAGCAAGCTATACTAATCACAAGCAAGATATAACTAAACAATCAATCGAACAATCAATCATACAAGCAAGGAATCGAAGACATGAGGCATAAGGAATATATTATACCTCACGAGTCAAACAGGTCGGGATATCGCAATCGGATGTCATCCTCACGCTCCCACGTTGACTCACCCAAAGAGTGATGACCCCAAGCAACACGGACAAACTTGATAGTCTTGTTCTTGAGTATCTTCTCTCTTCGGTCCAATATGGATACGGGTCTCTCCTCATACGAAAGGTTGGCACCAACAACCAATTCCGAATGATCAAGGACATGACTCAGATCCGGGATATACCGTCGCAATTGAAATATATGGAAGACATCATGCACCTCACATAACGACGGCGGAAGAGCGAGACGATAGGATACATCACCTACTCGTTCAAGAATGTCGAATGGCCCTATATACCTAGGACTAAGCTTTCTTCGTACGCCAAAACGAATGACGCCACGGGTAGGCGAGATCCTGAGGAATATATGGTCGCCGACAGAAAATTCAAGGGGACGCCGATAAGAATCGGCCCAATGACGCTGGCGATCTTGTGCAACTCGAAGATGATCTTTTACTTGCCCGACCACTTCAATAGTCCTCGTTACCATCTCTGGACCAAGCATTTGCCTCTCGTCTATATCGTCCCAAGCTAAAGGAGATCTGCACTTTCTGCCGTACAAGGCCTCATAGGGTGCCATCTGGATACTGGCCTGGAAACTATTGTTATAGGAGAACTCCACGAGATGCGGGTGATCTTCCCACGAACCACCGAAGTCAAGTGTACATAAACGCAACATATCTTCAAGAGTCTAGATCGTGCGCTCCGACTGACCATCTATCTACGGATGATAAGCTGAACTGAACTTGAGACGAGTCCCCAAACTTTTCTGAAGACTCTACCAAAAGTGCGTTGTGAATCTGGAATCTCTGTCGGATATAATACTGATTGGTACTCTATGCAACCTGACTATTTGCCTGAGGTACATCTCTACAAGCTGATCTGTCGACTGACCAACCCTGAAAGGAAGACAATGAGCTACCTTGGTGAGTCTGTCGACTATAACCCAGATAGTATCTCTTCCAGCTGGGGATCTAGGTAATCCCGTTAAAAAATCCATGGTAATGTGCTCCCATTTCCATTTTAGGATCGACAAAGGTTGAAAAAGTCCAGTCGGTCTCTGATGTTCAGCTTTAACTCACTACTAAAATCTGCTTAATTGGCGACATAAATTTAGCGACGTTACATAAATGTCGCTAAATTATGGACATTAGCGACGTATAAATAAAATGTTGGTAATCGTCGCTACTAGCGACGCAAATAGCGACGTGACAATGACGTATAATAGTTACGTGAGCTAGTCGTCGCGAAACGTCGCTACAATGTCGCTAATTTCGATTGATTTAGCGACGTTAATAATAATGTCGCTAAATTTCTAACTAAATTAAATCCTTCCTCGATTTATTTCCCCCATCTATTTTACTCTCTAACTCTCTTCCTCCGGCGCTCTCGCTCTCACTCTCTCCGACGCTCTCGCTCTCGCTTTCACTCTCTCCGGCGACTTCACTCTCTCCGGCGACTCTCCTCTGGTACATGACTCCCTCTCTCTCTCTGTTTGTTGTTGGTGTTTGGAGGGGTGCTGGTGGCTCGGGGGGAGGGGCAGGGGGTGCGGGTGGTTGGGGGTGAGGAATGGTTAGGGGGTGGCTGGGGGGTGGGACAGGGGGTGAAGGCGGCTGGGGGTGAGGAGGGGGGCTGGGGGAAGGGGAGGGTTAGGGGGGAGGGGCGGAGGGGGTGAGGGCGGCTGGGGGGTGAGGGCGGGGTGGCTTGGGAGGGGACGAGGGATGGTGGGGGAGGGGTTGGGGATAGGGTTCGGGTTAGGGTTAGGGGTGGTGTAGGGGTTGGGGGGGCTGGAGAGGGGAGGGGGGGCTTGTGGGGGAGGGGTTAGGGATAGGGTTCGGGTTAGGGTTAGGGGTAGTGTAGGGGGCGGAGGGGTGCGGGAGGGCTAGGTAAGGGGCACCGTTAGTGCCGAAAAAACTGATAATTTAGTAATAGTTATTTATTTTTTGACACCGAAAAATGTGATACTCCGATTCGAAACCACGTACCGATAGTGCCGATATTTGTAATACGTAGTTTTGTTGGTTGGTTAATTTATAACATGATAGTGCAGATATTTGTAACATGTACCGATAGTGCCGATATTTGTAACACGTAGTTTCCTTGATCCCGATACTCATAGGAATGGTCCCGAGTTACGGCCGTAGTATATAGTATATTCGTTTTAGTTTGTAGTATATTCATTTTAGTTTTGAAGTTTATTCGTTTTAGTATATAGTATGTCGTAGGAATGGTCCCGACGCATAGGAATGGTCCCGAGTCACGGCCGTAGTATGCAGTATGTAGTATATTCACTTTAGTTTTGAAGTTTATTTATATTTGCAGATATCTAGAAATGGCTATATCCATGTATCTGCTAGACCGTTCGTGGATGTATGACAGGTGCGGTGTGCGAGATGAATACATCGCCGGAGTAGAACAATTTCTCTAATTCGCGAAGGCGTTTCCTCAATCCATGGACGACATGGACATTAAGTGCCCGTGTACAAAATATCGAAACATGAAGTTTCAACCAGAATTGGATGTGACGTATCATTTATACATAAAGGATTTCCTTCCGAATTACTACCAATGGACCGCACACGGAGAGCTTGTACCTTTAGCATTCCAAACGGAGCCTTATGTGGAGCCTTTTATGGAGCCTTATATGAATGTCCATAACCGAACTGGTGTCGACAACGAGTACATGAACATGGTCTTCAATGCTGCGGGGCCTAGTTTCGATCCATACAATCGTGACGCAGCTGAGGAGGCACCGAATGCCAATGCCGCGAAGTTTATGGAGTTGCTGGAGAATGCAAGGACTCCTTTATACCCTGGCTGTGAGGACCATTCACCGTTAGAGGTGATCACTCGGCTCTTAAGCATAAAGTCTAACTTTAACATGTCCCAAGAATGCTACAATAGAGTGCTCGAGTTGATTACCGATATCTTGTCGGAGGGTGCCAAGTTACCGAAAGACTTCTACCGCTCTAAGAGGATGTGAGATCTCTCTGGATGGGATACGACAAGATCGATTGCTGTCATAACGGATGCATGCTTTACTATAAAGATCACAAGGATACAGAAGTGTGCGGATTCTGTGGTGCTGATCGCTACAAGCCAACTGCTGCAGGCAAGTCTAGAAGATCGACTGCTTCAATGTACTACTTGCCGTTGACGCCGCGGTTGCAGAGATTGTTCATGGTGAAAGAGACCGCCAAAAATATGAGTTGGCATAAGCGACAATAGACCGAAGGAGTGTTGGATCACCCATCTGATGGAGAAGCGTGGAAGCACTTCGATCGAGCATATCATAACTTCGCTTCTGATGCGCGTAATGTAAGGTTGGGGCTCTGCTCTGATGGTTTCACCCCATTTGGTCTTTCAGGCTCCCAATATTCATGCTGGCTGGTTATCCTTACTCCGTACAACCTACCGCCTTGGATGTACATGAAGACACATTACATGTTCTTAACTATTATCATCCCCGGTCCGAACATCCCGAAGAAGAACATCGACGTGTACTTACAGCCGTTGATAGATGAGCTGAAGCAGCTATAGAAAACAGGGGCGTACACGTATGATGCTTCGAAAAAACAGAATTTTCAGATGCGGGCAGCCCTAATGTGGATAATCAATAACTTTTCGGCTTATGGAATGTTATCTGGATGGAGCACTCATGGTCGGCTTTCATGTCCGTATTGTATGGACCGCACTAAGGCTTTTTGTTTAAGACACGGAGGTAAGCCATGCTTCTTTGATTATCACCGGCAGTTCTTACCGAAAGACCATCCGTACCGTAGGAACAAAACTGCATTTCGTGCCGAAGCTATAGAGAAGGGCGATCCACCGCTAATGTGGCTCGGAGAGGACACATGGGAGCAAGTAAAAGAAATCCCAAGTGCTATTGAAGATCCTACAACGAGCAGCCATTGCGAGGGATTTGGCGAAGATCATAACTAGACCAAAAAGCGTATATTCTGGGATCTGCCATATTGGAGCACAAATCTGATTAGACATAACCTTGACGTCATGCATATCGAGAAGAACGTGTTTGATAACATAATTAATACTGTAATGGACGTCAAGGGAAAGACAAAAGACAATCAGAAGGCTAGATTGGACTTAGCCGAAATATGCAGACACATTGCACATGATAGACAACGGGAAGGGAAAGCTTTTGTGGCCTAAGGCAATCTACTTGCTGGACAAGGAGGACAAAGTGAGACTTTGTAGATGGATCCAGGACTTGAAATTTTCGGACGGATACGTCTCCAATCTAAGAAGATGTGTCGACATAAAAGAGTGTAAACTGACCGGTAGTCTGGGATCCATTAACAGAGCTTCGTTGCTTCTGAATATAACTAATATACCTACGCTTCGTTGTTTTCCAGCATATTTAAGGATGAGGTAACGTCCAACAATCCGTACGCAACCGAGAAGGAAGTAGAACGACAAATGAGACTTCATTTTCCTTTTTGGTTGAGAGCATATGTACGGACGTAGTCACAATTTACTTTTTTTTGTACATTTATACTTGCACATAATAATTAAGTTAGCATCGTTTCTATGGTATTTAGGTTGATCGTCTGGAGACAATCCTTGAGAATGAGCATATTAAAACTCTAGCCAAGGGGCCAATTTACCAAGTGAAGACCTGGCCAAGTTACTGCATAAATGGTTTCAGGTTCAAGTCAACAAATGCTCGAATAAGAGACGACTTCTTGGATTTGGATTCTACGAAGAATAGCTGTTTGTGCATAAAATCTTCAAACTATAAAGACGTCGACCCAGGCAATGACTTCTTTGGCGTCTTACGGGAGATTGTGGAACTGACATACAATTATGCTATAGAACCTTGTAAGATCGTCTTGTTCAGATGTGACTGGTTCGATCCAATCCAGGGTCGAGGTTGGAGGGTTGACAAACATGGTCTTGTTGACATAAATTATCGTCGTCGATATCAAGCTTATGAGCCGTTTGTTCTAGCAAGCCAGGCTCAGCTAGTTTACTTTACCAGCTATCCAAAACGAGGAGTCGGGAGATCAGATTGGTGGGCAGTCTGTAAGACTAAAACTCGAGATACCTTCGATGTCGACGAGATAGCTTATCAGGAAGACGAGCTACCTCTTATTACAAATATTGTCGATATGGACTCAACGGAAGTTCCTCATGACATGTTTCATCAATTGGAAGAGGTAGAAGTATCAAAAGAGGAAGAGAAAGTTGATAGAAGTGAAGTGGAAGAGGAAGAGGGAGAGGAATCGGAATCGGAATAAGATGAATTTTCAGAAGAGGATTGAATAAGTTTAATTTTTAGATGTAGTATGGTTTACTTTTGTTTTTTTTAGATGTAATATGGTTTACTTTTGTTTTAGCGACGTTAATAAGCGACGTTTTTAGATGTTGTATGGTTTACTTTTGTTTTTTCCAGGTATAGTATGGTTTACTTAGCAACGTTCCCTGGCTGTAGTATGGTATACTTTTGTTTTTTTAAGATGTAGTATGGTATACTTCTGTATTTTTTCAGATATGGCTCGACGTGGATCATTTGGTTCCGTTGCTGGTGGGAGTCGACGACCCCGACCGTCCCCATCTACCACTCCTACCGACTCCTCATCCCCTCGTACTCCAGTATACACTAGCGGTCTAGTCGTCGGCAGTGCCTCCATACCCGGCTCTAGTAGTTCGAGGTTAGGGCCTTCTTCTTCTACACAGCCAGTACCGTCGAGTATTCCAGAGGTCGACTCCACTATTGAGGAGCAGGCCGAAGTCGAGGCCCACGTCGAGGTCGAGGGCGATGGCGAGGCCCACACCGACGGCGAGGGAGAGGCCGAGACCGAGGGGCAGGCTGCGGGCAGGGGCAGGGGCAGGGGACGGGGCAGGGGAATAGTGTAGCTCCTATTTGAGACAGATCCTCCGTGTCGCCCGGAGGGGGATCTGAGGTTGGAGATTTGGGACTGTACTTGGACAAGGCGGTAAGTAAAATTGTTGCATTTAATTTGTTTAAATTTATTATAAACTTGTTTAATAAATTTTAATTTCCATTTTACATGTATTATCCCTCCTCCGTACATCGGTCGCTGGGTACATTCATGCGACAGAACTACGGGGGGCCCTGGATCAACTGGAGGGATGTCCCGGCCGACAGGAAGGCCTTCTGGTTTGAGTACTTTTCGATACATAAAAGTTTATTTCCTTTTAACATTTAGTATATTATGTTATAACTTACGTACTTCTATAATTTTTCTAGCAGACTAACTTCTTCCCTCCCCACCGCGCCGTTGCTGTCGAGGCTATATTTTTCGGCATCGCCAGCAAGCTCATTAGGGACGCGATCCTCGACCAAAAGGATCACGACCATCGGGGAGAGCCTATTCAGGGTTGGATCTCTGCTGCCGACTGGGCGGTAATGAAAGTAGATTCGAGAAGAAAGCCTACAAGGAGAAGTCTGCGAAGTCTAAAAGAGCGCGACAGGCGTAGTCGCAGTGGTATGGTGGATCAAGGTCCATCATAGTTTTCTTCACCCATATGGTACGTATCTCGCCGTATACCCATAATTAATACTTTATAGTAATATATTTCTTTCAACTTAACTGACAAATCATATAATAATTTCGTAACAGGTTGAATCGAAAGAAGACTCGAATATGGTGACCTTGTTCCTCGCCACGCACATGAAGGGGGAGCGGTTCGTAGACGACAAGGCCCGGGACACCTACGTAAGTTTTACTTAATGATAGTTCATTAATATTAATTTTTAGGTACGTAGAAAATTTATATAGATGTTATTTCTAGGCCGAGTTTTAGAAGTTTTACTTAATGCTAGTACATTAGTATTAATTTTTAGCGACCATGTGAGTATTCATATAGATGTTACTTCTAGGCCGAGTTTTTGAGGCTTAGGGACGCCGGGCCGAGACGGTCAGAGGAGGCTGGTGCTAGCACTTTCCAGCAGCCCTCGGCCGCCGTAGCTCAGTCAGATGACGAGCTGTGGATGAGGGCCGTTGGTGGCATGCATAGGGGTACGTACTATGGTACGGGCTCCTATGGTGCCTTCATTACATCATAGGCCTCTGCGATCGCCAATATTATGCCCGGCCCCGCACAGACTGAGGAGTCGCTCCGCCAGCAGCAGAGTGACGTCCTTGCACAAATCGCAGCTCTGCATGACGAGATACTACAGAGGATGGAGGCACCGTATACAGATGATTCTGCACTCATCTCACGCTTTGAGAGGCTGGAGGAGACTACGGAGGTGCTGCAATAGATGACCCATGCTACGCAGGAGGCTACGTAGCGGTTGGTCGAGCATATGCAGCATTTACAGGAGATGACAGCGGAGCGACCGTCTGCTGGTACGCCGGGAGCATCGTCTACATCCGGCGGTGAACGAGAGGACATGCTCGTCCACCTATTGTCACCGCAGGAGTATTAGACGATCCTGACGTTGCGACGACAGTCATCTGGTGGTGCTCTTCCTCTAGTACCGGGTCTAGCTCCAAGCGATCAGTAGTTTTGTTTTTGCATTTTTGGACTGTACTATATTTTTCACTTTGTACGTATTTCGGGATATTCAGTTTTTTCGTTGAGGATATTGAGTTTGTACGTGTTTGCGGATATTGATTTGGTTTGTTCAGGATATTATATATTGATATTGTCTGTTGCAGATAGTATTTTTTCTTTATATTTTTTGTATATTCTGGAATGTATTATGCGTGCCGGTGTTGAGTGTTCCACCGAGGGGGTCGGCGAACCTAGGGATTGGATTCTGTATTTTGTGTTTTGTATTCTGTATTTTGGCTCAGGCTCCAGCTCCATTTGCATTCTGGAACCTATTTTTTTTATATTTTTTTACCCTAGCGACGTTGTTAGCGACGTTATTATTCGTCGCTAAATGTTAGCGACGTTAGTAAATGTCGCTAAAAGCGTCGCTAAATACTGACGTGGCAACACGTGGCACCATAATCTGATGTCAGCTCGTCGTCGCCAAAACGTCGTAACAGTGTCACTAAACGGCGACCACACTATAACGTTGCCTTATACGTCGCTAATTAGCGTCATCAATAAAACGTCGCAAATAACGTCGCTAATTAGCGACGTTAATAACGTCGCCTCATAACGTCGCCCTAGCGACGTTTTGCGACGTTTTCTCGTTTACCGACACGTTTTTTCCGTCGTTTCCAAAACGTCGCTAAATTCACCTAGCGACGCTTTTACCGAGTTTAGCGACATTTTGTAACATCGCTAATCTGACAAATTTTTGTAGTGACTTGTTGGTAAACTAAACATCGAGAGACAAACCGAGCTATCTCCCTCTTCATACAATTCCACAAAAAATGCTGCCGGATAACACGATATAAATTTGTACCGCCGGAATGAATCAAATACTGAGAACTGTGAGCTTCTGCCATGATCTCCTATCTGATATCACCACTGGGCACACAAAGATGCCTCCTATGTCGAAGTGTACCATCCTCATGGACACATAACTCTAGTCTTCCTCCTGCTACACATTTTGTCCTAAGCCGCTGAAGCTTAGGATCTAATGACTGAGCTAACCTGATCCTCTCAACTATACTGGACTGAACTTGCATACTGGCCATCAATGCCACACTGGTAGGAAGGACAACTTATATACCCATATTCTGAAGATCTGCTAACAACTCTGGTTGTGCTGTTAGAAAATAAACTACGACTCTTCTGTTCAGTGCATCTGCAACAACGTTGGCCTTCCCAAGATGATACTGTAGATTGATGTCATAATCCACAAGTAGCTCTAGCCATCTCCTCTGACGCATGTTAAGATCCTTCTGGGTAAACACATACTTCAGGCTCTTGTGGTCGGTAAAAATCTCCATCCTCTGATGATGATATGACCCAATTATGAAATACGATCGAGCCAGAACTCGCATTTACTGAACTTCGCATACAATTGGTGCTCTCTGAGAATCTGGAGGACGACCCTGAGATGCTGCTCATGCTCCGCTTCACTCTTACTGTAGACCAGGATGTCATCTATAAACACAATTATGAACTGATCCAAATAAGGCATGAAGATACGATTCATGAGGGCCATGAATACAGCCGGCACATTTGTTGCTCCAAAGGGCATCACAAGGAATTCCCAATGCCCATACCTGGATCTAAATGCCGTCTTCGGGATGTCCTGCTCTCTGACTCTGATCTGGTGGTATCTCGACCGTAAATCAATCTTTGAAAATATGGACGCTCCTTTGAGTTGATCAAACAAGTCATCTATCCTCGGGAGAGGGTATCTGTTCTTGATTGTCACTGAGTTCAAGGTACGATAGTCAACACATAATCTGGACGTACCATCCTTCTTTTTCACAATAAGCATCGGGGCTCCCCAAGGTGATCTACTAGTACGGATGAATTCCTTGGTCCTGAGTTCCTCAATCATCTTATACAAAATCTCCAATTCTAACGGTGCCATCCGGTAGACTCTCTCTGACACTGGTGCTGATTCGGGTATCAAGTCTATGGTGAACTCGATCTCTCTTTCTGGTGGCATACTTGGAAGCTCTTCAGTAAAAACATCGAAAAACTCTTCTACAATTCTGGAAAACTGGACTGCCGCTGCAACTGCCATCCAGAATGCTGGAGGAGAAGGCTCTATTCTGCCTCGGAAAATGGAAAACTCTGGCTCACCAGGAATACTAAAATGATCTTACCGATATGGCAATCTATTCTAGCATACTGGTCCCTCAACCAATCCATCCCTAGGACCACATCATAATCGGCCATCGGGAATTCTATCAACCTAGCGGAAAACTCTCTACCGCTAACTACGATCCGACACGAGGAAACCACTTTATCTACTTCCATAAGTCCGTTACCAGTAAGTATATTGAGCCTTACTGATAATGACTCAGGCTCCAGTCCGATCCTTATCGTGACCGTGTAGACATAAATGAATGCGATGCATCAGAATCAAATAACGCTGATGCTGGGAAGGAGTTGACGAGAATAGTACCTGCCACTACCTCACCTGATGCTAACTCCTCCTCCACGATCAAAGCCATCACTTGACCGTGTCCTCTGGGTGCTGGTCCCCTCTGTTGGAAACCTCTCTAGTGGTTCGGGGTCTGAGCTTGGACTTATACATACTGCTAGGGGTTCTGCTGATGAAATACTTAGGCCTGAGGCGGCAAGGGCCTCGAAAACGGGTACTGCTGCTGCTGGACTGGTACTAGGGCTGGCCCCCTAACCGAGGGACTAGAAAAGGTTGATAAAGAGGAACTCTCCCTATTCTGGCAGTTTCCAACCCTGTGGTCCGATGTCCCACAAACCAAGCACAAACCCTGTGCTCTACGACATTCTTACACCATGTGCCCTGACTTCCCACAATGAGTGCAACCCGTTATGGAAGGTTGCTTCTGCTGCTGCTGGGGATATGCCGGGGTCGAATGCTGAATCGACGCAACGAAAGCCGCCCATCTCGGAGCTCCAATGGTCAAAGCCCTAGTTGTCGGGGCTGGTGCTGAAGACTGGTTCATCTAGCCGTACGACCGCTTCCGACTTCCGGTCCGGTCCACAATCCTGTACGAGGTATACTCATGCCTCCTAGCTGCTCTCAATACTGCATCGAAAGTCTGATGCTCAAACTGCTCCAATGCCAGCAAAATCTTCAAGTGGAGTCCCTGCTGGAACTGTTGAGCTCTGTCGAACTTGGTCGCCACCAAGGTGGGCAAACCGACTAAGCCTCTAGAACTCGGTCGTATATCCATCGACCGTCCTTCCCATCTGCTTCAAGTTAGTGAACCTCGTCTGTAGATCATACCGAGATACAGCATAAAAATACTTGGTCGAGAATCTCTCACGAAATATTGTCCATGCAATAGGTGTCCTTAATCCAACGGCCTACGCCGCCCACCAGCTGCGGGCTAGATCCAATAACTGCAGACGCACCATGGCCACTTTCTCATCTTCTAGGGTCCTGGTTTCTTCTAGAATAACCTCAGTATCCTGCAGCCAAGCATCTACGGCTATAACATCTTCGCTTCCATCGAAGAAGGGAGGGTTCAAGTGCTTGAAGCTGTTGGCCGCACTGTTACCTTGATGACCACCTCTGTTCAAAGCATCTTGTACTGTCTGGTGCTATGCATCACCTTGACGATCATGTGATGCAAGCAACTTCCTGATGAGTCCGACCAAGACTCCATCATCCTGATTTACAGGCTGGGCTGGCTGTACTGGGGGTTCTGGATCTCCGAAAAGCATGACTCGGAAAGCTGTTCCTGAGTGCTGAGCTTGATCCTCTTGTTGCGTGAGCACTCGTTGAACTCCTTCCAGCTGATTGGCAGGTCCAGGAACAGTACCGCTGAAGAAGACGACACAGGGAACACTAAGGAAGGACCAGGACAGATCAAAGATATAAGCATGTGATCAGGTCAAGATTTCAGAAATTTAGAGGATACGAGCAGAGATCAAGGGCGAGTGCTGATTGAGACATCTATTCGGTAAACCCTCACATATCTTGATTCACAAGACCTGCATGGGCCACCACTTAAACCGTGTCACGCCCCAGATCCAGAATACTAGAGAGCGGGGGCGGACACAGCCAGCTACGTATATTAAAGTATAATCTACCTCACTATACGGTCACGGATGTCTAGATACATAAGGGTTTAACTACAAGCCATCAGTCTCTTATGGTCATGAACAAGCCTATTGTCTTAATCTCAAGCAAGTAAGTAAATGTTATAAGATGTTCGAGCACCAAATATACAATAGTAAGGCGTCTCATACGTTACTTATTTGGATGATCATGAAGCAAGTCATACAAAATATGAGGACTAGCAAGAGTTTCAGTCATACATGATCAACCCTAGGATTTGTCAATCATGTTACATCCCGTAGGCAGACAGGAAGTAAAGTTGCAAACGAGCTAACACTTGCTAGGCGGCTAAACGCCTCAAAAGAATAATTTTACAATAGAGTGGGAGAGCCAAAATAAAACCCACTCGTTGCTAGGGTTACGCCTGGTGGTCACCATCTGGCTGGAAGGTAGGAAGACCCTCTAGAGCTGCTCCGATATTTCGCCATACAAAACCAGCTGGGTCAGATCCCGGAAAGAGTAAGTGCCACAAAGGAGGCTTCACTTAAGAACTAAAATCAGCAATTAGCACAAAATATAATTATATAATAAAGGCTGGAAATATGGAAAATCATGATGATATACGATAAGATAACCATGGGACTATTTAGATAACCAAGTTACAACCCTTAAACCAAACAAGGACCGGGGTTGTAACCCTTCGTCTGAATGGAACTTAGTTTCACACCATTTATCGATAAGGTAAAAGCATAAGCAATCAGGTCATGTAACAATCTTGTACAGGATCCAGACAAGACTAGACTGGGTTAGACTCCATTCAATCAGTCACGGCCTAGCAATGAGTACGGCTTGATACTTTAACTAACTAGGTTTATCACAGGCCTAGTTACTAGCAAGATGTTATGAGATTGTTCCACAGCCACAAGCCTTGCAGACCATCCAGGCTATCCGGACGCAAATTAGGGCTTGAATTCATGTGGGTACATCGTCCAGGAAAGGCATGTACCCTTAAGTAGCTTGAAGGATGCAACACATGACAGTGTGCTGGAAATGTGCCCTACTCGACGACAGGCTACAGATCCCATGATGGGGCGCAGATAAAGGGATTGCCTGTAGCTGGGAAATCTTTTCATGACTACTGGATTATTCTATTTATTAACCTTAGTCAGTTTAAGTAGGCACCCCTGACCGTGGTACTCAGGGGTCCCTGCCCTAGACATGATGCGAGACAGTATTGGTTCATTGGTACAAACACAATCATCCACGGTGTCCAGGCCATTCATTCTTGTCATGTCATGCTAGCCGTCACAATATCATTTAACAGTTTCTATCATGCTTGCTTGTCATGTCTTATCACGTCATGCCATGTCATGTCAGTACTTTTCATACCATGCCATGTACAATTATCAGTCCAATCGTGTCAATCAAGTCAAGGTTATCAAGTTCGTGACAAGAGGGTGCAAGCAAAATGCCCACGGGTATGTATGGGGGCTCAAAGCTTCTACGCGAGAGAAACTACGCTAGGCTAGGGGGGCCCCGAGCGTAAAAATGGCTTTACACAAGCAAGACCAAGGAAAGACCCCTCTACGTGAGCAAGCACCCTACGTGAGCAGGCACTATACGCAAAAGGAACTCTACGTGGGCGAGCACTTGGGCGAAACTCTAAGCACGCGAGACTCTACGCGAGGCTCTACGCACGCAAGACTCTACGCAAGCGGGAGTAGCCCTTGCATAGAGCTCGAATGAGCTCGGCATAGAATCGGGTTACGCGGGCACGCAAGGCGTGTGCGTAAAAAGGGGACATTACGCGAGCACGTGAAAACGTGTGCGTAAAGAAGGATATGCTACACTGGCACGTAAAAACGTGGGCGTAAAGGAAAGTCACTACGCGGGCACGTATGAACGTGTGCGTAAAGGCTCGTCTACTCCCCAAGGCCGAGACTTGCAGCCATGGAGACTTAAAAACTCAAGAACCCCATCTCCAAGACTTGGTGAATCCAGCCATACAAAAGCCAAACTTGCATAAAATTGAAATTCCCACCACATGGAACTCTCCATTTCCGTAAACAACCAAGTTCAGTAGATCAAAACCATGAAGATCAAAATACTAAAACTTAGATCTACATGAAATAAACCAGGAAAATTTAAAATGCTAAGTACTAAAGTATCTTAGAATCTCGTGAGGAAGACAATAGAACAACAAAAATTGAGTTCCTCCATGAAGCAAGTCACAATTGCCTACTGTAGGAGGTCGGTGGAAAAATGAAGAAGAAGAGTAGTAATGGGAAATGAATGAGAAGAGAGAAGGGTTGTTGGGTTAATAAATGGGGGATGGTGGTAGGTAGGGGTTTACATACTAACCCAAACCAAACCCAACCAGACCGAACCCAACCGAACTCGATGCATGCCTCAGCCAGAATAAACCATACGAGCCATGAAATGCCAACTACCCCATGCCAATGCAAGAAACCCAAGACAAGCCAGCCAGGACAAGTCAAAATACGGGTCCCGGGTACGTACACGTATACCAAAATACGTATAACAAAAACTGAGGGTGATAACTCTACCCACCTTAAAAGAATTCTGTCCTCAGAATTTAATTAGATTTAAATTAGAGTTGTATTTGGATTTGGATTTGATTGATTTTAAATTTATTAGTAGCAAATTATCTAATTGGGTTTAAATAAATCCTAATTCTTATCCAACTGGAAATTTTCACCTCCTATATAAGGAGAGGTACTCATCCACATAATTATTCTATAAATATTTTTACCACAAATATGCGTGCCTTGTGTCGGTGTTCCATCCATCCTCGTGTCAACCGTGACGGCCTCGAGTCCGACCCCAGACGTCTTTCCAATAGATTATTTTTTTTACATATACATTCATCTTCTTCCTGGTGTCCGACAATCCCAGACCTCATCATTGTCCTCGTGTCCAACACTTGGACACGATCCCTAATCCAAACCCTAAACCTAGTTCGACCATCCCCGCAACGGTGTTCGACCCGACCTCGTCTTCCCAACCAACCACCACCTCTGCCGACACCGACCCAAACATCCCAATGCCACCACCACCACGACCACAGCCACCAACCACCACCGCTGCCGACACCGACCCAAACATTCCAATGCCACCACCACCGCGACAACTGCCACGGTAGCCCAAATCACATCACACCACCGATCCCATCACACAAACACCAAAGAAATTAAAATCCTAACCTTAGAATCACCTCTGATCCGCCACCACGACGCCTCTGCCATGCCTCCAAAGCCAGATCTCGGTACCGCCGTGATCGGTTAGACCCCATCTCCTGCTCCTCCGCTTCCTCAAGCCTCCTGGCATCCGCCGTAGGCTTTCCAGAAAGCCGAGCCCGCCGAAGAACGTCTGTCACGACCCGCACCCTAGAGTAAGGGCACGAGAAGTGGGTACGTCCAGCCTACGCCGCAGTGTTGGCAGTAGAACGCTGTCCTAGGTCAAACATCTAACAATATAAAGGTACCTGTACAGTATATACACTCCGAATGGAGGTGATATAGCAAATACAGTCTCAATCACTTCTAAGGTAGAGCATGATAAAAGATAGATAAAATATGAAATCCACAAAGAGATACCGCAGATAGAAGTCTAAGTGTCTAAGATACACAAACCCAGAAAACATCAAAAATCTCAAATACAGTCATCCATAAAGTAAATACAACTCAAGACAACTAAAATAACTATCTATACAACCTCTACTGTGTCTCCTCTAGGCTAGCAGGTAACCTCCAAGCTATCTGTAAAATTTATCAACAGGTCCAGTCAGGACGGGAGCGAGCACAAAATATCTCACGCAGTTTATATCAAGTTAGGAAATATAAATCATGCAATAGAGTAAGATACAGAAAACGCTGAAAGAAGAATATATATGAAAAACAGCAGAGATTTAATAATAGGAAATATCAATATATGATAAGTAAGAACTGTAAGCAATATGTGATTTAGAGTACAATATGGTTATGTAAACGGTTTAGAACAATACAATGGTAACTCCATTGTACGTGAGTGCACAATAGACATATACAATAGTTATACAATGTTGTACAATAGGATTTGATTACATAACCAATTCTACTCCCCCTCCCTAATCAATACACAAGGATCCGCTCCAGTTACGTTATCTTATACAATAGTGTACAATGTTATATAATAGATGTACAATGTTATACAATAGTTGTACAATGGTCTATCTATGGGACTCATGTGATAATGAGAGTACAATATGCACATGAGTATACAAGGATAAGGGTATTCAATAAATACAATATGTAAGTGAAACGCACATCACAATATGTATTTAGTGAATACAAGGGGATAACATCTCAAACGAAGATCCATATAGTACCAATCCGTGATAACAATCGTGTCAGCATCAAGTACAGTAATCTAGAGCAAGAATGTGAATCCAGACAAGTATGAAAAGGTCAGAGAATGTACTCGCCTGATAACCTGAACAGCTGATAGGTATAGAGGTCCAAACTAAAGCCGCAGTGTCCTATTTAGATCAGCACAGGTCAAGATGTATACGAGAGATGATAAATGAAATGTACAATGCATCTGCATACTGTCTAGGTCAAACTAGACTAAAGTCAACACTTGGTCAACTCTAGTCAACTACACTAGTCAAATTAGGTCAACTAGGTCAAGTCCTAGTCCAAACAAGTCTAACAAGTCTCACTAGGCCTAACCAAGCCTAGGCTAGCACTCACACAATCACAAGACAATGTGAACCACAATAATGCATAATATAAAATAGATAATATATATAAATACATACCTTCATACATACATGCATATCCATTTTACATACATATTTATATATATAGGCATATGTTACATCATGCATATTTACATAGTTACATAGATATATACATTCATGCACATTTACATACATACTTTTATACATTATATATGTCAACATTCATTACAATGTATTATATTTTACTTATATCTTTGATTGATTGATTTATTCATATATGACATTCATTCATGCATATTACATACTTACATGCATCTATACATTATATATATTGTATATAACATGTAAAAATAGAAGAGGAAAAAAAAGGAAAAAATTGAAATGGAAAGGGAAGGGAAGGAAAATGTAAGGAGAAGGAAAAACAGTGGACATATATATGCTTGCATCATATATTCTATATTACCATACATGCTATCATTATATATTACATTATATTATTTATATATTATGCATTCAAATCTATCATTACATGTATACCTTGCATTCATATCTAGCATTCATTATATACTTTCATGCATACATTGTATATCATTCTTTTATTCATGCATTTATGCATTGCTTACATACATTATATTAATTGCATTTCTACATGCTTGTATTCAACCATATATATATACATTAATGTAAAGAGGATATATATCATATATATATCATTTCATTCATCTAACATATCATGTATTACATACTCTATATTCATTTAATACCCATACTACATAGGCTCATAGGTTACACAAAATGCATATATCGTATGCTCACTCTTCTACTTAAAACCAATTCTGTACCAATTGGGTCTCTACTAAATTCTAGGATTAAAGTATGTTGTAGCCCTTCATGTTAGCTTTCCGAAACTTCAAACGGATCGCATTTCCGTGTCCGGAAGCTCCCGAAATCGCAAAAATACCGAAATACGTTCGTCTTTCGTACAGCTGACACTCAAATAATTCTACAGAAAGTTACAGAAAGAATTTGGCTTATTAAAATATATATTTGAAAATCTAACTTCGATACGGTTCTTTTAAAAAAAATGGGAGATAAGTCGGAGTTCTAAGCTAAAAGTTATGACATTTCTAAGTTGCTTTGGTTAATAAAAACGTGGATGAATATTATGACGAATTTGAGTTGTTTTGGACAAAAAAACACATATAGGACAAGATACTTGGATACAAACATAGGTATCCAAATGAAACTCATTCTAACCATCCTAACTAAGCTCAATCCACTATTTAACCATTCTAAAACTGAATTTAAATATCTATTAAACTATTATCATACATACATACACATGGGGTGTCCTAATTTGGGATCTATCAAGTAGGACACAAGACACATATCTAAAATTCTCAAGAGAGCTCCAAATAGCCTCAAATTTGAATCTAAAGGGGACACATGCATGAGGATGGATCCTACAGATTCAAAACTAATTTATATGCAAAGAAAATCGATTTAGATGATGGATTTTACCTATTGGGAGTGGAATCCCAATGAAATCCTTTAGGACACGGCTCCGATACGAAGATCCCTCAAAGTGGACACTCCTCCTTGCACTCCTCTTCCAATCCTTGGTAGCACCATTCCCTTGGAGAATGGGAATGATTGAGGGAAGGTTTGGTGAAGGAATGATTTGATTTGGAGATCAAATCAATGGGAAGGCTCTTTAAAATTAAGGAAGAACAAAAGGAAAATAAAAGAGGCAAGATTGTAATGAATGAAATGAATCATTCTCCCCTAAAGGTGGCTGCCATAAAGAGTCCATTAGGACTAATGGGAAATGTCCTAATTGCCCCTCTCTAGTCTCATTTGGTTAAGTCTAGACTAGGTTCAAGTTTGGGGTCAAAATGATCTAGTTTTGAGTCTCTAACTTAACCATTCTAACATGATAAAAATTAGTTTAATTAACTAACTTAAATGTTGGTTTTTGTGGGCCATGCTTAACTTAATATTGTGCCCCATCTAGAGTTTAAGCTACCCGGGTCACAATACAAGTCAGAACGAGACGAAACTCAAACCCGACTAAACAAATCCAATAAAAACAATATTAAAAATATAAAATTTTCCCAAAATATTAAAATATAAAAAATGACCAAAATCATAATACATCAATTTAAAAATTATTAAAATAATCTAAAATTCACCAATTAATCAAAATCATAAATAATTCAAAAGTCTCAAAATGACCAAAATACCTTTAGCCTAAAAAGTTGTAAATATTCATTCTAATCACATGGTTAGGTCCCCATGGTCATGGTTAATCTCTAGGCTCCACAGTTCTAGGGTTCACTAGCTAACACATCAAAATTATAATTCACCAATTTTAAATAGTATTAAATTAATTAAAAGTTCCCATAAAACATAAATCCTATTATTAAATAATAAACTTTTATAAAAGTTCAAAATTACCCTTATTTTAGAAAAGTGGGTGTTACAAGTCTACCCTCCTTAGAAAATTTTGTCCTCGAAATTAAGATGGTCGTACTTCTTCTAGAGTATCGTCCCCAACAATCAAAGTCTCAGAACTTACCTAAATCATACAATTTAAAAGAATGGCATACAAGGTCATGGCATACGGTGGTAGTGTAAGTCTCATCTAGGTATACTAGTTACACTAGACCAAAACAATCATAGGGTATCAAAACTTACAAGCAATCAGGGGTGTTAAACTGGAAAAGATACAAAAATAACAAATCATCAAGGCTTTACGGCATAATCAAAATTAAAATTTAAAGCACAAATATCGAGCATTAAAATCCAATCACAATATATATATATATAGAGAGAGTGTCAGAAGGGGAAAAGCTAGCATTATGTAAAGGTTATGTGGTTAGTGTGTGTATGGGTGTATATGGACATGTTCATATGGTTAGATAGTAGACATGTGTGTGTGTGTGAAATATACATAAAAGTGTATAGGAGGATTTGGGTTTCAAAACAATAGCTATCAAGTTACACTACTCATGGCGTATTGGTTAAACAATCTACAATGCACAACCTATTTACTCATAACATGCATGGCTAACCATATATATACATATATCTATATATATATATAGAGGTAGAGATTTAGTTATGTATCTATATACATTATAACAGTATGCATAAACTATATATATATATATACCTATATAGATATATGAACATAACATAGAGATGAAGGGTTAGGTTTACATGGCAGTTGTGAACATTAGTGTACATTAGTGTAGAGTGTCAAGAGTACAGGGGTTATAACTTAAAATGAAGGGTTCAATCATTCATTTCAGTTTAACATTACATATTAAATCTGAAATTGAACTAAACATTTAAAATCAATGTGAAAAATGTTAACATGTATTCAGTTTCAGGATTTTGGTGAAATTCGAACATCAAAACCAACCCAATATTCACCACAACCACAACCTAACATGTAAGAGTATAAAACCTAACATTATATCCCTACATACAACAATGTATATGGCTCAAAATATTACAATTAAAAACTGTAAATTGAACTAATCACTTAGAATCCAGTGTTAAAGAGTTAATATGCACACGGTCTCAGATTTGACAAATTCAAACACAAAACTTAACCAATTTCTTTAATAATTGAAATCCTGTATATAACATACTTGTGCTGTGATGTAAACAACAACTAATAATATGAAATTTATATTTAAATTATGAATTTAAACTGGAAAAAAAAACAGAGAACTATTCTCTGATACTGTATTGTGTCAGAGATATTGGGGTTTTGAGAATTTAACATCAACAATATATTAATATATATTTAGATGGGTTGGTAATCAAAGTGTAGCATGCATACGTGTCAGGCAAAGTGTCTGTGTCCGCTATATATATATTCTCATGTCCCAATATAAAAATCAAATTCCATATCAAGACCAACATTTAGATTCCTACCAAGATTGCAAGTAGGTGATTGATGTAATCAAAACATTTTTATTATTATTATTATTTAATACAAGATAATAGCAAGAAGAAAAATAACGATAAAATATGTTCTGCTTATCTGTTTAAAAGAAGAACCATTTTGAAACCAGAGCTATAATATCAAATCCAAGATAAGGTCTAGCAAAATCATCGATTCATTGTATTAAGAAGAAATTCATAGTAAGAAGTTACACAAGGTTTATAATACAGCTAAAGCTACTCCTAAGTTAAATAATGAGAAGCAAAACAAACAAAACAAACAATAATTCTTTTTTTTTAGAATGACTGAAAAAAAAATAGAGAAAACATGTTTAAGAACATTTAAGGTACAATATGATAATCATATGTGTAACCCCTCTTCCCGAAAATCTTGAAAACATTCTATTCACTTTTATTAATTGAAAAGGGGAAATTTTGGAATCTAGAAAGGGTTTAATTAAATAGTATTACGGTGGAATGTTTTGGGGTTATGGCTGAGTTTTGAGTACAAGATGACGAGAAATCTTGGCACGGATAGTGCAGTAGAGTGCCTAGACTAGTGTTTTAGATATGATAGGGAAGGTCGAGCCATAGAAGTGTTCTAACTAAGAAAAACCGGACCAAGTTGCGACTTGACCTCTATAAAATGATTTAATTTAGTTTTATTATATTATTTAAGTTTATTGAAGACCCGGGTGTACCAAACTGGCTCGTATTCGACCCGAACCTAATACAAAGCCCATGAAGTCATGTAATGCGACCAAGACGTCCATGTAGACACATACCTATATATATATAATGGTATGGTTAAGTGAATTATTTTAGGACTTTTATAGATATTATTGCTAATAAAGTTAAATTGTGTTTTATTATAATATTTTTAGAAACACAAATTATTGGATATATATATATATATATATATATATTACAATCTGTAGAATATTGTATACTATTATTGTTACCTATCTCAAGATTGTGTATACCATTTTGTACTCTTTGGATTACATAGTATATAAATGTGTGTGCATATATATATAGTTTTATATATATATAGAAACTATATGTAAATATGGAAAAGAATTGATAATAAAAGAAAGCAATAGGAATAAGAGTGGGGGGCTAAAAGGAAAAGGACCAAAACTAAGCTTTCCCCTCCAAAACCCGCACAGGGGTTCCAGCCCAATCCGAGTAAACAGAGGACTCAGTATATATATATAGTTATGTACATATTCGAGAGTTAGAAACTCTCCCAACTCGCAAAATCCCTAACTCCGAAGCCGACACCTCCTTCCTCCAATACTGGCGAACACTTCTCCTGACCTGGGGCGGCCATGCCGCGCCCACAGCGCCACCGCGTACGGCCGACGCAATCGGCCAGGCGCGCAACCAGCGCGCGCGGGAAGGATCAGCGACGGCAGCAATGGCGGATCAGCGACTTCACGACGAGAAATCTCCGTGATCGTTCGATCATTTCGTGAGCCATGAACTATGGTATGATCACAATATGACCACCTTTAATCCCTGTCAATTAGTTTAATTTTTAGAGACCCGAGACTCGAGATAAATCGAGTGAAAGTTGGCGAAAAACCTGTCCCGAAACAGGACGCTTAGCAGACCAATCACCCACATTCAACGATCGATTCTGATCGATCCAATGAAACATTAGAAAAACTATTTGAAGACACTTTTAGACAGCATGTAGGGCTTCGAATCCCTTCTTACGGAATTTGAAATCATCGACTCAGCGTCGAGAAATCAAATCCCGAAGTTTGCCGAAAATCTATTTTCAGAATAATAAAATCACTCCACACGACGTGCGTCACGCCAATCTGGACGACGTGGTCATGAACCGAAAGGATCGAAAGCTACGTAACAGCTTCGTGGTCGTGTGGGCTTTGGCGGAATTCAATTGGTCGCGTGTGCGCGACGAAGTTGGTGCGTATCCGTCGAAATTCACCGTATCGTGCACGTTGTAAATTCTCTAATTACTTTATGCACACTCATCGAATCGAGACAAAACTTGCGCCAACAGAACCGTATCATTTTTCTGGTCCTGTATGCCAAGTTTGGTCCGATTCTGAGACCGTTGATAAAATCACCGTTTTGCGGGCCCCACGGTCCCACTCAACGGGCGATTTTGTGCACGGCCCGCCGGAATCCAACTTAGGACATACGGTTGGGTTCGTATCGGAAAACTGGATCCGTAGACATGTAGTTTGACGACTTTAGAGACCGTTGACTCTGGTACGCTTTTCGGTGCAAAGCGGGTCCAACGACGGACATCGTTTTTGCCCGAGATTACCGTTTTGCCCCTGTGTCCAGAATTAGACTTAAAGACAGGCAATTCTAGCTAATTAGACTATTCTGAGATCATTGGTATTATTTATTTTAGCTTCCGGGGACTGTTGTACGGGTTTTGACTATAGTGGCACATTGAGTAGTTCAGATTATCGGTTTCACCAGCAAAGGACCACAGGCGAGTACAGTTTATTATTGCATTTCGATATTGATCTTTACTATATGTCATTGATTAGTCATTGGTTATGTGATTATTTTCTATTATAAATTGTTGAGTCGGGAATGAGAAGTACCAAGGATGTGTGATCTGACCTTAGACCGTATAGACCGTGTTGCATTTATTTCTTGTAGACCGTGTAGACAGTGTTTTATTTACTTCTTGTAGACAGTATAGACAGTATTTTATTTATTGCAAAGTAGACAGTGTAGATCGTGATTATTACTGCATTAAAACTGTGAAGATCGTGATTATTATTTTGTAGACAGTGTTTCTTTACTGCAATATTTTCTGTAGACCGTGTAACTGTAGACCGTGTAACTTTAGACCGTGTAGACCGTGTCCCATAATTGTCCCGAGACCGATCACATATCAAAGGTACTTCTAATGGTGGAAAGGTATATTGGTCTATTTTTTACTATTGATTTTTCTTACGGCTTTACTGTTTATTTTCAAACCCATGATTGATGTCTAACCTTTGTTTTATAGTCATTTTCTTTATTTGAAATTGCATTCAGTGAATTGTGCTCGTTCCATTCCTGACTGGAAACCAACATTTTCAGGTTAGCCGTGGATTCACTTAGCTTGGGGAGGGACGGGTGTACTTGCAGACGGAAGCCTAGTGACCAGCTAGATAGATGAATTGTAGTCATTCCATATTTGTACAAGTTTATATTTTTCTACAGATGTAAAACTTGTGATCTTGTAAATTAAATTAATGTTGTGAATGAGCATTGTTTGTGATTTTGACCTTCATGGCCGTGACAGCGTTCTACCGCCGACACTGCGGCGTGGGCTGGCTTGGACACGTCTCGTATCCGTTTTAAAAAAAAATGGGTGCGGGTCATGACAATATGCGTCTATCCAAAATCATGCTACTCTAAATCCTCGTCATACTAGTAAGCAAGGCTACGATAATCACAAAGTCCTCGACTTAGGCACATACCTCTAGAATCATGGTATTTAAAATTTTTGAGATGCCGCTAGCTTGGCTGCAAAAACCTTCAATTCCCACACCCAAGAAATATATCCAAAGTCAGACTATATGTCCTCACCATGCTGGCTAATGTGACTGTAGAAGACTAGATTCCATAACTTAGATGACCTAGCCCATATAATTTCATCTTGACAAAAATTAAATTAAATCAACAATGGATACCCAAAAATCAAATTCATTAACTAACCAAGAAAGATAAATATAAACTATTAGAATCAAATTTCGAGATAATTTATAACGAGATTCTCAAGGGTTATCCCAGGAATCTCTCAAGGGATCCTAACTGTGATTGAGTACCTTCAAAAATATATCCTAATCCTACTACAGGCTGTAGTGGTACTCTAGTTCGAATACCACTACACAAACTCGACCTGCATGGGCCACCACTAAAAACGTGTCACGACCCACACCCTAGAGTAAGGACACGAGAAGTGGGTACGTCCAGCCTACGCCGCAGTATCGGCAGTAGAACGCTGTCCTAGGTCAAACATCTAACAATATAAAGGTACCTGCACAGTATATACACTCCGAATGGAGGTGACATAGCAAATACAGTCTCAATCACATCTAAGGTAGAGCATGATAAAAGATAGATAAAATATCCACAAAGAGATACCGCAGATAGAAGTCTAAGTGTTTAAGATACACAAACCCAGAAAACATCTCAAATCTCAAATACAGTAATCCATAAAGTAAATACAACTCAAGACAACTAAAATAACTATCTATACAACATCTACTGTGTCTCCTCTAGGCTAGCAGGCAACCTCCAAGCTATCTGTAAAATTTATCAACAGGTCCAGTCAGGACGGGAGCGTGCACAAAACATCTCACGCAGTTCATATCAAGTTAAAAAATATAAAGCATGCAATAGAGTAAGATACAGGAAACGCTGAAAGAAGAATGTATATGAAAAATAGCAGAGATTTGATAATAGGAAATATCTATATATGATAAGTAAGAACTGTAAGCAATATGTGATTTAGAGTACAATATGGTTATGTAAACGGTTTAGGACAATGCAATGGTAACTCCATTGTACGTGAATGCACAATAGATATATATAATACTTATACAATGTTGTACAATAGGATTTGATTACATAACCAATTCTACTCCCCCTCCCCAATCAATACACAAAGATCCACTCCAGTTACGTTATCTTATACAATAGTGTACAATATTATACAATAGATGTACAATGTTATACAATAGTTGTACAATGGTCTATCCATGGGACTCATGTGATAATGAGAGTATAATATGCACAATGAGTATACAAGGATAAGGGTATTCAATAAATACAATATATAAGTTAAACGCACATCACAATATGTATTTAGTGAATACAAGGGGATAACATCTCAAAAGAAGATCCATATAGTACCAATCCGTGATAACAATCGTGTCAGCATCAAGTACAGTAATCTAGAGCAAGAATATAAATCCAGACAAGTATGAAACGGTCAGAGAATGTACTCGCCTGATAACCTGAACAGCTGATAGGTATAGAGGTCCAAACTGAAGCCACAGAGTCCTATTTAGAGCAACACAGGTCAAGATGTATACGAGAGATGATAAATGAAATGTACAATGCATCTGCATGCTGTCTAGGTCAAACTAGACTAAAGTCAACACTTGGTCAACTCTAGTCAACCACACTAGTCAAATTAGGTCAACTAGGTCAAGTCCTAGCCCAAACAAGTCTAACAAGTCTCACTAGGCCTAACCAAGCCTAGGCTAGCACTCACACAATCACAAGACAATGTAAACCACAATAATGCATAATATAAAATAGATAATATATATAAATACATACCTTCATACATACATGCATATCCATATTACATACATATTTATATATATAGGCATATGTTACATCATGCATATTTACATAGTTACATAGATATATACATTCATGCACATCTACATACATACTTTTATACTTATATATGTTAACATTCATTACAATGTATTATATTTTACTTATACCTTTGATTGATTCATTCATTCATATATGACATTTATTCATGCATATTACATACTTACATGCATCTATACATTATGTACATTGTATATAACATGTAAAAATAGAAGAGGAAAAAAAAGGTAAAAAATTGAAATGGAAAGGGAAGGGAAGGAAAATGTAAGGAGAAGGGAAAACAGTGGACATATACATGCTTGCATCATATATTCTACATTACCATACATGCTATCATTATATATTATATTATTTATATATTATGTATTCATATCTATCATTACATGTATACCTTGCATTCATATCTAGCATTCATTATATACTTTCATGCATACATTGTATATCATTCTTTCATTCATGCATTTATGCATTGCTTACATACATTATATTAATTGCATTCTACATGCTTGCATTCAACCATATATATATACATTAATGTAAAAAGGATATATATCATATATATCATTTTATTCATCTAACATATCATGTATTACATACTCTATATTTATTTAATACCCATACTACATAGGCTCATAGGTTACACAAAATGTATATATCGTATAGTCACTCTTCTACTTAAAACTAATACTGTACCAATTGGGCCTCTATTAAATTCTAGGATTAAAGTATGTTGTAGCCCTTCGTGTTATCTTTCCAAAACTTCAAACGGATCATATTTTCGTGTTCGAAAGCTCCCGAAATCGCGAAAATACCGAAACACGTTCGTCTTTCGTACAACTGACACTCAAATAATTCTACAGAAAGTTATAGAAAGAATTTAGCTTATTAAAATATATATTTGTAAAGCTAACTTTAATACGGTTCTTTTAAAAAAAAGGAAGATAAATCGGAGTTCTAAGCTAAAAGTTATGACATTTCTAAGTTGCTTTGGTTAATAAAAACGTGGATGAATATTATGACGAATTTGAGTTGTTTTGGACAAAAGAACGCATATAGGCCAAGATACTTGGATACAAACATAGGTATCCAAATGAAACTCATTCTAACCATCCTAACTAAGATCAATCCACTCTCTAACCATTCTAAAACTGAATTTAAATATCTATTTAAACTATTATCATACATACATACACATAGGGTATCCTAATTTGGGATCTATTAAGTATGACACAAGATACATATCTAAAATCCTCAAGAGAGCTCCAAATGGCCTTAAATTTGAATCTAAATGGGACACATACATGAGGATAGATCCTACGGATTCAAAACTAATTTATATGCAAAGAAAATCGATTTAGATGATGGGTTTTACCTATTAGGAGTGGAATTCCAATGAAATCCTTTAGGACACGGCTCCGATACGAAGATCCCTCAAAGTGGACACTCCTCCTTGCACTCCTCTTCCAATCCTTGGTAGCACCCTTTCCTTGGAGAATGGAAATGATTGAGGGAAGATTTGGTGAAGGAATGATTTGATTTGGAGATCAAATCAATGAGAAGGCTCTCTAAAATTAGGGAAGAACAAAAGGAAAATAAAAGAGGCAAGATTGTAATGAATGAAATGAATCATTCTCCCCTAAAGGTGGCTGCCATAAAGAGTCCATTAGGGCTAATGGAAAATGTCCTAATTGTCCCTCTCTAGTCTCATATGGTTAAGTCTAGACTAGGTTCAAGTTTGGGGTCAAAATGATCTAGTTTTGAGTCTCTAACTTAACCATTCTAACATGATAAAAATTAGTTTAATTAACTAACTTAAATATTGGATTTTGTGGGCCATGCTTAACTTAATATTGGGCCCCATCTAGAGTTTAAGCTACTCGGGTCACAATACAAGTCAGAACGAGACGAAACTCAAACCCGACTAAACAAATCCAATAAAAACAATATTAAAAATATAAAAAATTTCCAAAATATTAAAATATAAAAAATTACCAAAATCATAATACATCAATTTAAAAATTATTAAAATAATCTAAAATTTACCAATTAATCAAAATCATAAATAATTCAAAAGTCACAAAATGACCAAAATGCCCTTAGCCTAAAAAGTAGTAAATAGTCATTCTAATCACATGGTTAGGTTCCCATGGTCATGGTTAATCTCTAGGCTCCACAGTTCTAGGGTTCACTAGCTAACACATCAAAATTATAATTCTCCAATTTTAAATAGTATTAAATTAATTAAAAGTTCCCATAAATCATAAATCCTATTATTAAATAATAAAATTTTATAAAAGTTCAAAATTACCCTTATTTTAGAAAAGTGGGTGTTACAAGGTCGAAGTGAGCACCCTGTCGCTCGTCAAACTCACCGTCCCGACGAACCTGCGCTCCGAGGCAGCGCCCAGACTTAGCCCCGCCGCCCGTCGTCAGCTCCCTTCCTCACCGATCCGCTGCCCTCATCAAAAACCGTCGTCTGCCACACCCGTGCTCGGCTGCAGCCGGAGCCTTCGCCCCTCCGTCATCCGCAGCGAGCCCCGCCGATCACAGTCACCGCCGTGCCCCCTTCCCTCCGCCGCGTGCGTCTTCCCACGCCGGTGAAAACCCTCCGCCGGCGCCGCCCCTTGCTGTCGAGTCTCCGCCCCTTCTTCCCTCTTCCCCTTCTCCGCTCTCCGCCCGCATCTCTCTTCTCTCTCTCAGCTTCACTCCTTTCCTCTCTCTAGCCCCTCTTTTTCTAAAGAAGAAGCTGCTGCTTCAATAGGTTATATTATGTATTAATTGATGTTATTTGTCATAGGTATTATTTTATCATTATTGTTATAGATTTTTTTTAAAATTCAATTATTATTATCATTATTTTGTTTTTTAAAAGAAAAGACAACCGTAGCCAGGTTTAGATAGTTTATTTATTTCTAAGTACATTTCTATATATTTTGGGTGTTTCAAGATTGAAGAGCAAAAGCAGTAAAAAACTGCTGGTTCCTTGATATTATTAATATTAGTATAATAGTGATATTATTCGTAGTGTTATTATTTTTGTTATTATTATTTTATTTCATTTTCTTTATATGTCTCTTAAAAGCTTATACTAATATTAGTATTATTTATCCTTAGTTTTATTATTATTACTATATATTTCTAGCTTATTATGAATGAATTTTTGACTTAAATTATTTTCTGTATATTTTTTTTATTTTAACTAGTAAAAGAAAAAAATATAGTTTTAATTATTCTTATAAAGACTTCTTGATTTTTAAATATTTAATAAACGTATAGTTTTTACCAAAGATTATACTGTTAATTTTAACCCCCAAAAAAATATATAATGATTTTCTAGCCTTTTTCAAAAATTTTATTTGGACAGATAAAGTATAGCTTTCTACCTAAACCGTTTTTTGATTAAACTTAGAATATTTTGCCTAAAAATGATTTTATAACTACCGATATATTTTTGGTTAATAGAATATTTTTCAAAGATTATAAGTATTTTTCTGAAATATCGTTTCTGTCAAAAATCAATTTTTTGAACTTAATGTCTTTAGCCAAAACAGATTTTCTTACGATTTTCTTAACTCTTAAAATATTTTTCATATGTTTTTCTCGACTTATAAAAGAAAACCAATTTTAGTATTATGTTTACTTTTCTAAAATTATATAATTATTATTCTATTTCCTTTATTCTTCCGTCCATGACCAGCCCGATTACTCCCGTTTCCTCACCAATTCTGTACTCATATATGTCTACCCTAACTGACCCTTCTAGACCCAATAGAACAGTCCGTGCCACTATCAGAGGTCACCTTGAATAGTTGTTACACCGAAGTCGCAGTTCGTGCCACCTTGATCATCGCAGCACACCAGGCGTCCTACCAGAAAGACACCTTGCCATTTGCTGTTTATTTATTTTGCTCATATTTTATACATTATTCATTATTTTCTTTATGCAAAATAAACTGTGATACATGACATAACCTGTTAGAACTTACTGTTCATTTATATTTTCTGCTATGTATTAGTTTTCTTACACATTAAACCTAGATTTTAGGGACCACCTTGTGTGTTGCATTCATTTGGCCTTGACATGTTGTACCATAAAGTTGTATGTCACATGTAGAACACGGACGTGCGTGATTGGCTGGCCACCAGTACGTACAAGCCGTGCGATAGGGTTAACCGCTAATAGAATCGCATGCTAGTTTGACTTAGCGGTTATAGAGGTTTTATGTTGTGGATACAACATAGTAGGCATTAGGCGGAAAGGACAATTCATTAGCGTTTGGGCTTCAATGCACTTTCCCTTGTGACCCGGAAGCTCTACTGGAGATATGGGATTGATGACCCATGATTACTGACGGCCACTGGCATTCTGCGGAACGTTATGCTCTTATTGATTGGGCCTCTGGTGCCCCAAGGGGGACTATGCCGATCCTATTTTGCCAGGGCCCATGCGTAGGAAGTATTGTTCTTAACTATATTTCACTTAGAACGGTTAGGCTACCTTATCCGTTAGGCATGAGTACTTTTGGTTTGGGTACTTGTATCTGACCGTGGCATGGAACAATAACTTGTCGCGGATTAGTTCGTCACACCTTGTCCTTGTTTGGTTGTAGGTGTGGCTTACTACTTCGATGAGAAGGTATTGAACCTTGTTGGGGTTCGGATACCATATTGGATTCATAGCATGGAAAGATACGTCATCGTGAATTAGTTTACCATCTCCTGTCCTTGTTTGGTTGAGGGGATGGTAAGCTAGTTCAATAGGTGTGTATTAGACCATGTTATAATTCAATTGACTTATTTATTTGAGCAATATTTATTTAGTTTATATGGCATGATATTATGTGTCTTGTTACGTCCCTCTGAGGACCTGGTTGTCTCGTCAGGTGTGTGCTTTTATTTTTTGAAGCTGTTCTAGCCGTGGCCATGATCGTCTCTATCTCTTCGAGGATGATTGTACTTTGATCGTCTTCGCTTCGCTCGCCAAAATTATTCTTTTGTATATCATGTATTTTTTTTCATAGTTGGTAGTAGATTTGTCCCCGTCCAACTACATGTACCAATGACAATTCATAGTTGATTATATGACATCTTTTATTCTTTCATTTTGTGGATGAGATTAGTTAGTCTTGGTTTTACTGCATTTACAGCTTATGTATACATACGGGGATTCCATATATTGGAGCATACTTCGTATGTATACAGCTGACATGTCTACATTCCTAGTCCTATGTATTTTGGGACTGGGGTGTTACACTTCTGCCTTTCGGATGTCAAAGTATCAAGAAAATCTATCTCACGTTAATTTTCCTCAATACGAACTTTCTGAAACCATAAGAGCTGGGTTAAAGTCTCAAGATTACAAGACTTTATTATGTTTGATGAATGGTGAACCCTTCATAAGCTTGGATCAGGTTCTCCATAAGAAACCAGCCTTCTTGTTTCGTGAAGCTATCAAGAGAGATTCTCAGCCTAAATCGAAGCGGGAAAAGCGAGTCTATTAGAGCAAAAATAGACTAATATATTTCACTGATATGACGAGACATCTGGCTCTATCTCGTTATGCCCATGCCAGCTATCTTCAAAATATGGCATGGGATTTGACTCATTTTCAACAGCCCAGAGTTGGAAGGATATGCCACAGTCTAGGAACTCAAAATAGAGAGATATTCTTCAGTTCGTCGGAGAGGAATAACACCTAATTGAGAGGCCTAAAACCAAGCTATGTGCTGCCTGAGGATTCATCTATGATGATTCCAGTTAGGATACCTTTCTTTGCGAACCTATTTGCTAAAGCTGAAGGAAAGTATCAGGTTCAGAATATGAGATTGACGGATTTGATGAATCCAGATATCAAACGCTAGAACCAGCTTTCAATATGGGCTTTGAACAACTTTAGAGAAGAGCTGCTTGATTTAGAGCTTTATGAACCCATTTGGACTACTTCTTACAGAATTCGCACCAATTCTAATTTGTTTTGGGCCTTGGTAGAAAGATACAACAGTAGGACAGGCAGTTTTGTAACCCCTCAGGGAGAGATAGGCTTTGCCTATCATGAAATGTAATACATCTCTCATCTGCTAATAGATGAAACCCGTATGAAGAGTATGTGCCAACAAATGAAGAATTGGACGCTTTAGATGAGAAAAACCCAGAAATGGTGGCAGTCTTGAACGAGTTGTTATGCCACTTCATGATCTTCGCCCTTCTATACAAGGGTCATGCAAAGGGGACATGTTATTTGTCCAAATGGTTGTTGTATCTATTTTTGGGACACATCCAGGAAGACAAGGTGCAGGAACACCTAGATTGTGAGCCTCGCTTTTTTGAACCACTTGACCGCAGTACTATCCAGAAATTGATAGAAAGCTTAAGGCATGTTGACAATAAGCTGAAGGAAGATTGACGTGAGTTTACGGCTGGTACTCCCATCGAGACTTATATAAGACAAGGTGGTAGACAGATGTCTCGAAAAGCTATTCTGGTAGGTTTCCTCTCATTATGGCTGCGACGATACGTGGTCACCGGAGCCAGTACTGTTGATAGGATCCACTGGTGTGTACTATTAGCTACTGTGCGTTTAGTATTCAGATACGAGATGGACATTCTTGTACTAAGCTGCTATGATGATGGATCCCAGTACTCGAGACGGGTTTCCTCGTACTGAGATATCGTATACTTAATAGTTCAGGCCATTTTGATGGATCCGGCTCTAGGTGTCGTAGGAGGGGACTTCATTAGATGTTATGCCACATCTCGGTGGAAAGTAAACTCCCTTACTGACTACCGAAAAGCATTGAATATGGGTTCTGAATGGAGGTTCTACTGTGTTCCTCTACCTTCTGGAACTGAGAATCTCCCTCCTCTGCTTATGTACTTAGAGCCTATGGGTGCTCGTCCACTTCCTGCTGCTTTCATGTGGTTGAAGATGATCAGACCCTCTAACCTGATATATCAGTTCGGGGGTCAGTGTTGTCTGGAACCGTATCTGCTTAGCCGATTTGCCTGCCAATTCGGCTATGATCAAATACACGTCAGAAACAACCACCTACCTAAAAGCTTCCGAATATCTGATTGATGGTGCTAGAGGGTGGAGATATTATAGTGCCAGGGGCACTATGGCTACATTCTCAATGCCCTCTGCTACTCTTGAAGTGGGCTCGCGTATGTTATATACATACGCGAACTTTTATACTTCGGCCAATACCTTCTTCGAAGGCTTCAATTTTTTGGTAGTTTTGTTAGTGTCAGACGGTCAAGAGCAGGGACGAAGACCACCCTGGAGTTCAGAAATGCTGAGAAAAATGCTCCTACTGATGAGCCTCTTGAAGCTACACTTGTCGGCCTCCCTGACGAAGTGAATGATCCGCTAGAAATCTCCCTCAAGAAGCGGAAAGAGAAATCTCATGCTAAAGGGACTAGTAAAAGACAAAAAGTTAGGGAATCCACTACCCAATCTGTCCCAGCTAAATCTCCTTCTCCCTCTAAGGCTCGGGAGAAGAAAAAGAAAGAAGCAGTTGATATTTCTTAGCTAGCTCGTAGCGAGGACGAGATCCCAGACACGACATGTTGAAGTAGAGATTTCTTCTAGGGGAACGGGGACAACTCCTTCTCCAATTCCAAAAGAAAGTAGAATTCCTACTGAAGAGACTAGTAGAGGCCGGATGTGCGGGATGAACCTTCTAGATCCGAGGGATCTCCTCCAATACCGCTCAAGCGCAAAACGAGGAGAAAACTATTGGTAACCGAAGTTGTGCAGCAAGAAACTGCAACTTTGTTTACTCCCTCAGTGTTGGACAGTCTCCTGGTCAACCAGAATCATCATTGCCGTCGCAAGACCCACTATCCCCAAAAGGTAATACTCTTGCCCTTCCTGATATTTAATTCATTAGGAATTTGTGTTGATATATATGTTTTCAATTTGTAGAGACTCCAGCAACGAATATTCTGGCTCCAACTGTTGCAGCGGATACTCCTTCGGTTCCTATTTTGGAACCAGTATTTATGAGGATCACTATTCCTGTGACTACACTTGCTGTAGCTGGAATAATGTTACCGTCTCCTACTGATGATCTTCGGAAGTCACGACTCATGAAGAAACATTACCTTCAGAGGAATTCCGAATGTTCCAGCTCCCTCTATAGCCTAAACTCCTGTACTCTCTCGAAAAGACAAGGAGATGATAGAAGCGCTAGATGGATGCGACTTCGATAACGATCTGATTGAAGAAGAACCCATAGATGCTTCTTCTGATCTTGATAAAGCTGAAGTAAGCCAAGGTCCAAAGGAGACCCAGAAAGATCAGGACTCGACGGCCAAGGATGGCCATATTGTTGTTGAGAATGAAGATGAAGGCCTTGCCAAAGGTCTTGAGAATGTTGCGGGTGACCAAAACCCTGAAGAAGTTAATGCTGAGTAAATCCAGACCCCAGTTGAACATATTTTTAAAATGAGAGGGGCAGAGGTAGTAGCCCCAGGTGGCTAGACTGAATTAGGGGCTGGTAGCAGCTGTTTTATATCAGGTGGTTCAGAGGCTGGGAGCAGCCAAGCGGCCGTCTCTGAGAATACTATGACGAGGCTTATTACCGAATGAGACACCATGCCTCGCGAGACTCCTTATGTGTTGTCGGACTCAGGTAAATTTTTGACTTTATTTACCATTACACCTTTAATGTTATATGATATGATGTATAATGATTATGCTTTTGATTGCATAGGGTCACGTAGGGACCATTGTTGTAGCCATGTTGACGTCTACATCCTTCAACTTTAGTTCCACCATGGCTCCCTTAGACCTGGGGACTCATATTGTGGAAGGAAGCTCTTCAAGGATGCCTGTGCCAAAATCTCCTGCTACACAAGCTGCGATCACTCCTTCTTCTGCAGAAGGAGAAGTTCTTTGCGATGTGGCGACACCTGGCGTATCGGCGATGACAAATAGCCTCGCCGAGACATATACAAGTGATTTCTTTCTCTCTCTGAATACTCTTATTTAAACGGCCATAGAGAAAAGGCACCCCTATGAATCAGTAAGGAGAAATGCCTCTTTTACGATTGAAGCAATACGCAATACCGACAAAACTGAAAGCGTCAGCTTTTTGGAGCATATCTTGGATGCGCTTGAAGACCCTATCAAATCTTATCAGGATTTGATAAGAGACAACATTCAAAGACTCGTGGATGCAGAATGTGAGGCAATGGCTCGTGAATATGAGGCAGCTTTGAAAGATTCTATAGTTTCTTCACAGTACGATCTGGAGAAATGGAAACAAACATTGCCGAAACTACCTATGTCGTTGAGCATTACAAGACTGAAGCAGCAGAGAAAGAGAAAAATTAGCTGAATGCCAAACTCGTCTTCAAGAGCTGGAAGTTGAGATGGCCAAGCTTCGTGAGGCAATCACAACAGCTAGGAAGCATGAAGAAGAAGTGCTTGAACTGCATCAAGTTACCGCAAGTCGTGTGGATGATCTGATGAGGCAGCGAGATAAATTTGTCCAAGTTCAGGGTGCAGAAATTGAACGCCAAGTTAACTCACTACAAACTTTTGACCCAGAGTCCGGGAGAGACTTGGCCAGAAAAAGGTGATTGAATCCAGAGTGGAGCGAACTGAATCTTTGAAGAGGCTAATCACCGATCTTAGCACCCAGTCATCCAAATAAAGTTATCTTATTGTGTCAACTTTTTCTTTTTTTTCTTTTTTTTGTTTTGCTGAATGTTTTGCTGAATGTTTTGATGATTGTAATGATCTTCTGTATTTACTCGCCATTCAATGAAAACTGATTCTTTTTTTGTGGCTCTATTACTTATTATGTATCTGTTTGAGACACAAGCAACAGATAGGAATAAGAAATATGTTCAGAGGTACTGGACATGACATGTCTCTTAAAAATAATAATACTTGTTATATCTGTTCAGAGGTAATGTAGACATGATAGAATATAACTTGAAATATTGCCATTTCTGAGACGACATTATTAGAGGTAATGTGGACAAGACGAGTCGTTAATGTAGATAGCAGAATTCAGAGGTAATGTGGACGTGAATTCATAGATCTATTGATTATCCTTGGGCCAACTGGGACTCAAAGATAGGATATCTCTTAAAACAGCTATGTTTCAAAAGATGATGTTCGTGATAATGTAGTAGATGTTGTAGATTAGTGAGGATGTATCATAAGATCTGGATAGACTCTACTGGGGATTTTGCAGACGAGTAAATAATTCAATGATTTGAAGTATGTATAATATTTGTCAAAAAATACAGTACACACATTCAAATATGGTACTTTTTCAGGAATTTGTCGTTGATAGGCATCATAGAGATTCGACCGTCCATCCCCGACAGTTAATAAGCTTCATTAGAGAAAACTTTGCTTGTAACATAGGGACCTTCTCATTTTGGTTCAAAATTGCCCTTACTCATGTGTGTCCACTACTAAAATACATTAAATTAGCGACGGCCATATTCGTGGCTAATCCTGCAGTAAATCAACTTAGCGACGGCTAACCGACAAAATTTGGCTGAAAAAATCCATCGAAAAATAGCCCATCGCTAAACAAAGTCTGTCGCCAAGTTGTCGCCATTCGACTACTTAGCGACGGATTGCCGTAATCAAGGATCATACATTTAGCGACGGCTAGCCGACAGATTTTCGTCAAATCAATTATCGAAAAGTTTTTGATACTACTTTTTAGTGACGGACAGGTCCGTCGATAATATGTCAGTAACTGCGTATTAGAGAGTTTCTGATACGAAAAATCTGACGCGAATTCGTCGCTAGCTGTCGCTAATACTCGGCAGAAGAACGACGGTTTAGCGACGGAATATCCGTCGCTTAGGTTATGGAATTCTTTATATATAGAACCTTGTCGACGAATAATCCATCGCTAATCCGACGACATCCGTCGCTAACTAGAAATTTTTCAGTTAGCGATGGAATATTATGTCGCTCAGTCGTCACCTTTCGTCGTTCGGTAGTCACAAGTCCGTCGCTAACTGGAAAATTTTTGAAATTTTTTTACATAAAACACAGCATTCCCTGTTCGTACAACATCCGAAACATCGAAACATCACAATATGCATCACACCTCACACAAACCCACAAACCAATATACCTCACACACCAATATACAAATATCTACCACAAATACATCACACAAACCAACATACATCAATGAACCAACAAACCAATATACATCACACACTAATATACAAATATCTATCACAAATACATCACACAAACCAATATACATCAATGAGACCCGGAGCAACCCTCCGTTGAATTTTTATATAATAAAAGTCTAGGTAATAGCATCCAAAAACATCCAAGTCTATAAAATAACCATGTCTAGAAAATAAAAAACATCAAGAGTTGTAAAACCATCCAAGTAAACCCCAGAAATAAGTCTACCGAAAACAAATCCAGTCAAAAATCATATCATTTATATATCCATTGTCCTCTACGTACGCACAGAGAGATCTCCCTCCTCAGCCACTGTGCATAAACAAGATCTACGCCAGCAAGATCAATATTCAGAGGAGATGGATGACTGGAACTCCCGGTGCAACTGCCCTCTGGTGCCAGCTCCTCCTTCACAGCTATCTCGACTTTAGGAATCACTACCGACTCAGCAGGAGGTGGCACTACCTCCTTAGCAGTAGGTACTACTACTGACTCAGCAGCAGGAGGTGGCACTACCTCCTCAGCAGCAGGAAGTGCTACTACCTCCTCAGCAGCCATCTGTGCCTCTCTCAAACGACGTCCTTGGGTCATGGGTGCCATCTGGTAAGATTGATGGAAACATGGAGACTAATTAGGGATTAAACAAAATGACAATATTAAACGTGTAACATGGAATATTCATTGTTGTATGGAAATGACAATATTAGACGTCCTCCGCATCCTCATCTTCCTCTTCCTCCTCATCTTCGCTTTCATCTATTTCGTTTTCCTCTTCGGATACTTCAACCTCCAACGGTGAATGACCTTCAGTAGTCTTGCCTTAAACTTAAAGCCATTAATGACATAGCCTGACAGTACGAAATAAGTCTCACAACCAGGATATAGAGGAGTATCTACATCGTACACCATATCATGTCTTTCCGTATATAGTTCACCTTGCGATGACCACAAGCCGTAATCACGTACGAAATCCTTATGGGTTAAATAATCTCTCACAGTCACCACTTCTTTGTAACATCTATTGCGATAATTACCATATGGCACGATCAACGAAGTAACGTTCCATCGATGTGAAAATCTGTATCGTAAGACAAAGTAAACAGAATGGCAATTAAAAATATATAGTCCGATACCGACCCCCCTACTTCGTCGCTCTACTTTTCCTGCTTCTCAAGAATGCCCCCTCTCTGACCCCCCTCTACTTTCCTACTTCTCATTCGACTCCCTCAACCTCTTCAGCAGGTAGTAGGGCAAGCCATAATCCTTTGAAAGGATTCTGGCTCGCCCTACCACCCATCGTAAACTTTTTTATTCTAATATTTTGAATGTGAAGCTCTGCTTCACACGTTTGGTTTTATATTATGGTCTGGTAGAACAAGCCATGAGATTCATGGTGATACCGATTCCGATACCGATGCTTGGTTAATATTAATATTTTTACACTTCTCTACGCTTTGGTTGAGATGTATATCATATGATGCGGAATAGGATATACACTCATCCGTCTATGATATACACTCTATACACTCTTATTTATACAAGCCTTTTGAGGTAATCAGCATTATACTAGATTTTCGAAAAAAATCTATAACTCTGATAGGCCCAAAAGACTTGGCATAAGTAAATTTAATTTTCAATACTTACCTAGCTACTACTAAGATATCTTATATATATATATATATCCTTCTACGATACTCCTATCCGAAACCGTCGATACTACCGATATCGCCGATACCAATACTCATAGGAATAGTCCGATGCTGATTCCGATACCGATACTTTGAACCTTGATACTAAGTTTATGTATATATACTAATTTATATACTAAGGGATTTCAGTGTGTGTGTGTGTATGTGTGTATGTGTGTGTGCGCTACTATCTGCCCCGGCCCCTAACCCCACCCCTACCACCGCCGACAGCCATCCCGACCACCGCGACCCCCACCCCCACAACAACCCCCACCCCCGCCACCGCCGACCGCCATCCCCAACGCCGACCAGAAACCTGCCGCCCCGAACCGAAACACCCCCCCAACGACCCCGTCCCCCACCACCGCGACCCCCACCCCACCACCACTGGTCCCCGCCGCCCCGACCCCAACCCCCTAGCGACCCCTACCCCCACCCCCACCACCATCAGCCCCCACCCCTACCTACATCGGACCCGTCTCTCCCCGCCGCCCCGACCCAAACCCCCCCAGCGACCCCCACCCCTATCACCGTCGACCGCCATCCCCACCATCGCGACCCCTACCCCCACCTCCACCCCAACCCTACCCCACCACCATCGACCGCCATCCCACCGCCGACCCGAAACCCGCAGCCACCCGCCGTACCGACACGAACCCCCCCAGCGACCCCTACCCCCACCACCGCGACCCCCACTACCACCACCAGCCCCCGCCTTCCCCCACCGCTACGACCCGAACCCCCCAGCGACCCCTACCCCCACCACCGCGACCCTACCACCCCCCCGCCCCGACCAACGATAGAGAGACAGAGAGAAGATTACCTGAAGAGAGAGAGAGAGAGAGAGAAAGTCTATGGCCGGAGAGAGAAAGAGAGAGAAATTTTGGGGGGAATGAAAATTTTATCCCCCCGTCGGCTAAATTTAAGTTAGGGCTGGATATTTAGCGACGGACGGGCGACGGATATATTCCGTCGCTATGTGGTCGCTATACCACCCTAGCTGGCCGGTGGAATATCCGTCGCTATGTGGTCGTTAAATTTTGTGCCAATTTTTTTCAACATTCCCCGCCAACTTTTGCCAACTAAGCGATGGCATAGCGATGGATTCTTCATCTGTCGCTATATCTCCGCCGACTTAACGACGGATTGGCGATCTTTGCATGTCCTTAAAATAAAATAAAAAATTATTGACTTTTTGACGGTAATTAGTCGAAACTTTGTCGGTAGTCCGTCGCAAATAGCAACGGACAGAATCCATCGCTAAATGTCCGTCGCCAAATGGCTGTATTTTGGTAGTGGTAATAGTCATAAGACGTCTGATGGTAAGGACTAGATCGCCTTTTTGAAATGCTCGTACTTTGACTTTATGGTTGAAGGCTTTTTGAGATACGAGCTTGATATAGCTCAATGTGTTGTTGAGCTAGTAGCCGCTTCTCGTCAAGTGCTTCAAGCTCCTGAAGTCGAAGACGATCATTATTTTCTGTTGTGAGCTCGTTGGTAATGGCTATTCTTAACGGTAGAATTTGAATCTCCAATGACAGGACAGCTTCACATCCATAAACCAAAGAGAAAGGTGTACAACCAGTCGGAGTGCATATGATAGTACGATAGGCCCATAGACATTCTCCAAGCTTTTTGCTCCAGTTACGTTTGTTGGTGGAAACGAACTTCTTGAGAAGCTTGATGATCGTTTTATTGAACACTTCCGCCAAATCGTTAGCTACGGGATTATAGGCTGTAGAAGCAATATTATTGATCTGATTGTCATTACATAATCGAGTGAACTTTTAACTGATGAATTAAGGTCCATTGTCATAGATAATTTGCCGAGGAACGCCGAATATGTAGATCACATGATGTTTAATGAAGTTGATGACACTGCTTGTCTTGACTTTTGCTAAACGTATAGCTTCTGCCCATTTTGAGAAGTAATCGGTTATAGCTAGGATAAACCGACGTCCTCGGGATGAAGGCAGATTAATAAAACCAATGACATCCATGTCCCAAGCATCGAAGGGCCATGATGCTACAACCGGATACATAAATTCTGATGGTTGATGAATAAAATGCACATAGATTTGACATGCCCGGTATTTTCTTGAATATTCAATAACATCTAACACCATGGTTAGCCAATAATATTCTATATGTCAGATCCGATCCTGTAGGACTAGGCTGATGTGCACCACAAACACCATCATGGGCTTCACGTAGTATCTATTTTGCTTTATCTCCCGCAAGATAGCGTAAGAGCATACCGTCAAATGATCGCCTGTATAGTGTTTTGGAGGTATGATTGTAGTAGAATCTGAGTGATTGTCGACGGATTGTTGTGGCTTCTTTGGGATCTTCAGGTAAGATGTTATGTACCATAAAGTCAATGAAAGGAGCTCTCCAGTCTTCACTCGTAGTGCAAATCTCGACTAAATTAATGGATTCTATATGCAAATTATTTTTGATACATAATAATTCCCTGTTAGTGATGACGATCATAAGTTATCTTTTCATAGGTATCGCCAATACTACTGCTAGATTAGAAAGCGCATCGGCTTCTGTATTGCAAGCTCGGCGTACATGTTCAATGAAGGAGCCTTTGAATGATGTAGCCAGCTTGACTGCTACTTTATGGTATGGAACGAGATCTTGATGCCGAACTTCACAAGTGCCTTTAACCTGATTGACAATCAATCTAGAGTCTCCATATACTTCAAGGTGTTCGATATCCAACTGTTTAGCTAATTGGAGACTGATGAGTAGAACATTGTATTTAGTGATATTGTTATTGCATGGCTCGTCTAGGGAATAGGCTCTTTGAATGGCCAGTCGATCTGGTGATACCAGAACGATTCCAACTCCAACGACTATAGTGCCTTTGGATCCGATTCTGGATACAACATCGAAGAATAAACGCCAAGCAAGGATTCCTTCTGAAGTCATATTAGATTCTAGAGTTTCATCAAAAATTTCATCATATAGTTTAGAAGTCTCAGGAATTGGATGAGCAGCCAGGAAGTCAGCTAGGGCTTGACCCTTAACAGACTGTTGTGGGACATAGACCATATCATATGGCGCTAGTAGTATGGCCCATGTAGCGAGTCTGGAATTGAGTGTACTGGGCTTCTTCATCAAGACTCAGAGAGGGTTAACTCTGGAGATGACATGAATGGTATGGCCCGTGATATAATATCGCATTTTCTGGACAGCGAACATCAGGGCACAATATTCTTTTTCTACTGGGTTGTATCGATGTTCAACACCGATCATCGTGCGACTGAAATAATAGATGGCCTGCTCATGACCTTCTTTGTTCTTCTGGGCTAATAGAGCACCCAGAGAATGATCTATTGCTCGAACATACATCAGGAAGGGTATTCCTGGGACTGGAGGCACTAGGACTGAAGGGTTCATCAAGTACCGCTTTATGTCTTCAAATTATTTTTGGCATTCTTCGGTCCAAACAAAAGACACACCTTTCTTTATTAGTTGAGTGAACGGTTTGTAGCGTCCAGAAAGATTTGAGATAAATCTCCTGATGTATGTAAGCTATCCCTGGAATCCTCGTAGCTCTTTTATGTTGCATGGAGGATGCATCTCTTGAATGGCTTTGACTTTCTCGGGATCAATGTGTATACCCTTAGAGAAAATAACGAATCCAAGGAATTTGCTACTAGAGACTCCCATGAATGACTTAGTGGTATTCATCTTGAGTTGATGCTGGTGTATTAGATCGAAGATAGTTCTTAAGTCTTGGATGTGCTTTTCCTTTAGACGACTTTTGACAGCAATATCGTCGACATAGCATTTGACTGTCTTCTGTAAAAGTTTGTAGAAAATGGTGCTCATGGCCCGCTGGTAGGTTACACCAGCATTTTTAAGACCAGGACAAACACACCTTCCTTCCTTCGGTCGCCTCACACCGTGTTCAAATGGCATGACGGTGTAGCAGTAGACTCCCAAAGGAGTACGAAAAGATGTTTTTTTTTATCTTCAGGGTTCGTCCTGATATGATTGTATCCGGAGAATCCGTCTATGAAAGACATTCGCTCGAACCCGCAAGTGTTGTCGATCATGACATAAGTGATCGGAAGAGAAAACTGATCTTTGGGACAAGCTTCATTAAGGTCTCTAAAGTCGATGAAGACTCGAACCTTCCATGTTTTTTTCATAACTGGGACAACGTTAGCCACCAAATTTGGATGTTGTTCTTCTCTGTCAAAGCCGCAAGCGATGAGCTTCTTGACTTCAGCTTCTATAGCATCTATCATATCAGGTTGGAATCGACGTTATTGTTGTTTGACTAGCCTACCATTTGGCAAAATATTGAGCTTGGGGGTAGCGATCTGAGGATCTAATTCCGACATATCTTCATAGCTGCAGGCGAAGACATTAATGTATTCCCTAATAAGCTGAATCAGTTCCTGTTTATCTACTTCGGGAAGACTTTTGCTAATAAAGATTGGCCTTGGAGAAGCTTCATCTCCGACATTAACCTGGACTAACTGATCTTCAGTAGGTGGTTCATATTGCTCAAAACGATGTTCCCATTGGGTATCCATCCTTTGTGCCCAAGAATCATATTTAGGGGGTTTCAGCAAAGTCGTCGTCATCTTCTGAGAACTCAGCGGTTACCATATTGGAAGATAAGGCCACTCGATGGACATGCCCTACACTGGCATCTGAATCCCATGAAGCATAGTCAGAAGAGTTAGATCGTTACTCTTTGTCAGACTAAGAGGCATCTGGGGTCGCGATCGGCGTAGTGTAGCCTAACCTATGCTTTGTTTTGTTATAATATTGTAGCGACTTCCCTTTTGGAGCAGGTATACGAATAGGAGTTCGCCTTTCCCTACCACCGTTGAGGCCAAATGTGAAGTTTAGCCCATCTTTTTGGATGATGTTCTTCGATTGTTGACTGTAACGACATAGATGAAGTCGTCCATTATCGTCATTTTTAGCATCGCTATCAGAAAGAATGAATCTTGTACTGATTCAAGTGATACTTCATCTTGAAGAGGTTGAACTGCTCCTAATGTAAGGGGTTCAAAGTTATCCAGGATTTCTAGATAACATCGAGTGTAATAATTGATATCGACATACTACAAAGGAGATGGTACTTTATTGATATTTATATCATCATTTACAATGGTGCTCTTGACCTTAGCCGATGGCTTACTAAGATTGATAACAAAAGGAGGAGGAGGAGAAGGAGAAGGCTTGTTACGACGAAGGTCAATAACAAGAGGCTCAAAAGAGGTGAGCTCCCTATGCTCCATCTTTTCAGCATGAGGATGCTTGATAGAAGGAGAGCGATTGATTGTCAACGTCTGAGAAGACAAAGGACGAGAAGTGCATCCTTTGACAGGAATTACTAAGACGTCATTTGGACTTTCTTTTCGGTCTTCTTTGGGGTCCATGGCCAGCACGACTTTCATGAACTCCTCTTTGTACATACTGGAGTCAGTAAAATATGCCTCGATGCCTCGAAAAGGATTAAGATCAGCTAGTTCTTTTCAGACTTCTCCGCTGTCATCGACATACTTGAAGCATTTATGGAGAGTGGATGGCACAATATTATGTTCATGCAACAACGGTCTTTCTAATAAGACGTTGTAGGAGACATGATTGTCAATCACATAGAAGGTGACTTTCGTGTGAAGATTGTCAATTTAGACTTTTGGGCGAATCTTTCCCAATAGTTCGCTTCTTTCGGAATTAAACTCCAAAATAGTCATGATTGTTGTAGAGAGGTTATGAACTGGGATCTTCAGTGCATCCAATAGAGTTTTCGGTATAATGCTAAGTGCAGATCCTGGGTCGACTAGAATGCGATCGACCTTCATGGTATCGACATATCTCGTAAAGTAGAGAGGTCGGTCATGTCGATTGTCCTCCAGAAGCATATCATCTTGAGTGAAGGTGATATTATGAATCAACTCTGTCACACTATGACAGTGAGAACATGTTATGAGTTCTTCGTCCGGTCTCTTAAGATGAACCAGACAAGCATCAGCTTGCATCAAAGCTTCACTTAACGTCTCTCGGATTTTCCTTGAGAGATGCAAGAGTTCAAAAATCGATAACCTTGCTGGAGTATTGGCTAGTTGAGCCAATATGTCAAAGTTATACGGCTTTTCAAGTCCAAAAGGTAGAGTTTTCTTCAATATTTTATTAAAGCGAGCTGGCTGTTTGCCTTTGTCAGCCGCTGTTGGTTTGGAAGGATCTGGTTCCGCTTGAGATGATGATGCCGAAAGAACATCGACGGCAGGTGAAGAATATGCTGGAGGGGCATCAGAAACTGGAGGAGGAGTGACTGCATTCTCTTGTCCCTCTGGATAGTCTATGAGATAGAGCCTCCCATATCGAGTACCAGTCATAGCTTCTTCTTCTAGCACTGGGGCGAAGGAAACCATGTTGCAGTTCTTCATCTGAGTCTTGCTTCTGAAAGACTTCTTTTGGAGAGATGAAGCATCTTTCTAGAATCCCAGACCAACACGGGACTGGTTGTGTTGAAGACGTACGAAAAGAGGTACATGAGACCATTTCCCGTCATTCAAGCCAAGGGCTTTCTGTAGATCATATCCCATCTTTTTCATTAGTTCGCGGGACTATTAACTGTATAGATGGAATGCTGGCCGGTAATTGATTTTTGCCTTCGGTACTACCATTTCGGCAGAAGGAAGCGAAGTCATCACTGGGATGAAGGTAGCATCCAAAGGTGGGAGATAACTACCTAGTGATGTCATATAACATAATTTGTATTTGGTTGCCTTTCTTGACTTTGTTGATGAAGTAGGTGTCTTTGATTCAAAGTCAGCAACTAAATCAGGGTGAATCCACATGATATCCCCTTTGTCGGTTGATAGGGGTACAAGACCGTCACTTCGTGCTGGCTGAAGGTTGACGATCTCCAGAGTAGCTTTTGGAATGGGGACGACTCCAACCTGCATAAGTTGAGCAGGAAAGTTGCCAAATTGTAGAGAGACGACATTGGCAGTCATCGTATTTTCATCTTGCTGAAGAGTAATTGCTTTGGCATTGATTAATTCTTGGATCTTTCCTTTGAGTACGTAACACGCCCTAGTTGGATGTCCCAAGAACCTGTGATACAAGCAGTATTTAGGATTGTTAGTCTTACCTAATTTATCTGGTCATTTTGCTTCAGGCAGTTGAAGTTTGTTGCTTTTGATCAGATAATCAAATATGCTCATGATGTCGTCCTCGTCAAAGGAATATTCTTCTTTAGGACGCGGTGCTCTTTGTGGGGGTGCCGTCGTAGTAGGTATTGACTGGCCCATATTGACGGCTAAAGTTTTTTTGCCTTTCACATTGAGGACTAAAGCTTCTTTGCCTTTATGGTTGCTCTGACGACCGCCACTGTTGGTTGCAGAATGTTCATCTTTCTCAAGATTAGGCATTTGGATGCCTAACTGTTTGAATTTATCCGTACTATCCTCGGCTGTCGAGGCACTTACTATGAAGGAGGCCCAGTCTTGGAATTGCATAAGTTCGGTCCATATGTTGACTATAGATAAAAAGTTTAATTTGCATGTATCTATAGTCAATACATCTGTAGTACCTAGAGTCATTTTGAGTGTCTCACGACGGAAGCGTTCGATGAAACGTTCAGCAGTTTCATTAGGCCGTTGTTTGATTTTAATGAGGGCCGACATAGTCATGACGTTTGTTCCCTCATAGAATCGTTCCAGGAACATTTTCTTGAATCCTGCAAAAGATGTTATATAACCATCTGGCAATCTACGATACCAGTAATAGGTTGCACCTGCCAAGCACTGGCAAATACTCTAGTGAGTAGAGCATCGTTCGGTTGGAGCTGATCAATCATTACCTCAAAATGGTTGAGATACTGACTCGGAGATGAGCTGCCGTCAAACAGCATGATGGTTGGTAGCTTGTACTTAGGTGGAAACGGGACTTCCTTCAACTCTACATGGTAAGGTTGTTTGATTCCCTACTTCTAGAGACCATCTTTCTGCTTGAAGGCTTTGAACTGGTTACACAGAAGCTTCACCGCTTCAAGGTGATCTCCTGAGGCTTGGGGAGTAGTAGACTGATTTGATGTAATAAAAGGCAAAATCGCATGATATGGACCCCCCAGCGCCAGACTGACATGGAGTAGCCTGAGTTGGCATAGGAGCATTGTGAGAAGATTGTACCCCCAGACCAGTGTTGACAGGGGCAAATGCTGCTATATGTTCTTGGGTTGGAATTAGATTCGTAACCAGTGGAATAGTATGTTATGTTATGCTACGATCACAGCATTCATACTTGCAACCATTTCATCCATAGTTTTTAAGTTAGCCTCTAATGCAATAATCCTCTACTTCTGACTGTTGGAGCTAGACGCATCTTGTTCTTCATTAGTGACATAAGCAGTTACTTCTCTGGCCATCAAAGAGGAATTGGTGGAGAAGATAGTTCGCTCAGAGCTCTCACTATCAGCATTGAAGTCATTTAGGGAACTACCCCCAGAATGAGGAGTGGGAAGATTCCTTTGACCGAGCAAATCTCGGTCAGAGTCAGAAGATTCCTTTGACCAATTGTTTCTTGGTTGGAAAGAAGATTTCTTTGACCGATTGTTTCTTGGTCGGAAGGATCCTTTGACCGATTGTTTCTTGGTCAAAATCAAAAGGATTTCTTTGACTGGGGACATCTCCAAGACTAGGAAAGTGAAGATTCCTTTGACCGAGTAGGTCTCGGCCTCTTAATCTTGTATTTTGGTAGACCCATTCACCAGAGTCACAAATATGAACAATGTCTTGTTGACTGGGATTGTAAGATGCATTACGTCTTGGACGTTTTCCACCCCCGGTACTTCGGGATGTAATGTTGACCGAAGCATATAGCAATTCATCTTCGTCTTCCACAATGAGTTCAGGAGTCTGGGTGTTGTTCAAACGGTCGAAAACAAACCGTTTAGCTGATTAACAACAACATTTGATCACTACTTCATGGTGATGATTACAATGGTGTTCCTGATGTAGAGTTACAGGTGGACGAGATGGTCCTGTGACCTTCCACTTTTGTACAAGAAGTTTATGGAGATTAGTTACAGTGACAGGATAATCGGAAGTTGGAGGCACATATTCCTTGATGATGTTAGAAACATGGTTCCGGTTCTTGAGATATCTTATTCCCTGTGTGTACGGAGAAGTACTGAGTTTATTGGTATAGGTAAGAGGATTCTTGGTTTGAGAAACTCTCCATGTGCACAATTTAGTAGTGGCACAGATTGTGCTTGATGTTGTTCTGCGCTGATTAAGGTAAGTGTGCATGTAAGGGTCGTATGCCACCTGGTTGTTTGAGTGAGACACCATTAGTTTGCTCTGTCTTGTCCTTGATATGTGCAGGGTAGGAAGATCTTGTCTCTGGCTTGGTTGGCGCTAGCCATGTGGAGTGGACAGGATGCCCTGTTGTTCTCGCATTGATTGGCACAGAGGCACAATCAGATGTATTTTCCACCGAGTCAAGGACTGGGGAAGGATAAGGAGAGTCCATAGGGTGCTTTCCTTTATTCTGCTTGGGGGCAGTGATTTGTAACTTCTCCACCAAGTTTTGAACTGGAAAGGAGTGAGGATTGATCGTAGGGCATTTTTCTTTGTTCTGCGTAGAGGCAGTGGTCAGTGCACTCTTTACCGAGTTTAGAACTAGGAAGGAAGAGGGAGTATCCATGTGGCGTTGTCCCTTGATTGGTGCCAGGACAGTAATTGGCGCACCCACTTCCAATTTTAGAATTGGTGAGAAAGAAGAAGTAACTACGGAGCTTTTCTCCATGCTTGGCACAGAAGTCATGATTGATGTACTGAAGGACTTTGGAGTCCAGATGGTGTGTGCCTTATTCTTGGAAGCAACAGGGGTAGAGTGTCGATCACCTCCGCGCCAATCATGGCTTCGTAGACAGTTTGGTCGACTTTTACGACCAAAGTCTTCTGCGTCGTGCCAACCGACGCAACATCGCATTGAGTTGTCAATTTCTCATCGGAGGAGAAAGTCGTCCCCAGCAGGGTCGCCATTTTGTTTGTAAAAACAAAAAGAGTATGATTACAAACCGAAAAGAGTACAATTTGATTTCTGGGGAAGTACAACTGTAGGAATCTAATAAGAAGATGATCACTTTATTCCTTGGACGATGTAATGTCGAAGAAGAAAGTCTTTAGTGAGTGTTGCAGCAAGTGCTCAGGAGATTATGATCATTTGTGATACTTTGAAAGTGATTTGGAACTCTATTTATAGAGTTTAGAGATAATTGTTAAGTAGTTTTCCTAATTGACGCACACTGCAATTGGCGTGCCATTCACCCAGTCGCGCGAACGGTTGGTTTAACTACTTCGACGCATGGCATTCTGTGAGAGAGATACACTTGGTCGTAGGCAATGTCACATACACGTTCTTCGAGATTAGTGGCATATGTGCCACATCATCTAACTGTTTCTGGATGATTTGATCGAATTGTGCCAACTATTAAATGGCACCGAGCGCTACTTGTTGTTTAGTGCCCTCTACTTAATGTAATAATATTTAATTATCTCGTACCAACTGCAAATGGCGCAAGACAGCTGTCAGTTATTATGACAAATCTGACACAATCTTCTCGAGTGCCGTACGTTCGGAATTCGAACGAATTTTTTTTGACTGACGTGTTATCAGTAATAATGACAGTTGTTTCAGCTTCTTGAGGAAGCTTGTCACATGTTGGCCAGCGCCACCTATGTCCAACGTCAATTGATGTTGTGCGCCATCTGATGGTCAGCGCCATTTGATGATTTGTGCCCTGGCGCTATTTATGAGTAGCACATGATGATGATTATACTTTTTAGGCTTCTACAGTCATCAGGACGATGAGGACTAAAGAGATTTACAGGTTCATACTCAGAAGTAGATGAAGAAGTAGCATCTCTATTTTTCTTTCTCTTAAACAATATAGGTGCCACAACAAAATTGAAAAAGAAATAAAAAGAATTATACCTCAAGATGAACAAAAAATGAAAGAGGAAGCCTTCAGAACACCTTAGATCCAAGAAATTTTAGATGGGAAGCCTAAAATAAAGCTTTCTAGGATTAGGGTTTCAAGTTTTAGGGTTTTGAGGGGCTGTTTTACGGCTGATTTGGGAAAGGAGTATAAGAAGGCTGCTGCTCTCGGGTCTCAGAAAATATATATACCCCAACCAAATTCGTTCTAAACTCGGTCCGAGTTCGGACGTCTTGAATTTGGTCATTGATGAGTAATGAATGATAAAAATCACTTAGAAACTTAGAATTCGTTGATTAATTAATATCTATTACCTTGGGTTAGTTGTAGGGCCGGATCCCAGCTAGCGGTAGTTTACAGGGGAATATATACCTTGTCGCTTCAGGTTATTTACACCTGTGTGATAGAAGGGCCTTTTTGGATTGTACCCAAAATAAGTTCGATTAAGAAATCGTTGAACTTTAAATTTTAAGTGTTTTATTAATCATAACACATTATGACTCCAAAAATTCAAGAATGCCTAGCTCGCGATGCAAAAAGTTAAAACAATTTTCGGCTAGAGGTTTTGTGAATATATCTACTAGTTGATGATCTGTGTCAATAAATTATAGACAAATATTCCTGTATTATTGGAGATCACGTAAAAAGTGGTAACATATTTTTATGTGCTTAGTACGTGAGTGACATACAAGGTTCTTAGACAAATTAATTATGCTAGTGTTATCATTGAATATGGGAATCTTAGTATAGTACAGATTATAGTCTTCTAAAGTTTGCTTCATCTAAAAAATTTGAGCACAATAACGTCCTACGGTAATATACTCTGCCGCAGTTGTTGTTAATGCTACAGAATTTTATTTTTTGCTAAACCAAGAGACTAAAGCCTTACGTAAGAGATGATACCGCTGGTACTTTTGCATCCAACAAAATCAGCATCCGAGTAACCGATTAGGTCAATCGATGTGGTTTTGGGATACCATAAGCCGACAATAGAAGTTTTTTAAGGTATCAAAAGATACGCTTAACGGCGTATATGTATGATTACTTAAGGTTAGCTTGATATCGTGCATAGATGCAAACACTAAATATGATATCAGGGCGACTAGCAGTTAAATACAGTAAACTACCAATCATAGCTTGATACTTAAGCTGGTCGACTGGTTTGCCACTTTTATCAAGGTTGAGTCGAGTTGATGTAGCCATTGGTGTGCCGATAGGCTTTGTATTGTCGAAGTCGAACTTCTTTAGTAAGTCCTTCGTGTACTTGGCTTGATTGATGAAGGTTCCCTACGAGTGTTGTTTGATCTGAATTCCTAAGAAGTAGTTAAGCTCTCCGATCATACTCATCAAACTCACTCTGCATATTCTTAGTAATATAGACAGAGTTTTTTGTTAGTAGAACCAAATATTACATCATCAACATATATTAGCACGAGTAAATACTATCATCTGAAGTTTTGATAAACAAAGTTGTATCAATCATTTCTTTTGAAAAACCATTTTCACGTAGGAAAGTACTTAAGCGTTCATACCAAGTGTCACGACCCGCACCCAGTGTAAGGGTACAAGTGCGTAACAACGCCCAACCTACGCCGCAGAATCGGCGGTAGAACGCTATTCTAGGTCACTATCTAAAACAACTCACGCAATTATATAATGTACTTGTCTTTAAATCTCAACTCCGAACGGAGGACAAGTATAGAAATAATATAATGCAATCACAGTCTAAACACGATGGTATAACATAATTCTATAACTAAAAGAAAACAAAAAAACTACTAAATGACAATATCTCAAAACAACTCAAAATAAGTCAACTCTCAATTATTACAACTCAAGTTTTATACATAAATTTTAGAGCAAGTCTACTAAACTAATCTCCCGATCACTCCTGAGAGTCGGGGCCAAAGGTAGCTAATCCCTCTCCAGATCCATAGCAAGTAGTGTATGTATCCTCAGGGCTAACATCTGAAATATTTTGTCAACGATCCAGTTAGAAAAGGAATGAGCACATCTCATCAAGAAATCTCAAGTAAATGATAAAGACTATAAAAAAATTATAGACAGTTATATTGATGAAGCATAGTAGTGAAAATGGAGAAACAGTTCGAACAAGGAGAGTAAATACTGAGAGATAGAAGATCTTGGCAATAAAGACTGTAAATATAACTAGCTGAACTAGAGTAATGTAATATGAGTCCAGGTGGTACAATATATGTCAAGGGTGATTCCATTTAATGATTCTATTCGGGTGATTCTTGTAATGGTTCTTGTGATGATTCTAGTAAAGATTTTTGTGGTGATTCTAGTAAAGATTCTTGACAATACTCACAGTGTGTTTTAAAATAACTGAGATCGATATGTAAACGGCTAAGGCTAATCCGGTACATCACACTGATCAGGTGAGGGATGGCTATCGTTCTTGTATAATTCACAGGGAGGTGGTTCGAGTATTTGGGAATATTTACATGTCTACTCAGGTATTTCCCCGTCCGACAAATATGAGTGAATCCATAACACGACACATAAATCGAGAACAAATCTAGCCAGAACATGAAGGTGCTTGTAGGTGTTTCTTGTAGTGGTTCTTGTAATAAAGACTAGACAAGCAAGGTATGTGTGTTGTATACATGAATTCTAGAAATATCAATCAGTGTTTGGAATAGAGAATCAAATAGAACTGACTAGAACTAAAATATAGAAATTGACAAGTAATGAAAGAACTATCAGAAAATGTACTCGCCCGGTATTCTGAATGTCTGATGAGAATATAAGTCCAAACTGAAGTCACAAAGTGCTATTTAAATCAACCACAGGTTACAAAGTGTCTAATATGAAATAGATAAAGTCAACAATGCATTCTAAATGATTCTAGGTCCTTCTTGGTCAAAGTCAACCCTTGTCAACTCTGGTCAACCCTGGTCAACTCTGGTCAAACCTGGTCAACTATAAGTCAACTAGTCCATTTACCAAATTTTAGGTCAAACTCAAGTTATCTAGTCATTTCAAGTCCGTTTGAGTCGATTTAGATCGTTTGACCCAAAGTTGACTTTTGTCAACTTGGTCAACTCGCTAGTCAACTATGCCAAGTTAGACTTATTTGGTCATTTCTAACTAACTCACAAATCCCTAGGCTATATCTAATAGCAAATCACAATATATACATATATATTCATTCATTCAATATATAATACACACATATATATATATTTTTTTGTATAATACACACATATATAATACACACACACACATATATATATATATATATATATATATATATATATATATATATATATATATATAATATATATATATATATATATATATATATATATATATATATATATATATATATATATATATACAAACACATAGGTATATAATGGAAAGAGGAAAAAATGAGGGTGTTTGTGTGTACTGTTGTTGTGTAGGCTGCTGGTTGGGCTAAAAATCTGAGAACAACCTTATCATAACATTATACATATATATATATATATATATATATATATATATATATATATATATATATATATATATATGAGGAGGGTGTGTGAGCTGTGTGTAGTAAGGTAGGGCTGCTGCTAGGGGGCTGCCCCCAACAAATCCAATTCACAAGAACCAAAACATATATAAGCCTCTATATATATATATATATATATATATATATATATATGAGGAGGGTGTGTGAGCTGTGTGTAGTAAGGTAGGGCTGCTGCTAGGGGGCTGCCCCCAACAAATCCAATTCACAAGAACCAAAACATATATATGAGCCTCTATATTTATAGTAACACTATGTATATATAAATAAACATTTACATACCAGGAATTATATATAACATATAAAGATTTATGTACAAAGAATGTAAATCATAGTTAACTACAAAACTAAACTAGTAAACTAATCTAAAACCAACATCAAACTCAGAAATCTGAGTTTATACTCAGAAAATCGATTTCAAACAAAAATCCAATCAAATATAACCCAACACAAATACAAAAACCTAACTCAATACCAAATTCTCAAAATACACAACTAGAACTCGTGAAACATGGCAAACACGAAGGTGTATATGTGTGTGACGTGCTCGAGTAATCACGGGGTCCAACCCGTGTCCGTGTCGAATCCACGAATTGCGTATCGCACGAGCACGTACACGCGTGCAAGGTATCAGCCGAATTAGTACAGACACGATAACTTCACGAATACTCAACAAAATCTTGTGCAATTTTAGGAGAACGTGGACAGAAGTTGCCCCATGTGTCCATAAAATTTTACGTAAAACCGTGTCCTATGCATCAAGTTATGATACTCAGACGTCTGTAGCTCGCGACACGACCACGTCGTGCCACGTGGTCGAGTCTAGGGCTAGCCTAGGTCTAAGGCTACGTTTCCACACTCCTGGTTCGAGTCCTCATCGTGTCAGGTCCGCGAACGAAGGCCGTGTCAGCGGCAATTTCTGGCCGCATGTACAGTGTTGGCTGAACTGTACACATTAGATTTCTCCATGTATGCTCCACGAAACATCGTGAAATTTTAGGAGCACATGGGCAGAGGTTGCCCCCACACGTCCATAAAATTTCACGTAAAACGGAGTCCTGTGTGTCGAGTTTTGACACTCGGACAGCTGGGCAAGCACGTGCCTCGTGCACGCGTGTCCGTGTCCGATTTGGACACTAAAAACGTGTCAAATCGAGATTTGTCTTCATGAAAGTTATTTCAAATAATAAAGCAATAAATTCGTGAAAACAGAATCGTAAAATACCAACTTTTAGTTCTAAGCGGCATTTCGTCGAACACGTGTTCCAATGAACCAACACGTGTCTGATACGCCTATCAAATGAATACAAAAAACTACCAAACTTTATGCACAGGTCTGGGGTACCTATATGGATGTATATACGAAGAAAAATCGGGATTAACAAGTGTCTAGAAGGGTTTACCTATTGAGAGTCAATATCTCAATGAAACGAGCCTCTAAATGCGTCGATGCCGATTTCCCCTGTCCAACGCCTCGGATCCCTCCCTAGCAAGCCTCCAGCATGTTCCTCTCCTTCCAATGATCGCAACACACTTTGTTTGGAAGGATTTGGATGAGAAACGATAAAAATAGGCTATTCGGAGGAGAAGACAATTTCTAGGGTTTTTGCAAATAGGTGGCTACTACTCATATGCAAATGAAGGGGGGCTGCTGTTTGGGCGGCCAAAGGGTGTATCTAGGGTTAGGTTAGGGTTGGGATGGGCCACCATGCAACTAAAGTCCATGGAAAGCCTAATAGCAAAAAGGCCAAAAGCTATGTATTAAAATAGCCTAAAAATAAGTCAATTTGTTCCTAATTAGGACTAATGCTCCAAATTAAAATCTAATCAGCCAAATATGTTTCTAATCACATGGTTAGTCTTCTAATCAAGGTTACCTATGATTAAACCATCTGCTACTACCAAAAACACTAATCAAGGACTAAACACCAATCAATTAATAATAAAAAATCAAAAAATTAAAATTATCACACAATTACTAAAATACCCCAATTTAGAAAAGTGGTGGCGACACCAAGCATGAGGTGCTTGTTTGAGTCCATAAAGTGTCTTTCTTAACTTGAAAATGTGATCAGGTTTTTGAAAATCCTTAAAACCATGGGGTTGCTTCACAAAAACCTCTTCTTTTATAAATCTATTTAAAAATATACTCTTAAAAGCCATTTGAAAAAGTTTAAAATTATGAAAATATATGAATGCACAAAACATGCAAATATATTCTATTCTAGCAACATGAGCATAAATCTTGTCGCAATTAATTCTTTCTTCTTGATTATAAACATGTGCTACCAGACGTGCTTTGTTGTGTAGAACATGTCCATACTCATTTAGTTTATTTCGGAACACCTATTTGGTACCAATTATCGATTGACCAATAGGTTTAGGAACAAGTTTCCAAACTTGGTTTCTCTCAAATTGATTAAGTTTCTCTTGCATGACATTAATATAAAATTTATCAAGAAAAGCATCAGCTACTGATTTGGGTTCTACATGAGAAAAAAATACACATTAGCTGTTATGTCTATAGTAGAAAAGTGCGTACCTACTTCCTTGGATACATCACCTATAACAAGTATCTCTGGATGATCCGGCATGACTTCCATCTTCTTAGGTAGACTCTCCAGGTAGTTCTTATCGGTAGCAGTATCTTCAAGTGCGTTGGATTAGTTTTCTACGTCTTCGTCATCACTGTCACTAGATTTCTGACTATTGAGCTCATTAAAGGAAACATTTATAGATTCTTCAACAATCATAGATTTTTATTGAAAATTCTATATTCCTTGCTCTTGGCAGCATAACCAAAGAATATCCCTTCGTCTGCCTTCGAGTCAAACTTACCCAAGTTGTCCTTGGTGTTCAGGATAAAGTAGCGACATCCAAAAACTTTAAAATAAGAAATATTAGGTCAATCGATAATTCATATGGGTTTTTTCGATATAGGTCGAATTAACACCCTATTCAAAACATAACAGGCTGTACTTACAGCTTATGTCCAAAAATATTTTGAAAGATTGTGCTGGTTAAGTATGAATCTAGCCATATTGCTTAGAGTTCTATTATTCCGCTCCACAATACTATTTTGTTAAGGAGTTCTAGGACAAGAAAATTCATGGTAATATCCATTATCATCACAAAACTTTTTAAAATTAGTATTTTTGAATTCGCTGCCATGATCACATCGGATTCGAGTAATCACGAAGCCTTCTTTGTTTTGAACCTTTTTACAAAATACTTGAAATTCAAATGGCATCGCTTTTATTTGATAGAAAGTAAACCCATGTAAATCGAGATAAATCATTAATAATAACAAAAGCATAGAGCTTACCGCCAAGATTAGCGACTCTACTAGGACCAAACAAATCTATATGAATTAATTACAAGGGTCTAGAAGTGCTTATAGCATTGATGGATTTAAATGATAACCTAGTTGCTTTATTCTTTTCCCAATCTGAACATACCATATCTCTCTTAAAGGAAATTGTTGGGAGTACTTTTTTCAGTTTCTTAGTTGACAACCTTGAGATAGTATCCATGTTAGCATGTCCTAGCCTTATGTGCCATAGCCAACTTTTATCTTGATTGTCTACAAGACACTTACCTACACTATTAGTACTTTCTCAAAAGAAAACATATATATTGTATTCCCTAATCCCTTCATATACGGGATTACTAGTAGACATCTCATATATAGAGCATTTATCTTTCACAAATTTGATACCGTAACCATTATATGCTAAATAACTAATGCTTAATAGGTTATATTTCAATTCTGTGACTAGACAAACGTCTTTTATTTCTGGGTAGGGAGATATATCGACAGTACCATTACCTTTAATGTTACCTCTAAGATTATTATCAAAGGAAATATATCCTTCTCTCTTCATTGATAGCTAGCGAATAAGGATGCATCACCTGCCATGTGTCGTGAACATCTGCTATCGAGGATCCATTTGCTTCTAGCATAAGAGGGTTGAAGGTCCACCTACAAAACAAGTAGATGTAACCTTTGGTACCCATTTCTTCAAGGGTCCAGCTTGATTAGCAATAGGAATCCAATTAAGCATATTTATGTCAACTAATTTTCTAGCTCTATAATATTTTTATATGTGCCCGTGTTTACCATAGTATGTGCATGTGATTTTTGAAATAGTATTTTTTGTTTCTGTGTTGACATGCTTCTTTTGTGTCTTTCTTGAAAACTTGTATATGAAAGCATAGTTGTGAGAAACTTGTTGCTTATGTGCTTTCTTTGGTTTAATCTTTTATGGTACATGCATAGTATTAGGACTAACCTTAGGCTGTGTAACAGGGGTGACCTGTTTGCCTAATTTGATCTCCAACTTTTTAGAGATCACACAAGACTCTTCGAATTTGGCAGTCATATCTGTGAGTTTCTGTACAGTGATCAAGTATCTCTTATTTTGTATGTCATACAGTTCTTGCACTTTAACATAGTCTCTTTCTTTCTTTTCTATGGTTAGGATAGCCTTATGATAGTCCAGTCTAATCTTGGCTATCTCCTCCGTGTTACCGGTAGTAGACGTCTTTTTGATATATTCAAGAAGATTAGACAGTCCTGCTACTTCGGTTGTGTATGCCTTAATCTCCTTACGAGACTGCTTATACTTGTCTAACACATTTCTGTGTTCTTCAAGCAGTTCGCTGAAGGCATCTTCTAATTGGTCAAATGTAAAATCATTGTAAAGAGGGTTTTTCTGATACCTTTTCATATGCCATCAGGCAGACATTTGCACTGTTGTTGCGTATGTCCTCCTCTTTTGATTCACTGGCCTCACTTTCATGCCAAATGCTGGTGTTTACATACTTTCAACCAGTTGTTACTTTTTTGCTCGATCTTGATCAGTCATATGGACTATTTTTCTTTGCTAGTGGACAATCCTTCTTCATGTGCCCTGAATTCTTGCATCCAAAGCAAATAGTATCTTCTTCAATGATTTCATGGATATCCTTCTTCTTTCGGCTTGATCGCTCAAACTTTAAGAATTTCTTGAAGTTCTTGACCAGTAGGGCTTGTTTGTCACTATCAAAATCTTTTTTATCAGTATCATCACATGAGACTCTTCTGGCTTGGGCTCTGAAGGCGATGGATTTTACTTTGGGAGTAGCCTCTTCAAAGTCTTGTAAATCCAGCTCATAGGTCATAAGTGTAGTGCCCTGTCCCTACATCATGCCCCATTTTCGTCCACGTGGTGTGCGAGAAAGGAATATCGTCGCTACCGATACAGTTGGAACCAATAGATCAGGATCAAATGAATCGGTCGAACAAGAATGCTTGAATTAAGATCATTTTCTCGTTATGGAAAGGCTTCTTCGAAATTAAGTCCCATATTCAGCGGGTTGTGCCTCGAGGATAGACTCTGCGGCTAAGTCGGAAGAGACCTTACGTTGCTATGCTTTTCATGCCGCACTTGATCTTTGGCTTTGGTTTTCATGAATGTGTTTTCATGAATATTTTCGATGGTTTTTATGGCTTGCGTTTTCGAACTTTGCATTCATATCGAACTTCTTGAATGGCACAGTGTTCTAATCGGTTGCTTGTACGATTTTAGGAGATCGCGTAGACGACGTCTAAGTGTGGCCAACCAGTCCCTTGCCTCAGGTAAAGACTAAGGAGAGTGGCAGAGCTCCTTCCCCTCCATCCTCTGGTTTTAAATCAAACATGAAACACAAAATGCATGCTTTTATTCATAGTATAGAATCAATAAATTATGGCATGATTCTTCACGAATACTCGCTATAGAACCGCTATAACATGAAACTGATGCATGCTTAGTTATGCCATATTTGCTATAGATTTGTGCAAAATGAAGATTGAATCAATTAATGAATGTTACAACGATAATGCGACATACATCGAAAATGGGCTAACTCTCAAAGATTTCATAGACCATGCTTGAATAATTAACTTTAGTCTAGCACGGTCATGGACAACTTGTGCACAAGGTTTCGCTTCCTTGAACGGCAATCTGAGGCTACGGGACCGTTTCGGCCTAGGAGGAATACAAGGTAACTGTGCTGGATGCTAGTACGGGTCATTTAGAACTTTCAGCGGGGTTAGCTACCCGCACTGAAAGGGTCGCCGACTCGACCAAACTTTACATCCAGGATGGCCTGAATTTCTAGTGACCCCCACTTGTACACTGTTTACAAGCTTTTGTAATAAATCTGACATGGAAGGAACATGGTAAGTTACACTGCAACGACACGCTTTGCCATGGGTAAGATTTATCGTAGTTATGTTATATTGCCTATCGAATGCTTGCCCCTTAACATGTTAACATGCAAATCGATCAAGATGGTTAGAAAGATCACAAAATAGCTAACATGTTTTATAAAATTTCATGAACAAATGAGAGCTTGGGTTTAAATAAGCCACTAGCCAATACATATGATCGTACTGACCCTTACTCTCTACAGGTACAACGAATCAGGAGGTGTGCACCAACTAACCAAGATGACGTTTGTATTTTGAATATTTGACGGTACGTCAAAGACTCTCGGTGCACAATTTTTGAAGACTCTCTGCAAACAGTCCAAGAAGATGTCTTGACTTTCCTCCATCCCAGGTGGCTGGAATATTTTTGTTGTAAATTGAGGGATGTAATGCATGAAACGACTATCTCATCAGCGTTCATTTTGTAATCGAGTCATGTTGTAAGCCAGCACGACATGATTGAAATAGTCTTCTAAAATGATGTATATTTTTAATAAAATGCAAAATTTCTCTGTCTCAATGTGTTGTTCAATTTTTTTGCGTACTCTCTTAGATATTGTGTTTCGGATAACCTTATGACTATGCCTTGTGCGATCACAACCTAGGTTCGCATGACATAATGCCCGGGGGACGACTATCGATTCCTTAAAATTGGGGCGTGACATAATGGTATCAGAGTACGGCTTACGTCCTTGGCCTCCAGTCTCAGGTCTCTAGTCTCGAACCGTTGACCCCGTGTCGACTAGATGAGTTGTTCCATACGGTGAACCCAGGACATTTTCTGAAACTAACGAGAGGTGCCTTTATCCCAAAGTTACGAAACCTATGGCAGAGGACAAGGCGAGCGCTTCTAGCTGCTCGAATAGTTCCGAAGCCGAGCCTTCCGTCAGCCCGACGGGGAGGATGTCTTCCGAAGCTGGGCCTTCCAGTAATTCTATGGAAAAGGATGCTGCATATGCTCGAAATATAGCAGTGGTAGGCCGCAGCATTCCAACAAGAAAGCGAGAAATTGTGCATGTAGTCCGAAAGGCGACATGTACAATTTGAAGCCCGATTTGAAGCACAATTCAAGATGCAGCAAGTGCAACTTGATACGCTATGGCAATTAGTACAAACGGTCGGGACCAATAGGAATTTTGCAACCCGTACTATCGAACCTGTGAACGACCTACTAAAGTCGCACCCAGGGAGCCTTCGCCTCAGCTTGTACTGCCAGAGAATAACTCCTTCGATATTACCAACTTCAAGAAGGTGTTTCGCACTTTCTTCTCCGGCAATAAAGACCCATTTTCGTAATCTATTAGCTAGAAGAGATCGAAGATAATTGTGAGCTCCTCAGCATCGATGAAGCCAAGAAAGTCGTCTGTGCTCAACTTCAACTTTGGTTAAACGTGCACGATTGGTATGCTGTACAAAAGCAAGTAATCCGTTGCGATGACTCAACCGTACCGATCACTTGGGCTATATTCCGGAAGGCCTTCAAAGTCGAGTATCTGCCAGCGGCGATCCGTCAGGCAAAAGAAAACAAGTTTATTCAACTAAAGCACACTACTAAAATATCATCAAATAGCGACGTAATGTAGCGACGGCAAGAAATTACGTCGCCAGTAGCGACTTCTTTATAAACACGTCGCAAAATGTCGCTGGCTAGCGACGTTCTGCGACAGGATTATACTACGTCACTGAATAGCGACGTTCAACGACATATTATAAGTATATGTCGCCATGGTTGCGACGTTTAGCGGCCGCTGCCTTCTTTCCCCCTGACTCTCACTCGAAAACCCCCAAAAATTTTAGTTTCCCCCCCCCCACACCCCCTCGGCGACTCCCTCCCCCTCTGTCAGTGCCCTTCCCCCCGGCGACCCCCTCCCCCCGGCGACTCCCTCCCCCTCCGGCGAGCTCCTCCTCCTCGAGATCCTCCTCCTCAAGCTCCTCCTCCCCCAATCTGACCTCCTCCTCCTCTTCCTCAGGTAAACCCTAACCTAACTCCTCTCCTTCCTCCTCCTCCTCCTCTCCCACGGACACACACGGACACACACGGACACACACGGACACGGACACACACGCACACACACACAGACACGGACACACACGGACACATATACACACACACACACAGACATTGATATGCACACCAAGTGTTTGTCAAAATGACTCAAAGAGCATCAATGCTCTAAATTCAAATTTTAACCTTTAGTTTAGGAGTGCTTTGCTATAGCTTTAGCATTGGTAAGATAATCTAGCATACAAGAGTATAATAGAAGTAGTTATATTGATTGGGGGATTTGTGGTTTAAGTGGACTGTGGGTGTGTATTTGTGTGGGCTGTTTATTCCATATGTGATCAACCATGTATGACTGTCCAGTCGTTGTATATATATATATATATATAGACTCAAGTTTGTAAGTGTGAATGTATACATTGTTAGTCTCTTAGTAGGTCAGTCCATTGCCTTTATATCGATTCAATCCCTTAGCTTTGTTCAGTCAGTGAGCTTTGAACAGTCTACATTTGATCCACATGTTAGCATTTACCACTGTACAATCCAGTTTGGGGGATTACCACAGTGTAATGTTCAGTCCCAAATTGCTTATTGGTTAGTTCAGTCCCCTATTGAATATGAGTTCAGTTCCTGAGGTCACTTGACTAAATACTTGAGTATCAGTCCCTAACATCAAGTGTCTAGTCACCTACCTACCATGCATCAGTCCATGCCACACCGGTTCAGTCCTATTTTCACAAATGGGTCAGTGTTTGGAGTGTGGCTCGAGTTTAGGGCTTTTGATGATAGGTATTCTTGTATCAGTCAACAGGTGGTCTATTTGAGTAACAGTCCTTGTAGATTTCATTTTCCTTAAACTGTAAATAGGACTGAGATTGGTTTTTCTATTCTTGAGATAAATCCACTGAATGTGTCAACTGATTCCCTTGAATAACTGAAATTGAATTGACTATTAACCAATAACGATAAAGTAAAGGGTACCAATAACGATAAGGTAAAGGGTACCAATAGCGATAAGGTAAAGGGTACCAACTTAAGGTATTGGTATTGGACTAAGAGTTGACAAAGTCAACTATAGGTCAACCCTTGACCTACTTTGACCTTGTTTGACTTTGTTTGACTTAGGTTGACCTTGTTTGACTTTGTTTGACTTAGTACAACCTAGTTTGACCTAGATTGCATATCATTGATATTAGTAACTGTCCGCTACTAATGTGTGTCCCTAATAAGACATAATATACGAATTTGTGCCTGTTGGATAATGTGTGTCCATCTTTGCATAATTATTTCCAAATGGATATGAATTACTACTTGCAGAATCGTTTATGGATGTACAATCATCGTCCTGATGATATGTGTGGTGTGCGAGATGAATACATAGAGGGAGTAGAGCAGTTCCTGCAGTTTGCTAAGGCGTTCCCTCAGTACATGGACGACACCAAAATTAAGTGTCCGTGTGTAAAATGTCATAACGTGAAATATTATCCAGAAGTGGAAGTGACATATCATTTGTACTCGAGGGGTTTCACGCCCTAATTACTATCAGTGGACCGCACACGGAGAACTTGTGTCTTTAGCATCAGAGCCGGAGCCTTATGTTGAGCCATATATGCATGCGGGACCTAATTTTGTTTCAGATAATCATGCATACGACGACGGGTGCGTGAACATGGTTTTCGATGCTGCGGGGCCTAGTTTCGTTCATGATGCACCTGAGGAGGCACCGAACGCCGATGCTGTACAGTTCATGGAGTTGCTAGAGAATGCAAGGACTCCATTGTATCATGGTTGTGAGGATCATTCATCGTTGGAGGTGGTTACAAGACTGTTGAGCAGATTTTAACATGTCGCAAGAATGCTACAACCGAGTGTTGGAGTTGATTATAGAGATCTTGCCGGCGGGTACTAAGTTGCCTAAAGACTTCTACCGGTCTAAGAGGATGGTGAGATCGCTCTAGATGGGATACGAGAAAATCGATTCCTATCGCAATGGGTGCATGCTGTACTACAAAGACGACAAGGACGCAGATGTGTGCAGATTTTGTGGTGCTGATCGCTATAAGACAACTAGTACAAGAAGGTCTACCGGTGCATTTGATACAGCAGAATAGAAAACAGTTCCTGCCGAAGTCAATTTTCTTGCTAGACAAGGAGGATAAAGTGAGACTTTGTCGGTGGATCCAGGGCCTAAAATTTCCAGACGGATATGTGTCAAATCTGAGAAGATGTGTCAATCCGAAGGAAAACAAATTGACGGGTATGAAGAGCCACGATTGTCACATATTCATGGAAAATTTGTTTATTTTTAAATTTTAATAATCATTTGTGTATATTATACAACTTTTGTATTTTACTTCTTGTAGAGGACCTATTTCTATCCACTACACCGGGCGGCGAGGATCGAGGGCCAATTTTCTGCCGTCGCAGCCAAGCTCATCCGTGATGCGATCGACGACCAGAAGCATCCTGGTCGCTCCGGAGGGCCGATCCAGGGTTGGATTACACCAGAGCAGTAGACTGCGATGAAGGCTAGATTCAGCAAGCGCTGTTACCAGGAGCGGTCTGAGAAGGCCAAGGTGGCGCGGTCGAGCGCCGGTAAGTGGTGTGGTGGCTCCATTCCGATGATGGAGCATTTTCATCGTCTGGTACGTTTCCTATGACGGACATTAATTTATATATAGTTCGATAGAATGTTTAATACTAATAATAGATAATATATTTTAACAGGTAAAAAAGGGTGAGGACCCGAACATGGTGACCGTCTTCCTGCTCACCCATCGGAGGGCTGGGGAGTTCATTGACGAAAGGGCGACGCGGTCGAGCACCGATAAGTGGTGAGTACCCTTGCTGCGCATGGTGAGCGACTGTGAGAGCTGGAGTAGATACTTCCTCCCGGTCCATCGACGGCGCCGACTCCAGACACTGCACTGCCTCCGGCGCCGACTCCAGACATTGCACTGCCTCCTACTACCCCTACAGTACAGCTCACCCAGGAGCAGTATGACTACATTCTATCCCAGTTGCGCGGCAGGGATCCGCAGTGATTTTATTGGTTTTTTTATGACTTGTATGTATTGGCCCTATGGGCAAATTGTTTATTCATACACTGTTGTTTATACACTTGGTGGGAGACTTTTTATCATCTTCCATTTTTATTTGACTCTATTGGATGTTTGTGAGGATGTGTGTCTCTGATATTTACTTTGCACTGCCTTCTATTTTTATTGTGATATTTTCTTTGTGATATCTGCGACGGGGATGACAAATATACCTACGTTGGGTTATAAGCGATGATCTGATATACAAAGGAGGTGCTGCCGAAATTTTAAAAAAATATATTGTGTATTTTTGTTATGATGTGTGTCTGTGTTTACAGTGAATGTGAAATACAGTGTTCGGAACCATCGACAGTTTCGATTACTGTTGTATGTGTTATCTTGGATAGAAATAGCAACAGTTCATGGTGCACTTCTGAGAGGTTCATTTTCACGTCCTTCACTTTCTCGGGACGTCGTAAAGGTTCCCGAGAAGGTGAAGGACGTGAAGAGGAAGCTCTGAGAAGTGCACCCTGAACTGTTGCTCTTTCTATCCAAGATAAAACATAGAACAGTAAGCGAAACTGTCGATGGTTCGAACACTGCACTTCACACACACTGTAAACACAGACACAGCATAACAAAAATATCAATTATATTTTTTTAAATTTTTTTATAATATCTGCGACGTATAGCGATGTTCTGCGACGTACTGCGACGGAATGTAGACGTCGCTATACGTAGCTAAATAGCGACGTAACGTCGCTAGATGTCACTAATGTACGTCGCTAAATCTGTCGGTAGCCGTCGTTAAGTTGCCCACGTGGCTGCCATGCCATGTCATCATATATAAAGTTTACAGTATCGCAAGTGGTCGCTTTACGTCGCAGTTTTGGCGACATAGTAATACGTCGCTATCTGTCGCTAATTTTGCGACGTCTAGCGACAATGAACTCCGCGTCGCAAATAGCGACGTTCAGCGACTAAAGTGTCATCTGCGACTTGCCTATAAGCGACGTCCGGTTTTCGTCGCCAAATACGTCGCAAATTGGTTTTAGCGACGTATTTTTCTTATTTAGCGACGTCTCCTGACGTCGCTAAAATGGATTATTTTAGTAGTGGCAGGAAAACTTGATAGTATGTCAGTATGCTACAAAATTCAACAGGCTGGCCTGATTTGCTGATGTCTATCTGCCAACGATAGCAGTTGAGCACGAAGATTTGAAGTGGGCCTGAGGCCTTCTATTTTTGCCAATGTGATTATACTCGAATATCAAACAATGTATCCTCCTGCCATTACCGGCGTTGTGAACGATAATAATCGCTAATGCCAAAGTAATGCAGGAGGAAACAATAAGCATAAGCTCCCAAACAACAGCCACCAGGGCAGATACCAAGGGCGAAACCCAGGCACTCACTGCAACAAATACAACAACGTCGGGCACCATGTCGCCGACTGCCATGTCTCTGAAGGAGGATGATGGCACTACGGTAAGATGGGCCATTGGTGCTCGAACTGCCCGACCAAACGGTTGAACCCAATGGCGCCTCAACAACATCTGTACCAACAGAATCGAGGCCAAGCACCTCAGGTTCCTCAAGTCGCGCAACCTAATGGCCAAGACCACCATCATAATGCCCAGGGACGAGTCTACGCCTCAATAAATACAACAACGTCGGGCATAAAAATTTCAGAATTCTTGACAACCATGCACCCAAGCCAGGGAGTAATATGCGCCCAAGCCAGGGAGTAATATGCGCCCAAGCCATGGAGACATATGCGCCCAAGCCAGGACAGCCCACATGCGCTTAAGTCACCAGAGCAAGCTATGCGCCCATGTTGATGGCATACATCCCCTATACGCCCATTCTGGACTCCTCCAGAAGGGGGCGCATAGCCCTATTTCAGGCTATACACCCAAGTCAGGACAGCCCCCCGACTCAGTGAATACCCACAATCAATTGTGCACCGAAGAATACGGCCACGTCAGTCTCTATGAGCAGTCATGCACCGAAGCATGCGGCCACGTCAACCCCACGATCAACCCACGATCACGCAGTCTGCATGCGCCTACACTCTATGCGCTCAAAGCAGGACTATGCGCCCACGTGAAAATCAGTATATTTTCTCATATGGGCGCATAACATCATTCCAGCACAAAAACGACTATAAAAAGGGGTCTCATACCTCTTCAAAAAATAAAATATAGAGCATTTTCAAGCGCCAAATTGCTGCCCTTCTTTCCAGTGAGCCGAGAGTTAGCAATTTTCTTAGATTTTCTTCCACTTTTGTAATCAGAGTGTCAACGGAGTAAATGAGCAACTGTCGCTCGATCTCCATCGTCCCGTTCCCCAGAATTCTCTTTGTACTCGGGGATCCTCAGTACAGGATCTCTCAGGCATACTCAATTTTTGGTGCCTTGTGCCAATATAAAAGACAACATTTCTTCTTCTATTTTGTGTGTGTCCACAAAAATGGTGACTCTACTGGGGACTACCTTTTCCTCTGACGAGAAGGTGGTGACGCAATCCGATATCGATAAAGTGGAGAGCACTCAGAAGATGTTGATCGTGAAGTTCGGTCAGCATGCGTTTGAAGAGATGCTCTCGAGGGACGGTGCTACTTTCTCAAAATCAGTGAAGCTGAACAAGTCTCGCAAGACTTGGCTTCCGAAGGCTCGTGGTGCATATCCTGCCAGTATCGTAGAAGATATGCAACCAAAGAATTCTGTCACATGGACGCATAGGTCTTCCATGTGGGCGCATGGAGCTCCCCTGTGGGCGTATAGCTCTGCCACAAAAGCTCCACAAATGAAGAAGGCGCATACCGTTCCGGGCTCTTCTAGCCCAGCGACTTCTCTCTTGTGCAATCAACAACAGAGTGTTCAATGCTCGATACTTGGCAAAGAAAAATACTATATTGCTAAGAATTAAAGTGTTTGACGCTCTGGGCAAACTCAGCGAGGCTTACAAACGAAAAAGGCAAAAATAGGAGAAAACAACACTGCTTCACGAACCATGCGCCCAAAGCTATACGCCCAAGAGGGTTTATGGGTGCATAAATCTGGACAGAAGATTTCTGTCTTCGACAAACTATGCGCCCAAGATCATGCGCCTAAGGCTATGTGTCTAAGCTCTGCTGACCCATACTATGTGCCCACATCCAGGAAGCTCGAGGATGCTGCCAGAACTTCTAGGAAGCATGTGCCCAAAGGCAGACTCCAGGGTCTATGCGTCCACAGCAAAAAGATAGGCTCCAAAGGATATAGCACGGGACTGTCTTTAAGGACATCACAGAACCTAGGTGTGGGGGTTACCCCTGCACGTGAACTAAGTTCGGATGCGCCAACTCCCCTTACAAACCTATATGCAAAACTCGGCGATGCATGTGACATGGGTTTTAAGGCAAAACCCTATTCCGCTGATTTATGCGACATGATAAATTATAAGCGTAAAGCGAGGGAGAATACGACAATTCATGGCGAACATCTGTGCACAAGTATTGTCATCAACTGTTGCCACTCCAAAGCAATGAGAGTGCCTCATAGGATCCTCCTTATGGGAGCCCCAATCGAAGAAGGTGGACCATAAACCCAACTTTTTCTCTCAGTTTAGCGAACAGAAAAATAAGAAGTCTGCCAACAGATAGCCAGTGAGCTGTTACATCTGAAGGAGTCTATATGGGTACTCGGTCAAGGACGAGATTTCATATAGATGACGAGGACTCTTGAGCTGGAGGTGATGATCCTTCAGCTGGGGGTAGTATTCCCTCATAGTCTGAAGCAGATGAACTTCACACCGGGGCTAGCCTTCCAGATGACGATGATCTCTCCAAGTCTGACTGACACGACCCGCACCCAATAAATTGTACATAAACCGTGTACACGCCCAGCCTACGCTGCAAAGTCGGCAGTAGAATGCTGTAACAATATGATGAACAACCACGCAATAAAGATATACCACAAGGGGATTCAACAACTCCATATCTCAACTCAGCATCTAAAAGATGAAAATAAATAATGCCGTCTCATAATAGAAATGTATGATGACTAAAGCCAAGAGTAATCTCAACTACATGTCTCAAAGATCAACTCAAATATCCAGTACAATGTCTCAGTACTAACTAAAATATCTAAGAAAGCACAGAAGGATCAGATGCTGCATACTCCTCCTGATAGGCAAAGTCTGTCTCTACCACATCTCCCAAGTACGGGCCATACTAGTCAGGACACACGACCTCTTCGCAATCACCTAAAATTTGTTTGGTTACCCAGTCAGGATGGAACGAGTACAATTCACTGAATGCTGTTTCAATATATGAAAATGACTATATAACAGAGGTTAGCCTTTAGACATATGATTTAGAAAATAAATGAAGAAAAATAGAATAAACTAAATATCGAAAGCAGTAAATGAAATACAAAAAAATACTCATCGAATGAAGTACCTTTGATATGTGACCGGTCTCGGAACAATTACACGATACTGTCTACCATATCTACACTGTATAAAGTAACATTGTCTACACGGTATACTGCAATAAAAAAATACTGTCTACACGGTATAATATAATAGTAATCACTGTCTATACGGTATAAGGTCAGATCAAACATCTTTAGTACTTCATCTCCCCCGACATGACAAAATATAATCCACATAAAAGACTGAAATCACATCTCTACCGACTAATAATGATGTATAGTAAAGATCAATACTAAAAACAAGTAATAAACTGTACTCGCCTGGTGTCCTGAGCTGATCACCCTGGTCAGAGTCCGAATCGATGTCCAGAAAACCTATTTACAAAATAATAGGATCAAACACCATTTGAGAGTACAAAGAGCCTATTAATTATTAGACTTCCTGCTTGGTTTCCTTATTATTATCCATTGGTTCTATTTATACAATGAGTTGACTTGCCCATAGTTATTGCTTATGACTATTTGTCTACACTTCATGCTGTTTATCCTTATTTGGTTCTTAGTAGGTCCTATCCTTTACTTGGCAGGTGCTCAAAGTGAGTTCTACGCCTTAAGAGCATACCCTCTCTTAATGTATAGGATCAACTACTCAACCCTGTTGTAACGCCGCAGTCCCAAAATACGTAGGACTAGGAACGTAGATATTTCAGCTGTATACATACGAAGTATTCTCCAATATATGGAAACCTCGTATGAATACATAAGCTGTAAAATACAGTAGAACCACAACAAACTAATCTCATCCACAAAATATAAGAATAAAAGCTATCATATAATGAGAATGAATTGTCTTGATATAATATGTTGGACGGAGACAAATCCACTACCAATAAGTAAGAGAAAAATACATGGAAAATGAAATGAGTTTGGCGAGCGAAGCGAAGACAATCCAAGTGCAATCATCCTCGAAGAAATAGCGATGATCACGGCTAGAGCTAGAACACCTGCGAAAGACAAGAACACACACCTGAAGAGATAACCAGGTCCTCAGAGGGACGTAACAAGACACATAATATCATGCCATATAAACTGGATAAATATTGCTCAAATAAATAAGTCAATTGAATTATAACATGGTCCAATACACACCTATTGAACTAGCTTACCATCCCCCCAACCAAACAAGGACAGGAGATGGTAAACTAATTCACGGTGACGTATCTTTCCATGCTATGAATCCAATATGGTATCCGGACCCCAATAAGGTTCAATACCTTCTCATCGGAGTAGTAAGTCACACCTACAACCAAACAAGGACAAGATGTGACGAACTATTCTGCGACAAGTTATTGTTCCAAGCCACGGTCAAATACAAGTACCCAAACCAAGAGTACTCATACCTAACAGATAAGGGCGTCTAACCAGTCTAAGTGAATGTAGTTTTAAGAACAGTTCATGGTCGCATGACTACCGGGTCAAGTCAAAAAAATATCAATACGGTACCTCAGTAGCGAGTCACAACACCATATACTATTCCTCAGTATCGAGCGATTCTATAGCATATAGTCTACCTATCGTTCCTCATTAGCGAGGGAGTCTACGATAGATAGGGTGGTAGTCAACTTCCAATCATGTTTTCCCGCCCAATGCTAACTCATAATTGCTAAGTCTTCTAGCATGCAATTCTAATAGCAATTATTTCATAACGCACGGCTTATACGTACTGGTGGCCAGCTAATCACGAATGTCCGAGTCCTATATGTGACTCACAATAACGTGGTACAAATATTTTAAGGCCTATGTATGCAACACACAAGGTGGTCCCTTAAATCTAGGTTTAATGTGTAAGCAAAATAATACATAGCAGGAAATATAAATGAACAGTAAGTTCTAACAAGTTATGCCATGTATCACAGTTTATTTTGCATAAAACAAATAACGAATTATGCATGAAATATGAGCTAAAATAAATAAACAGCAAATGGCAAGGTGTCTTGCCTGGTTGGACGCCTGGTGTGCTGCGATGATCAAGGTGGCACATAATAAGACTTCGGTGTACAACTACGCAAGACGGTCTCCGATGGTGGCACGGACTGTTCCATCTGGTCCAGGACCGTCGAAATAGCTAAGGACAATAGGAGGACGTATAGAATTGGCGAGGAAATAGGGATAATGTGATTAGTCACGGACATGAGGATAATTAGAGAAAATGGGTTAAAAAATATATATATGATTTTTAGAAAATATTTTATAATACTTGAAAATATATTTTATTAACCCAAATAATTTATAAGTAGTAAAATCGTTTTAAATCGAAAACTATAGTTTACCTAGTAAAATATTTTACATATATACTTGAAAATATATTTTATTAGTCGAAATAGTTTTTGGATAATACTTGAAATATAGAAAAATTGTTTTTAGGCTTAAATACTTTACGATTTGTAAAAATAGGATACTTAGATAAAAGGCTATCATTTTATTATTGAAAGTATATTAAAATCTAGAAAAATCACTTTCAGATAAGACTGTATATTTTTTTTGTCAAATTTTTATATATATATATTTTATGAAACTGTTTATCATATATATTTTATTTATTAAAACAGTATATATATAAATAATACATATTAGTATTAATACTAATAGTAAAATAATAATTAATATAATAGCAATTAACAATTGTGTCATAACTGTTATATCCCTTATCTTAATAATAACAATAGGAATAACCTACAAATAATAAAACATAGTAGTATGATAATAATAAAAATAATATTATTGGCAGCATCTGTTGCTATTTTCTGAAAACCTACACAAATACATAAAATAAATAAATAAAATAAAAATAATTTAAGATAAACAAAACAAAGACCATTGTCTTCTTCTCTCGTTTTAGATGAACACAAACCTTTGCAACAGAACCCAAAGCAAAAAAAAACTGTTGGGAAACCAAAACAAAGACCACTGTCTTCTACTATTAAGGAAGAAAGGAGGATGGAGGGAGTAGGTTTCGAGAGGGAGTGGGAGGTGAGCACGGCAAAGTAGGGGGTTGCGGGAGCTGGAAGAGAAGTCGGGGAAGAGGGTTCGCCGGAGCTCCTTGCTCGGCGGTGCGGGGATCATGGAGGAGGTGGAAAGGATCGGGATGGAGTCACCGTCGGCTGGAGGCGGGGCCTACCACGGCGCGGGAGTCGAGGCCGAAGAAAGGAGATGGGGAGCGGGCGGCCGGGCACGACGGTTGTGTCGAGTGCGGCGGCTGTAGGGTTTTCGTCGGAGAGGGTCGGTTGGCGACGCCGGCGGCCTGGTCGGCTCGACGGAGGTGAGAAAGGGCGGAGGCGGAGGAAGGAAAGGGGAAGCGCGACGCTGTCGAGCTCCAGACGGGAACGGCGGATGGAGGCGGCGTGACTACCGACGGCGACGGCGGGTTCGGCTGGAGAGGGGCGCTGCGGTGGAGGCGGCACCGGCGGTCGGAGGCGAGGTGAGGGTGTGTATTTATTTTTTATTTTATTTTTTGGGGAATTTTTGTGGTGGTGCGACGGGTGGTGTCGGGAGGAGTATGCCGGTGGGGACAGCGCCGTGGTGGCGACGGTGGCGAGGGTTTGCCGGATGGCTCGGCAGGTCAGGATGTGACGGTGAGGGTGATGACGATGGTCCTGGTTATGGCGTTGGTCATGGGGGTATCAGTTTGGCATGGGCGGCCGGGGACTGGTTCTGGTGGTGGTAGCGGGTACTCACAGATTGGTGTGTAGGGGAGGACCGGTGGTGGTGAGCGATGGAAGTGGTCGACTGTAGGTGTTTGTTTTGGTCGAGAATTAGGGTTGATGACGAGGGTCACAATGGTGTAGGGAAGACGTGAAGCGACAGTGGCTCGCCGGTGTTAGGTTTAGGATTCTTATTTTGGTTGTATGTGTCGGGTTGTGTCCGACACAAGGGATACAATGTATATATATATATTGGAATAAGAACGGGGAGGGGACACGGACACGGACATGATGCACATTTTTGTGAAGAATTTGTGGATATGAATTATGGAGACAATAATATGGAGGAGTACCTGCCTATTTATAGGATGTGGGAATTCCCAGTTGGATAAGGATTAGGAGTAGTTTAAACCCAAAATAGATAATTCGCAACTTAATTTAAAATCAATCAAATCCAAATCCAAATATAAATCCTATTTAAATCTAATTAAATTTTTAGTTTAAAATCGAATGGGATAAATCAAATTTTAAATATTTAACTATTTAAATAAATCCATAAATTCAAGTAAAGATTTAAATCGCCAAAATAATTTCAAAATATATTTTCCAAAAATACTAATAATAATAATTTCAAAAATTACATTATTATTTAAAATAAACTAATAAATAATTACAAATATATATGTATGCACAAATAATATTTTCATAATTATGCTTTTCTAGTATACAATAAAAATATTATTTATTATTAATAATTATGAGAAATGAAAGGCAATAAAATAACAAACTTGGGAATTTTGGAATGATAAAAAAATAATTATTATTTATATTATTTTGAAACTATAAAAATAGAAAAAAATATTTTTCAAAAATATGTACGCTTGCACATATTCACACTCGTCGAGCAATTTCAAAAAATAAAATTTTGCATGTGACGTACAATTCATCTACGCGACGTATAATACAAAAAAAATCACTATTAAATTTATAAAAAAATTAGTAGAAATTTAGGGGTTTTACATCCTACCCAACTTAAAAGAATTTTGTCCTCGAAATTAAGAATTAGTAGGAGGGTGTGAGAAGGCACAAGGGGGTATTGGTAAGAAAATCAATTCACAACGTTCAACAAAGATGCATTAGGAACTCGTGATTTCAATAATGGCGGGGATAATCATGGGTTAGCGCAGGAAGGAAATGAGTAAGGGTTAAGGTTAAAAAAAGATAACAGGCAATAAAGAATATTATGGGTTCAAGAAAAATAAAATAAATTAGAGACCTTAAAGTTAAGGTCTCTTGAGAGTAGGTTGAGGCACGATTTAGAGAACGAATTAGATTCACTCCTAATTTAAGTGATTAGAAGGTCAAGATAGTAAATATAGGCCGGGAAGAAGAACGAATAGTTTAAGACGAAGATATACCAACATCGAGTGATAATGGTCATAGGTGATAGGATAGCTAGAGGAATTTCTAGCACAACGCCTTCGTCCTTCTAAAATAGATGATGGCAAAAGTAATATAGAGTTCGAAGGAGGCGTTATCGAATACGAATACGTAATTCAAAGACGATCGAATAATTTCAACGGAATTGTCAAGGCAGTCATGGATGGGACTCTAGAGGACATGTTTTGCTATATCCCCATCCAAGTAGAACGATAGATAAAGCGAACCAAAATGTACTAGGTTGATCAGACCATCATGCACCGGTTCTGATTAGACAATATGTTAGTGGGTGCGACCTAAATAACATATGTCTTGAACAAGTTCGATAAAGAATAAGCTTGCAAAACTAGGCTACATTAGCATCATTAGTCTAGATAGTAAAAATATAGGCATGTGAGATTAAGATTGAAATAATGAATAGTCTAAGTGTCATAAGGATCTAAGTCTTGTTTATTCCTATACCATCATTCTACGGTTTTGTTGACCAAGGCTTGGTTGACTAAATGGGTTAAATTTTCTCTAGTCTCTATGGTCTAGATAATACTATTTGTATTTTCTTAATGGTCAAGGGTGTGTCGGGTCGTGGGGTATTCTACCCAACTTAAAGAATTAAGCTAAGGGTGTTTGGGACATCTAACTAGTAGGGTCAATCTCTAGCAAGCACGAAGGGAAGATAAGAATAATGATAGGAGGAATCAAGCAAGATGCAAATCAATGAGTTAGACGGTAGATAAAATCTAGGAGTGAGGTCAAGTATGTGGATGAGATCCTAGACTTCTAATCCTATACGCATGCTTGCTTGGTACGATAAAATAACCAAACAATTTATCTTCACCTGCATGGGCCTCCACAAAAACATGTAATACCTCAGTCCCAAAATACGTAGGACTAGGAACGTAGACATGCCAGCTGTATACATACGAAGTATTCTCCAAACTAATCTCATCCACAAAATATAAGAATAAAAGATATCATATAATGAGAATGAATTGTCTTGATACAATATGTTGGGCGGAGACAAATCCACTACCAACAAGTAAGAGAAAAATACATGAAAAATGAAATAAGTTTGGCGAGCGAAGCGAAGACGATCCAAGTGCAATCATCCTCGAAGAAATAGCGATGATCATGGCTAGAGCTAGAACACCTGCGAAAGATAAGAGCACACACCTGGGGAGATAACTAGGTCCTCAGAGGGACGTAACAAGACACATAATATTATGCCATATAAACTGGATAAATATTGCTCAAATAAATAAGTCAATTGAATTATAACATGGTCCTACATATCTATTGAACTAGCTTACCATCAACCCAACCAAACAAGGACAGGAGATGGTAAACTAATTCGCGATGACGTATCTTTCCATGCTATAAATCCAATATGGTATCTGGACCCCAACGAGTTTCGATACCTTCTCATCGGAGTAGTAAGTCACACCTACAACCAAATAAGGACAAGATGTGATGAACTATTCTGCGACAAGTTATTGTTCCAAGCCACGGTCAGATACAAGTACCCAAACCAATAGTACTCATACCTAACGGATAAGGGCGCCTAACCAGTCTAAGTAAATACAGTTTTAAGAAGGGATTTTTAGACTTTCATCCCACTTATTAATATGACTTTGTACTTACATCCCACTTTTTATTTTTTTAGACTTACATCCCACTTTTCGTCACTAAAAGTATTTTTTGTGACAAAACAAATACTTTTTGTGACAAAATGAATGTTTTTCGTGACGAAAAGTGGGATGTAAGTCTAAAAAAATTAAAAAGAGGGATGTAAGTACAAATTCATATTAACAAGTGGGATGAAAGTCAAAAAATCCCTTTTAAGAGCAGTTCAAGGTCGTATGACTACCGGGTCAAGTCAAAAAAATATCAATATGGTACCTCAGTAGCGAGTCACAACACCATATACTATTCCTCAGTATCGAGCGAATCTATAGCATATAGTCTACCTATCGTTCCTCAGTAGCGAGCGAGTCTACAATTAATAGGGTGGTAGTTAACTTCCAATCATGTTTTCCCTGTCCAATGCCAACTCATAACTGCTAAGTCTTCTAGCATGCAATTCTAATAGCAGTTATTTCCTAACGCACGGCTTATACGTACTGGTGGCCAGCCAGTCACGCATGTCCGAGTCCTATATGTGACTCACAACAATGTGGTACAAATGTGTCAAGGCCTATATATGCAACACACAAGGTGGTCCCTTAAATCTAGGTCTAATGTGTAAGAAAAATAATACATAGCAGGAAATATAAATGAATAGTAAGTTCTAACAAGTTATGCCATGTATCACAGTTTATTTTGCATAAAAAAAATAATGAATAATGCATGAAATATGAGCTAAAATAAATAAACAGCAAATGGCAAGGTGTCTTGCCTGGTAGGACGCCTGGTGTGCTGCGATGATCAATGTGTCACATAATAAGACTTCGGGGTACAAGTACGCAAGACGGTCTCCGATGGTGGCACAGACTGTTCCATCAGGTCTAGGACAGTCGAAATAGCTAAGGACGATAGGATGACGTATAGAATTGACGAGGGAATAGGAATAATGTGATTAGTCACGGACATGAAGATAATTAGAGAAAATGCGTTAAAAATATATTTATACGATATTTAGAAAATATTTTATAATACTTGAAAATATATTTTATTAACCCAAATAATTTATAAGTAGTAAAATCATTTTAAATCAAAAACTATAGTTTACCTAGTAAAATATTTTACATATATACTTGAAAATATATTTTATTAGTCGAAATAGTTTTTGGATAATACTTGAAAAATATAAAAATTGTTTTTAGGCTAAAATACTTTACGGTTTGTAAAAATAGGATACTTAGATAAAAGGCTATCATTTTATTATTGAAAATATATTAAAATCTAGAAAAATCACTTTAAGACAAGACTGTATATTTTTTTTGTCAAATGTTTATATATATATTTTATGAAACTGTTTATCATATATATTTTATTTATTAAAATGGTATATATATATATGAATAGTACATATTAGTTTTAATAATAATAGTAAAATAATAATTAATATAATAGCAATTAACAATTGTATCATAACTGTTATATCCCTTATCTTAATAATAACAATAGGAATAACCTATAAAAAATAAAACATAGTAGTATGATAATAATAAAAATAATATTATTGGCAGCATCTGTTGCTATTTTCTTAAAACCTACACAAATACATAAAATAAATGAATAAAATAAAAATAATTTAAGATAAACAAAACAAAGACCACTGTCTTCTTCTCTCGTTTTAGATGAACATAAACCTTTGCAACAGAACCCAAAGCAAAAAAAATGTTGGGAAACCAAAACAAAGACCACTGTCTTCTACTATTAAGGAAGAAAGGAGGATGAAGGGAGTGGGTTTCGAGAGGGAGTGGGAGGTGAGCACGGCGAAGAAGGGGGCTGCAGGAGCTGGGAGAGAAGTCGGGAAAGAGGGTTCGCCGGAGATCCTTGCTCGGCAGCACAGGGATCATGGAGGAGGCGGAGAGTATCGGGATGGAGTCACCGCCGGCTGGAGGCGGGGCCTAGTGCGGCGTAGGAGTCGGGGCCGAAGGAAGGAGATGGGGAGCGGGCGGGCGGGCGCGGCGTTGCGCCTAGTGCGGCGGCTGTAGGGTTTTCGTCGGAGAGGGTCGGTTGGCGACGCCGGTGGCCTGGTCGGCTCGGCGGAGGTAAAAAAGGGCGGAGGTGGAGGAAGGAAATGGAAGGCACGGCGCTGTCGAGCTCCGGACAGGAACGACGGATGGAGGCGGCGTGACTACCGACGGCGACGGTGGGTTCGGCTGGTGAGGGACGCTGCGGTGGAGGCGACACCGGCGGCCGGAGGCGAGGTGAGGGTGTGTATTTATTTTTTGTTTTATTTTTTAGGGAATTTTGGTGGTGGTGCGACGGGTGGTGTCGGAAGGAGTATGGCAGTGGGGACAGCGCCACGGTGGCGACGGTGGCGAGGGTTTGCCGGATGGCTCGGCTGGTCAGGATGTGATGGTGAGGGTGATAGCGATGGTCCTGGTTATGTCGTTGGTCATGGTGGTGTCAGTTTGGCATGGGCGGTCGGGGATCGGTTCTGGTGGCGGTAGCGGGTACTCACCGATTGGTGTGTAGGGGAGGACCGGTGGTGGTGAGCGATGGAAGTGGTCGACTGGAGGCATTTGTTTTGGTCGGGAGTCGGGGTTGATGACGAGGGTCGCAATGGTGTAGGGAAGACGTGAAGCGACAGTGGCTCGCCGGAGTTAGGTTTAGGATTCTTATTTTGGTTGTATGTGTCGGGGTATGTCCGACACAAGGGATACAATGTATATGTATATATATTGGAATAAGAACGGGGATGGGACACGGACACGATGCACATTTTTGTGAAGAATTTGTGGATGTGAATTATGGAGACAATAATATAGAGGAGTACCTGCCTATTTATAGGATGTGAGAATTCCTAGTTGGGTAAGGATTAGGAGTAGTTTAAACCCAAAATAGATAATTCGTAACTTAATTTAAAATCAATCAAATCCAAATACAAATACAAATCCAATTTAAATCTAATTAAATTTTTAGTTTAAAATCGAATGGGATAAATCAAATTTCAAATATTTAACTATTTAAATAAATCCATAAATTCAAATCAAGATTTAAATTGCCACAATAATTTCAAAATATATTTTCTAAAAATACTAATAATAATAATTTCAAAAATTACATTATTATTTAAAATAAACTAATAAATAATTACAAATTTATGTATACACAAATAATATTTTCATAATTATGCTTTTCTAGTATACAATAAAAATATTATTTATTATTAATAATTGTGAGAAATGAAAGGCAATAAAATAACAAACTTGGGAATGTTGGAACGATAAAAAAATAATTATTATGCATATTACTTTGAAACTATAAAAATAGAAAAAAATATTTTTCAAAAATATGTACGCTTGCACATATTCGCACTCGTCGAGCAATTACGAAAAATAAAATTTTGCACGTGACGTACAATGCATCTACGCGACGTATAATACAAAAAAATCACTACTAAATTTATAAAAAAAATTAGTAGAAATTTAGGGGTTTTACACCTGTCCTTTTGGCTATTTGATTTAGAGATTTCCAGGGGACTCCCATATTTTGTATCTAAGGATGAACATGAAACAGTCCATAGATCAGTTTCAATGTGGGGATATATAAAGGTTCTCTTAGCAGTACCCATTGGATGGAAGGATCTAGTGTATTGATATCAGTCTGAAGGTTCCCTACGATTTGGAATACAGAGCTACTTACTAGTCCTATAGGTTTGCCAAGTACTGCTGTAGGAGGCTACTTCCCAGGTCCAGTCTACAGCCAGGTTATACTTATTAGTCTAATGGCTAGTCCCACGTTCCTTAATGTCTTCTGATACAGACACCTAGCCCTGGGTGCTATATGTACCCTTGCTAACCCCAAGTATCTGTGATTAATGCTACTAAATAGGAGGTAAGTCATTTAGTGATTGATACCCAGTTCTTCCAAGGAACTGATGTATGGTATTCTTCTAGTCTACACCCTCTCCTGTCACCCCACTCTCTACATTACACAGTGAACACGGGTAAGGTTTGACACTAACTACCCGAGGCCTGGCTGCCTCTTCCACTCTCAAGTTCCTGTCATGTCACTATTCAAGTTCCTGTCTTACCAGACTATTGTCACAAGGTCTTAATAATCGGGTACAATAAATAGGGTACAGTGATTGAACTATAAACTCATTGAAATATATAAAATCCTCTTGGTGGCATTGCCTACATATATAAAAGAATTCCTAGACTAGCTATCCATGGTCTGATATTTAAAGGAACCTACAGATTTGTTTCTAATGGGTTCTCGGGCTGATATCTTTTGGGAAACATGGTTACGTCAGGACAGTTAAGGGGTAGACACTTGATTCATGCTTGCTACTGAGGGTCCCATTGCTGGGCTTTGACTTGATACCTGGCTTTCTCTACGTGTACTAATTTTGAGTCGCAGTAGGGTATCCGATTTTTTTGATACAGGGTATTGGAGTATCGGGAATACTTATTTTTAGCAGTTGACTGGGTTTTCAAGTGTAACTTTTGCAGGACAGGGTATCCATATGCACTGCTATCAAATCTCTGTATCATGAGGGTTCGAATGCCTATGGTACCCATGGTACACGGGTGATGTCCATATCAAAACTGGTACTGAATTCCAGGCGCGATATGAGTATCATTTTGATACCCCTTTCTCAAATCTGATTGTAAGGAGTTGGTATGGTCTGATACTGAAACACCCGAGTGTGTATATCTATAACAGAGCCTACCAAGTTTCTGTATCCATCCTATACCCAGGTCGGATATACGACCTATATGGCTTAACGACTGGTCACGCCCTCCTCTAATTCCTCATGATACTCGAAGTAGTATCATAAAGAATTCAGTGTCCGATACCTATGTTACGCCTGCTAATCCCTCTTAATCCTAGTTATTCTTTATAAATGGCACGAACTTGGGGATTTGAAATTTAGAGAACTACTTACTTAAGTCGGGGTGGCGCTCGACTATGTTCCTTGGCTTCCATGTTTGCTATTGAGATGAGAACGAGAGGTTTATTAGGGTTAATAGAGTTTCTACAGTGGGTTGCTTCCTTTCTCTTTTATATCTAAAATTTAGATAGGATCAAATGAGGAGACGGATATAGGGGAAGGGATTTAAACTAGGATTTTAATTTCCCACATATAAACGAAATCTAATCCGTGTTCAACATTCCAGGTTCAGGAAATTCGAAGGCTAACAATCTTCTTGATTGAAATTGGGAACCTTACACATAAGCCCCTTATGCTTAGGATCTTTGTAAGAAGTAATATCCCCTCTAGTCACTTTATATATAAATATATTAATGAATTAACTATGTATCTACAATCAAAATTTGTAAATAGATAAATAAATAATAAAAATAACTGGGACTTACAAGTCTACCCCCTTTAGATTAATTTCGTCCTTGAAATTTACCTAAAACACAAGGTAGAAACGTACCTTAGGGCTCAAAAAGGTAGGGGTAACATTCGCGCATCTCATCTTCTCTCTCCTATATGGATTCATCTGGGGAGTGGTGTCTCCACGCGACGTGTACCAAGGAAATCGTCTAATTCCTCAGCACCTTCTCTCTATGGTCCAAAATCTCTACAGGCTGCTCCTGGTAACTGAGACTCGCCTCAGCTGAGATACATGGAACATGTTGTGCACTCCTTCCAGTGTAGGCGATAATGATAATCGGTATGCTACAGCACCGATCTTTTCGAGAATACCAAATGGCCCATTGAAACGTGGGCTGAGTTTACCGCCTTTACCGAAACGAATAGTGCCACGCGTCGGAGAAATTTTCAAAAACACCAAGTCGCCAACCTAAATACACAAAATGTTACCACAAATCCCATAACTAAATATGTGGTTTATAATAAGGAGATGCTATACCTCGAACTCCAACGGTCTACGGTGACTGTCGGCCCAGTGCTTCTGTCTGTCCTGAGCCACGCAAAGCCACTCTCTAATCATCTTGACTTTCTTTCCAGCATCTACGACCATCTCTGGTCCTAACAGTGTACGCTCTTCCATTTCGTCCCAAGATAGTGGGGTACGGCATCTCTGACCATACAGCACTTCGAACGGGGACATCTCGATGCTAGCTTGGTAGCTATTATCGTATGAGAACTCTACGAGGTGAAGGTGGTCCTCCCACGAGCTGCCAAAGTCTAGTACGCACGTCTAGAGCATATCCTCGAGCGTCTGAATGGTTCGCTCTAACTGTCCGTCCGTCTGCGGATGATAAGCCGTGCTAAACTTGAGCGTTGTGCCCAAGCTGGTCTACAGACTCTTCCAAAAGTAGAACGTGAATCTGCTGTCGCGGTCTGATACGATACTCACTGGAACCCCGTATAATCTGACTATCTGCTTCACATAAAGCTCTGCCAACTCTTCTGTAGATAACCCCACTTTAAATGGTATAAAGTGGGCCGATTTGGTCAACCTATCAACGATGAACCAAATTGCATATTTCCCGCCCGATGACCTTGGAAGACCGAAAACAAAATCCATCATGATGGGTTCCCACTTCCACTCGGGTATGGTAGAGGCTGCAACAATCCTCCTGGTCTCTACATCTCGGCTTTGACCTGGTGACATACGAGGCACCTAGAAACAAAACATGCCACTTCTTGTTTCATACCATACCACCATATGTGGTTTTGCAGATCCTTGTACATCTTATTGGCTCCCGGATACTGAGAATACTGGGAACGGTGTGCTTCCTGCATAACTTCTTCTCTAAGCTCTCCACTAGGTACACGAAGCCTCGTCCCGTGCCTCAACGAACCATCCTCTACAATAGTAAAATCGTCTAGCAAGCCGGCCCGTGCTTGTGGTATGATGCACTTCAGCTGCTCATCCTGGTGCTGTGCCTTATGAATCATGTCCATCAGTCCTGACTGAATCTGCATGCCCATCATCTGTATCTCGGCCCCTGGAATGATGATATCGATGCCCAAACTCTCCAAGTCCTCTAATAAGTGACGATCTCGAGTCAAGCACATTGCTACGGGATACCTACTCAAAGCATTCACAACAACGTTGGCTTTTCCCGGGTGGTACTATAAAGAAATATCATAGTCACTCATTAGCTCAAGCCATCTGCGTTACCTCATGTTTAACTCCTTTTATGTGAAGACGTACTTCAAGCTTTTGTGGTCAGTGAAGATTTCCACTCTCTCTCCGTACAAATAATGTCTCCAGAGCTTCAAGGCGAAGATCACGACTGCCAATTCGAGGTCGTGCGTGGGACAGTTCTTCTCATGCAGTCTCAACTGCCGAGACGCATAGGCTATCACTCTTTTGTTTTATTCTAGGACACATCCCAATCCCTTGCCCGAGGTATCTCTATAAATGGTGAAACCTCCTGATCCTGAGGGTAAGGCCAAAATAGGGGCTGTTGTTAGCCTCTTCTTCAGCTCATCGAATGCAGCCTGGCAGTCCTCTGTCCACACGAACTCTATATCCTTTCGAGTGAGCCTAGTAAGAGGCTATACAATCTGAGCGAAGTCTTGCACGAATTTTCGATAATATCTTGCTAACCCCAAGAAGCTTCGTATCTCTGCCACTATGGTCGGGGTAGTCCAAGCTTCCACAGCTGTAACCTTCTTCGGATTGACAGATATACCGTCGCTTGTCACCACATGTCCAAGGAACTCCACCCTGTCCAAGAAAAACTCATATTTTGAGAGTTTTCCATAAAGCTTCTCTCTCCTGAGGGTCTCTAGCACGATCCTCGGGTGTTCCTCGTGCTCTTTCGGTGTTTTCGAGTAAATGAGTATGTCATCGATAAACACTACTACGAACTTGTCAAGGTACGGATGGAATACCTTGTTCATCAAGTTCATGAAGATTGTCGGGGCATTAGTTAACCCGAATGGCATCACCATAAACTCGTATTGTCCGTACTTGGTCCGGAAGGCAGTCTTCGATATTTCCTCTTTCTTCACCTTCAGTTGATAGTAACCCGACCTTAAATCTATCTTCGAGAATACCCGCGCACCGCTCAATTGATCGAAGAGATCGTCAATTCTCGGTAACGGGTACTTGTTCTTGATAGTATGATTATTTAGGATTCGGTAGTCGATGCACATTCGTACCACACCATCTTTCTTCGGCACAAAAAGGACAGGGGATCCCCAAGGTGACGAACTCTCCCTAATGAACCCTTTCTCTAGCAATTCATCGATCTGCTTCTTCAACTCTTCAGCCTCCTTGTAGGTGATCCGTTATACCGGCTGTGTCGTTGGTTCCGCTTCTAGCACCAGGTCAATAGAAAACTCGATGTCCCTATCTGGCAACAAACTAGGTAGGTCTTCAAGAAAGACATCTATGAACTCCGCGATGATGGGATGTGGTGCCTCTCCCTCCTGAATCATAGTTCCGCAAAAACCTTCACTCTGCTGCTCTATCGCCCCTCTGGCGAACTTGAATACAGACTCCCCAGGAGGACTAAATACGACACATCCTCGGTGGCAGTCTATACTGTCTAAATTCTTACTCAACCAATCAATACCGAGGACGATGTCAAAACTCGGTAGTGGCATTACGAGTAAGTTGGCGCGCAACTCTCTACCTTCCAAGGTGATGCGCCTTCTCATGTAAATATCCTTAACTAGGATAGTGCCTCTGTCTGTCATAATTTTACAACTACCACCCAAGGGTACAGATGCTATACTATGCTTGAATACAAAAGCTATAGAGATAAAACTGTGGGACGCACTCGAATCAAACAAAGCTATAGCGGAGAAAGAATCGAGAAGTATGGAACCTGCTATCACATCTGGCTTAGGCTCGGGCTCCTCAACGGCCATGAAAAAATCTCTGCCTTGCTGGGGTGCTCTTCTCTGCTGGTGCTGCATGAATCACTGTTGTTGAGTAGGAAGCGGTGGACCTCGCAGCTGTGTGGCAGCTGGTAGTCTAGCTGGTCCTCTCTGTGCTGGAGTTGTCTCACGTCCTGCTCGGTCGGGTGCTAATACATAATCCTTCAGCTGATGTGAAGGTGATCCGCAGTATAAACATGATCGAAGTCTCTGTCTGCAGTCGTCCCAAATGTGTCCGATCTTTTCGTAAAATGTACAATACGGAGCCTGTTGGAACTGTCTCTGTGGCTGCTGTATCTGAGCTCTGGCCGGGCCTCAGTTCTGCTGATGTGCTGGGGCTCTACCAGTGGACTAGAATTGTTGCTGGTGATGGAAGGTCCTTGGCTGCACTTAAGGATGCTTCGCCTGTGTTGGTTGGTGGTTGCCTCCGCTGAAAGTGTCTTGACTCCTTTTCGGCCAATAATTCAGTTCTTCTTCTACAACTTAGGCGACCTCTAGAATCTCCTCGTAAGTAGTGGCTCGGCTGGTGGCGATAGCTAAGCGAACCTCGTGCGATAATCCTTTTCTGAATCTTCTGGCCTTGCTCTCCGGGGTGTTGACCATGCTCTCTGTGAAATGGCTGAGGTAGGAAAACTCTGCAGTGTACTCGTCGACGGAGAGATTTTCCTGCTCCAAGTGCTCGAAGTGGCTCACTAATGCCTTTCGTGCTACGTCGGGGTAGAATTTCTTCTTGAATAGCCGCTTGAATTCTTCCCAAGTTACGTCTGGAGCAACAAATCGGGGCTCACCTTGGTACCATGTCCGTGTGATATCGAAAAGTTGTCCACTGGCTGACTCCACCTTTAGATCTTCTGAGACGTGGGCCATCTTCAGGTATCGCTCCATTTTCTCCAACCACTCATCAGCGTAGATAATACCCTCGGTCCCATGGAACTCTCTGGGCCTGAGGTCCATGAAGTTCTTGGACGTCCCAGGGTGCTATTGGTGGGCCTCCCATTGCTGAAGGGGCTCTTGCAAAGTATCGCGAAAGATGTTGGCCTGTTGTTGAAAAATACCTAAGAGGATAATATTGTCCATTGCCGGTGGCGGAGACAGAGAAGGTGTCGGGAACATCGCTGATGCTGGCTGCATGGTAGGTACTGGATATATGTAGGGTGCCTACTGTATCATAGGAGCTGGATACTTGGATGGTGCTGGATGCATCGCAGGTGGTGGATAGGCTGCTGGTGCCGAATGCATGGTAGGTGGAACAGGTGCTGAAGGAGGGATGGGTGCTGGTACTCGAGTCTGCGGAGGGAACTGCAGAAGCGGTGGAACATCCCTACGGAATCTTGAGTACTGTGGTTAGGCCAGATCGTCCTGGTGATTAAGCTGGCCTCCCTGCGTCGGTAGGGTTCCGTAGGTAAAAAAATCCGCCAATGGCCGGTGGAGTATTCAGTGCAGCGTTGTTTCTGTCTTGCCAAAAACAAATCACCCCTTTACATAGAACTTCCATGTCCTCATTATCTCTGAGTCGTTCTATGTACCCTCCTTCATTGAGCCCACTCCTGCCATGTCCTCATTACCTTTGAGTGGGAAGGCTCCATCAAAGAAACCCTCATGCTCACCATGTCCTCAGTACCTCTGAGTAAGTATGTTGGTTCATTTTTAACTTGTTGTCTGTATCCAAAACCAGGGTACGTTAGGGGCAATGGGTCCACGCAAAATGTTTCAATAAGATGACTATTACAAAGCAAAAGAGTGAAGCAAATATATTCCATTCATTCAGAAATCGGTTACATCCACACGACTACAAGCAAGTCAAAGAGGTTCTTCACACAGACAAGAAGAAAAGCAAAACAAAATAAAGACTACAGACAAAAGATAGACATCTACGAGAAGCCCCGAAATCCTAGTTGCAGAAGCGCGTATACCATTCCCTCAACCACCTCACATATGAAGGATGCAATTGAGGAAGATCCTCGTCCAGAATAGGAGAATCAGAATTCCCAGTGCTACCACCTTCAGCGGTTTCGATACTTGGCAGGCTGCCATCCCCCTCAAGCGCCGGTTATTCTTTCATTACCTCCTCCTTAGCAGAGGAAGACCCCTGGTTGATGACAGGAGGCTGCGGCTCCTCTGACACTGCAATCTCAGCATTCGATGGGGATACTGCAAGAACCAAAGACGAAGAAAATGAAAACAGTCAGAAGACATTCAGAAAGGTTCATGCGGCTCGTTTAAGACAACTCTCATGCGGCTCGAACATGGGGTATACCCCCATGCGGCTCAGTCATGGGACATGTGTGCGGACCATGTAGTTTGAGATGTTCGCGTCAAAAGGCTTGTGCATGAAGCATACATCAAAACAGGCTCTGTTAGGGTTTCAAAGTACTCAATCATCTACATAATCCTTACCTTCAATGGCAATGCAAACGTCAAGACGAACGGGGGACGGGACAGTCGAGGATGAAGCTGATTTCTTACTCTTCGCCACAGCTTTCTTCACAGCCTTAGAAGCCGGGCTTATGCGGCTCAGATCCTTCAGTAGCTCCAAGGATACGTATCATAAAGCCAATCAATTTCCCAGATTTACTGTAATCAAAGATTGGGTCAAATCCCAATAATCTGGGACACGTGGCAGGAGAATGAATTAAACTTATTCATGCAGATTCGCAGACATCAACAGATCATCATAAGAGAGATTTATTCCAATCAGCATTAATTACTGAGAGGATTTGGCATAATCTACATTAATGGCCCAGATTCATTATACTCAAAACTAATGGCCCAGATTGATCAATTAACAGGCCGCCGCCACTTTAATAGACAATTATTGTAAACCCTAATGATAGCATTCCCTTCTTATAAATAGCAACGTGCCATTCCCTTGCGAAGAGGACCCTTTTTCGAGATCAGAGAACACCAGAATACTTGTAGAGAAAAAGCAGAGAGAGAGCAAAGAGAACATTTCTTCAACGCCGAGCAATCTTCTGGAGCCAAGGCTGTATACCGATCGTCCAAGGAGTAAGGCGGAGCGGCCATCGCTTTCCCGAGCCTCTATCATCACCCCCCAGAATCTAAAATAAATAATTGTACTTAGACTGCTGTACCTAGGTTTTCGTCCCTAGGCTTTCTTTGTACAAGCGAGTTTGTAACATGAAGTAAAAGTCCAGTCCTCCGATAATTGTTCTATTTTTTTATATTTCATGGCAAATAATATACTGCAATAAAAAAATACTGTCTACACGGTATAGTACAATAGTAATCACTGTCTACACGGTATAAGGTCAGATCACACATCTTTGGTACTTTACCTCCCCCGACACGACAAAATATAATCCACATAAAAGACTAAAATCATATCTGTACCGACTAACAATGATGTATAGTAAAGTTCAATACTAAAAACAAGCAATAAACTGTACTCACCTGGTGTCCTGAGCTGATCACCCTGGTCAGATTCCGAATCGTGGTCCAGAAAACCTATTTATAAAATAATAGGATCAAACACCATTTGAGAGTACAAAGAGCCTATTAATTATTAGGCTTCCTACTTGGTTTCCTTATTTTTCCCTATTGGTTCTATTTATACACTGAGTTGACTTGCCCATAGTTATTGCTTATGACTATTTGTCTACACTTTATGCTGTTTATCCTTATTTGGTTCTCAGTAGGTCCTATCCTTTACTTGGCAGCTGCTCGAAGTGAGTTCTATGCCTTAAAAGCATACCCTCCCTTAATGTATAGAATCAACTACTCAACCCTGTCCTTTTGGCTATTTGATTTAGAGATTTCCAGGGGACTCCTATATTTTGTATCTAAGGATGAACAAGAAACAGTCCATAGATCAGTTTCAATGTGGGGATATAGGAAGGTTCTCTTAGCAGTACCCATTGGGTGCAAAGAGCTAGTGTATTGATATCAGTCAGAAGGTTCCCTATAATTTGGAAAACATAGCTACTTACTAGTCCTATAGGTTTTCCAAGTATTGCTGTAGGAGGCTACTTCCCACGTCCACTCTACAGCCAGGTAATAGTTATTAGTCTAATGGCTAGTCCCCTGTTCCTTAATGTCTTCTGATACAGACACCTAGCCCTGGGTGTTCTATGTACCCTCGCTAACTCCAAGTGTCTGTGATTAATGCTACTGAAATAGGAGGTAAGTCATTTAGTGATTGATACCCAGTTCTTCCAAGAAACTGATGCATGGTCTTCTTCTAGTCTACACCCTCCCCTGTCACCCCACTCTCTATATTACACAGAGAATACAGTTAAGGTTTGACACTAACTACCCGAGGCCTGGCTGTCTCTCCCACTCTCAAGTTCCTGTCCTGTCACTATTCAAGTTCCTGTCTTACCAGACTATTGTCACAACGTCTTAATAATCGGGTACAATAAATAGGGTACAGTGATTGAACTATAAACTCATTGAAATATATAAAATCCTCTTGGTGGCATTGTCGACATGTAAAAAAGAATTCCTGGACTATCCATGGTCTGATATTTAAAGGAACCTATAGATTGGTTTTAATGGGTTCTCGGGCTGATATCTTTTGGGAAAATGACAGTTATGGGGTAGACAATTGATTCATGCTTACTACTGAGAGTCCCATTGCTGGGCTTCGACTTGATACCTGGCCTTCTATGCGTGTACTAATTTCGAATGTCAGTAGGGTATCCGATTTTTCTGATACAGGGTATTGGAGTATTGGGAATACTTATCTTTAGCTGTTGATTGGGTTTTCAAGTGTAACTTTTGCAGGGCAGGGTATCCATATGACTGCTATCGAACCTCTGTATCATGAAAGTTCGAATGCCTATGGTACCCATGGTACACGGGTGATGTCCATATCGAAACTGATACTGAATTCCAGACGCGATATGAGTATCAATTTGATACCCCTTTCTCAAATATGATTGTAAGGAGTTGGTATGGTCTGATACTGAAACACCCAAGTGTGTATATCTATAATAAAGCCTACCAAGTTTCTGTATCCATCATACACCCAGGTCGGATACACAGCCTATATGGCTTAACGACTGATCACGCCCTCCTCTAATTCCTCATGATACTCGAAGTAGTATCATGATGAATTCAGTGTCCGATACCTATGTTACGCCTGCTAATCCCTTTTAATCCTAGTTATTCTTTATAAATGGCAGGAACTTAGGGATTTGAAATTTAGAGAACTACTTACTTGAGTCGGGGTGTCGCTCGGCTGTATTTCTTGGCTTCCCTGTTTGCTTTTGAGATAAGAACGAGAGGTTTATTAGGGTTAATAGAGTTTCTACAGTCGGTTGCTTCCCTTCTCTTTTATATCTAAAATTTAGATAGGATCAAAGAAGGAGATGGATATAGGGGAAGGGATTTAAACTAGGATTTGGATTTCCCACATATGAATGAAATCTAATCCGTGTTCAACATTCCCAGGTTCAGGAAATCCGAAGGCTAACAGTCTTCTTGATTTAAATTGGGAACTTTACACATAAGCCCTTTATGCTTAGGATCTTTACAAGAAGTAATATCCCCTCTAGTCACTTTGTATATAAATATATTAATGAATTAACCATGTATCTACAATCAAAATTTGTAAATAGATAAATAAATAATAAAAATAACTGGGACTTATACTGACGGTGACTATCTACCTCCCCTACCTAAAGATGAGGGACTTTTCAACTCAAAGACAGACAGTATCAGCACCAGTTGTACTGTCTCCTCTATTCATCCTCGTATGTTATCTACATACATGGCGGATGGAGAGAGACCTAAAGAAGCCAGTGATCAGACCAACAAACGGCTAGAGAGTCTTGAAACAACATTTGCCAAGATCACTGATATGCTTACCAGTATCATGGCAGTCCAAACTGTTAGGGCTGTTCCTCCACCTCAACCAAATGTCTCAGTACACATTAGTCCGGCTCATAGATACAAACCTCCTTCACTACAGAAGGAGTATCATTCCATTGTGCCTCCTCCAAATCTTGTAAATGCTGGGGGTGGTCCTTCACCAACGACGCCTGACAACCATATAGCAGCTGTTTCTCAACATCTGCTCAATCAACATGATGCAATTGATTCTCTTGTTGTCTGTTTCGATGCCATCTCATATAAAGACGAGCTTCAAAAGATGGGGATATCTCAACCTTATCCTCCTGAATGGGAGAATGCTACTTGTCCTCCTAACTACAAGCCACTGATGCTAAATTTATTTGACGGGATGATTTCTCCTCACCAAGACATGGCATACTTCAACACGCAGACTTTACACTTACCCAGGGACAATACGTTCTTGTCAAAGCTATTTATTAGCACCTTGCAGGGGGTAGCTTTTGAATGGTTCTGCAGTCTTCCTGACGGTTGTATTAATTCGTTTAAAAATTTGGAGAGATTATTCCTCAACAGGTTTTATGAGAGTGGCATACATGTTAGTATGTCCACCCTCATCGAGACCAAGCAAAGGAGGACTGAGTCTATTATTGCTTTCATCGAACGCTTCAGGCGACTGGCATTGAAGATGCCCTTCGGTATACCAGGCTCAGAACTTATGGATACTTGTCGACATAACTTCTTTCCTACAGTAAAGTTCTGTCTGGGTATACATAAGTATGATACATTGCCTGCTTTCATTGGGGCCGCTGATGCTGCTAAAAATGACGTCCCTAATCTAGAATTACTGGGGTTGAAGACACCCAAATCTGAAGACAAAGGCAAGCACCCTCAAACTATCCCTGTCCATGGGGGTAAAGGGAAAGAAGTCTTGAAGGTCGACACTTCCAAGGAAGCTTCCAATTCTTAGGGCGTTCTGACAAACCTAAGGAGACTTTCTCCTTTGACGAGGATGATGTTATTACCATTTTTATACATTGGTGAAAGGTAATAAACTGACATTGACTCAACCACGACGTCCTGCAGAGGCGAACCAACTCAACGATCCTAAGTACTGTCTTTATCATCGTATGTGCACTACTCTACCAAGGATTGCATCATCCTGAAGAAGAAGATATAATAGCTTATCAACAGCCAAGTGATCAACCTCGAAGCTGAAGACAAGGTCGAATCTTCTAACATGATCTCTCTTCAATTTGGTGACTTTCCTCCCACAAAAGTCCCAGATGGCGTAGTCCCAATCTCCAAGGCAATAATGAAAGTCGTCAACCTGCCGCCAACTCGCAACTCAACCTCGATGCCACTCAGGAAAGAACGTGGTGAGATTATGTGGGTCCATCCGGACCTTGTGCAAGAAATAACGCAGGGGGTCGTATCTTCCAAAGTAAAGAGGGACAAGAAATACAAATCATGTCATATGGTGTCTTCTCCCATTTATGAAGTTCTATCTGGCGGGACGCGATCTGGAAAGGCTTACCTACGGACTTATGACCCTGCACAAGAAGAAGCAGTACCTTCTTAAGCTCCTGCTGCCGCCAAAAGTTCAGAAGCTGGTCCATCTAAGCCCTCAACTACCGACAAAGCTAAGCAGAAGGAGACGCGATTTAACAAGTCTCTGAAGGCACCAACTCCTGAAGGCATGGATCGGCCTTACAACTTTGATATACTGGCACAGCTGGCCAATACACCTGCCAGGTTGTCTTTGTTCGATCTATTGCGACTCTCCAAAGAGAAGCGAAAGGCCATAAGTGAGGCATTACTACAAGCCGACTCCTATCTCGCTGAAGTCAAACCCCCGCTGAAGATCCTGTCTCATGTCCTCACTGCCACAGTACTATAGAAGTGGTGCCCAATATCACCTTTTCACAGGAGGACATGCTACTAAAAAACAATCGTCATGATAGACCTCTGTACTATCCAGGGTATATCGGGGTGATTAAGGTGGATCGGATGCATATCGATCCGGGTTCCTCCCTCAGCATCATTGCTAGAAGTTTACTCCAAATTCTAGGGATCCCTCTGCACAAACTATCTTCAACCAATACAACTATCATGGCTTTCAATGTTGGGGGAAGCCATCCGCTGGAAAAGATCCGTCTCAAGTGCCAGATTGGCGATCTCCGAACAGAGGTTTTTTGCTATGTAATCGATGCCAGTATATCCTACAACATCTTGTTGGGATCCGTGGATACACGAGAACATGATCGTTCCTTCTACACTTCACCAGTGCTTTAAGTATGTCAACGGTGATGGCATCGTGAAGACGGAGTTTACCGATGCCGATCCTTTTAAGGATATTGAAGCCTACTACGGAGATTCGGTACTTTATCAATCTCAGCCTCCCAAAGACGACGACAACAAAGCTGACGATGAACCTGAAGTTAATTCATCCACTAGTGACGGTCCCCTGATTATCCGAGTCAAAGGACGTACTACTCCAAAAAGTACTCCAAAGCCTCTCACAATCTGGGTTAAAAAGAAGAATCCTGATAAGGTCAAACCATTTACCATCACTCTTCGCAAAACACCTCGGGATTAAAAATACAGAGACGACATACCAGCGAGGTATGAACACATTTTTTGGCGATCATTTGCACAAAATAGTGGAATGCTATGTAGATGATTTCGTAGTTAAAAGTCGTTTCAAGGGCAACCACCTCCAAGATTTGAGAACGGTGTTCGGACTAATGCGTGCACACCAACTCAAGATGAATCCAACCAAGTTTTTTCTAGGAGTCTCCAGCGGCAAGTTCCTTGGTTTTGTTATCACTTCAAAGGGTATACATCTTGACCCGAAGAAAGTGAAAGCAATCCTCGATATGCACCCTCCAAGAAATCTCAAAGAGCTACGCAGACTTCAAGGAAGGCTAGCCTACATCAGACGATTCATTTCAAACCTTTCTGGAAGGTGTCAACCGTTTATGCAGCTCAAAAAGAAAGGCGTATCTTTCGTCTGGACTGAACAATGTCAACGCGCATTTGACGACATCAAGAAGTATCTCACAAGCCCTCCAGTATTGGTGGCTCCAATAATAGGGAAGCCCTTCTTACTATATGTACACGCTATGGACCATTCCCTTGGTGCCCTATTAGCTCAGAAGAATGAAGGCGGCCACGAACAGGCAATCTATTACCTCAGCCTCACGATGGTGGGTGCCGAGCACAGATACATACCTGTGGAAAAGGAATGTCTCTTACTGGTATTTGCTATCCAGAAGATACGCCACTATGTGTCTAGGCAGACTATCCACATCATATCTAAAGTCAATTCTTTCAGAATACTCATGACTAAATCAGGTTCTCTTAATTCCCGTTTAGCTACATAGGCAATGCTGTTGACTCCATACGATATGTTGTTCGTCTCTCAGATGGCAGTAAAAGGCCAAGAGTTAGCTGATTCCCTAGCAGCTCATCTGGTGCCAGAATCTTCCAAACTCTACGATAAGATCCCCGATGAATTGGTAGAGTCTAATACCGCAACTGAGGAAATCCCCATTTGGCGAATGTTCTTTGACGGTGCATCAAGAATAGGACCTAAAGAAAATATCGTGGCCGGAGTAGTCATCGTGCTTGTGTCACCTGACCATCTGGTTATACACCGTGCATATTCTCTCGTGGAACCCTGTACTAATAACGTGGCCGAATATAATGCCCTACTGATCGGCCTTCAACTGGTAAAACAAATGGGAGTTGACTATCTAGAAGCTTACGGCGATTCCAAGCTAATAGTTAGTCAGGTCCAAGGGAATTATGAAGTTCGTCACGAAGACCTTATCCCATATCACAAAGCGACAATCGAATTGGCTTCTACTTATGCTAGATTCTTCATCGAGCACGTGCCTTGATTACAGAATATAGAAGCAGATGCTTTAGTCGGTCTTGCTGCTTCCTTGACCGTCCCTACCAATACTCAGCAGTCGATCATAGTGTATGGTCGAGAACTATTGTGTGAAAGATTACTTGCAAATTCATCACAGTTACGCAACAGAAACAAACGTCAACGTTAAATACTGGGATTTCCTTTCATAGACTATGCCATCTATAGAATCCTTCCTGAGGACCCAAAGGAAGCAGTATCTGTCCAAAGGCGATCCCTCAGATTTTACTATAATACAGCTACCAAAATGCTATACTGACGCTCTTACGACGGGCTACTGTCATGATGTTTATCAGACACAGAAGCCAAACATGCACTCCATGAGGCTCACGACGGAGTTTGTGGTGCACATCAACCAGGCCCCAAATTACATGATCGCATCAGACGAATGGGTCATTATTGGCCCACGATGATAGCGGATGCTGTTGAATATACAAAGAAGTGTAGGGCTTCTCAGTTCCATGCCGACTTTATTCATCATCCTTCAGAGTTTCTATATCCGACGACGACATCTTGGCCTTTTGAAGCCTGGGATATGGATGTCATAGGCCCAATCAGCCCGCCATCTTCTAGAGGACATCGGTTCATCCTAGCTATAACTGATTACTTCTCCAAATAAAAGAAAGCTATACTGCTCACCGAAGTAAAGACGTCAAACGTGATCAGTTTCATCAAACATCACATTATCTATCGCTTCGGCCTACCTCTCAAGATTATCCATGATAATGGTCCATAATTTGCGAGCCATGCATTCTATCGGTTCTGCAATAAGAATCGAATCCAGAATGTAGCCTCTACTGCCTATAATCTAGCGGCTAATGGGTTAGCAGAATGCTTCAATAAGACCATCATCAAGCACGATTGGAATGAGAAGCTTGGCGAATGTCTCTAGGCCTATCGTACAACGGTCCGAACTTCGACAGGCAGTATGCCATTCTCTCTGGTTTATAGGAGCGAAGCAGTTCTTCTCCTAGAAATCCAGATTCCCTCTCTTCGAGTAGCCTTAGCAAGTGAGTTGACTGCCGAAGAAAGTTACCGTCTGCGACTACAAGAACTCGAAACGCTAGACGAAAAATATTTATTAGCTCAGCAGCGTATTAAGCTATACCAAGCACGCCTTTCCAGTGCCTTTAATAAAAAGGTGAAGGAAAGAATCTTCCAAGTTGGTAATTTGGTCTTAGTAGTGAGAAGACCAATTGCCATGACGCACAAGATAAAAGGAAAATTTCAGCCTAAATGGGAAGGTCCTTTCGTTATAGAAACAGTATATTCTAACGGTACGTATCGACTAACCAAACTTGATGGTGACTTGCTCATGATGCCGATCAACGGCAAGTTCCTGAAGAAATATTATGTGTAACCTTCATGAACAACGTTCACATTTACCCTATTTTAGTCATATAAATGTACAGTGCAATATTTATGTGATTCAAAAAAAATTATTTAACTATTATCTGTATTTCAAGAGTCTTGAATACGCCATGGATAATAGGTCCTCCAAAAAGATTCTCCAGTAGAATTATTTCTGTTTTGGACTCTGTCCGAACTCGGTCCGACGAAAACAAGTCACGTCAATATTACCTCTGAACTGTTTTTCGATAATTATTTCCCCAGTGTGATGATTAAGATACATTTTGCCACGTCCATATAACCTCTTAGCAAAGCATTCATCAAGGATAATCACGTCCATATTACCTCTGAAATATCCACTCCTACCTAATGTTATATATCCTTCCACGTCCATATTACCTCTGGTCAGATATAGAACATTCTCTGCTATTACGTCCATATTACCTCTATTGGCAACTTATTTCAACTTATTATCTATATTCAAGAATCTTGAATATAAAACGGATAATAAGTCCACATCAAATTCCTTCGTAGAATACCCACCAAAAATATCCTTACTATGTCCACATTACCTCTAGTTCTGATATTTTACAAACTTTATTCATGAGTTTTGAAATCCAAAAGATTCTTTATTAAATACGTCTATCAGAAGACGGAGAAAAGAAAAAGATACAATAGTCTTGACGGCTAAAAGAAGCAGTTACAAAAAAGAGACTTAAGGGATACACAACAGTTTGATGCTATCCCTCAGAGCCTTGCTTGATCTCAGCTTGAGATTTGACAGTGGTGCGACGACGTGCTTCTTCCTGCCGAACAGCTTTATCCTCGAAAGGAATCAGTTTCATATGCTCCTCTTCCAACTTCACCAGCTGAGCCTTCAATTGGTCTGAAGTTGTTGCAGTCGCAGCAGCCTGAACCACGTAGTCTTCCTGCTCAGATGCAATTGTTCGCAAGTCAGCCTCGAGCTGAACAATCTCTTTGTGAAGCTGCACAATATGGTTGTACTTTTCAGTGATCTGGATTGCCAGCTTATTCTTTGAGGCAATACGAGCCCTACCGGCAGCATCAAGTTATTCATACTGATCAGCTAGCTCGCTGATCTTTTTAGCCAGAGCCTCCTTCCTTGCCTAAAAAGTAGCTATCTCCTCCTCAATAGCCACAATCAGAGCCACATCCTCCTCAAGGAATGATGATTTTGGGCTTCGCTGACTCACCTCTCGGAGTTTGACCACTTGATTTTCCAGGTCATCCATGACCTTCCTTAAAGCAGTAGCTCACTCTTCATAGCCAGCAATGCTTTCAAGAGCTGTCACCTGGCATTGAGCGACAGCCTTCACAGGACCGAAGGCGGTATTTCGGTTCAAAACTCCAGGAAGCTTTACTTTCAAAACAGAGTAGAAACCTCTTTTGACTTCATGAGCCATCTCATCATCTTCAGAAGAGGTCGTTAGAGATGAAGCTTGATGAGGATCTTCGAAAGAGCTACTTGGGAGGAAGCTGAACCTGACAAATAAAGCAATACATATATCAGTAACAAAAAAACTTACTTAAAGAAGGAGTTGTAAGTTTATACCTCCTGCCGGCTCAGCATCAACTGTAACCGGAGAAATGAGAGCAGACCCAGGTCGCCCACTGTCAACATCTGCTAAAGCAGCATCAGGCTGCTTGCCTTCCAGGTCCTAGCTAGACCCGAAGCAAATTTAACAACTGTCGCCTCAACAGGCCGATCAAGAACTTCTTCAGTAACCGATGCCGGTTTACTGAGAGAACCAAAGGCATCTTCCTGTCTAGCCCCGGTATCTGGAGCAACCTTCGTACTTTATTTCCTTTTCTTGTCTATAAGGGGATATACAATGGCAGTCAGCCTTACGAGGAGCACCCAAAATCGAAGTCGAAACATCTCATCTGAAGAGAGGTGCAAAGATAACATACCCACGGGAGGGTGAGCCAATTGGACTTGATTCTCGTCCAATTCTTTCATTATGGCCCCGATTTCAGATATTGCCCCCAAAGAGATATCGAAAGAAGGACTGGCTTTCTGGTCATCACCATAATCTGGGAATTCACCCTGATCAACCTTTGATTCAGCCTTCTTGACTGGGGAAGGCTGAACGTCGTATGTCGGTCGAGGACAATGAGGGGACACTGTTGTTACGTCCACTTCCTCAGACGAAGAGGCACCTGCCTCAGCTGCAACTTCCGGGTCCTGTGCAAATGAAAAATACAAGGGTGAGAAAGCTTCTAATGGCTTGACCAAAATGGCTATGGAGTCTAGGAAGGGATCTACCTCCCGAATGGTATTGGCCCGCGACGCCGTTCCACTTCTTCCAATTTGTCGGAAAGACCTTCTTAAGGGAGGTGAGCCAGCACCCACTTCCTTGGCTCTCCTTAGGGCAACAGTCTTCTTCTTTCTCTTAAAAGTTGGCTCCTGGACTAATTCAGTTGAAGCTTTCCACTTCTGAGAAGGATTGGGAAGAACAGAATCATCTTTTGTGTCCTCCTTTGGAGGCACTGCCGGCTCCCTAAGGATAGCCCTCGGTCGTGGTGTTGCGGCTGGCTTCACGACTGGAGTAGCGCTCTCCTTCTTATGGCCCTTCGGCGCCATTCAGGCTCATTTTGCAGAAGGAGGACCAAAACGAGTCCCAAATATCAAGATCTGTTCACGATCATACAGGGGATGAAAGGTATTGATCTGAACAAAAAACTTGGCGGCAGCATCGCACAAGTGGGTCTCGGGCTTATTTGTGGGCAGAGTGAAGATTTCCTCCGTGTATCCGACGTTGTAATATATCCAGGCACGCGCCCCGTCAATTATGCTGCCTATTGACTCCAAATGCGGACTAACATTTCCCAAAAGGAGCTGGCTATAGCCAAACTGCCGTACAAAATGACTCGGCAGGTATGGCTACAGATAGGCATGGTTCCTATTTTTAAGCACCAGATACGACGGCCTAATTGACTGACGCCAGTAAAACACCCCAGCAGTCAAGCTAGTGGTATAAACTCCCTCATCCACTAAGGTATCTCCTGCACTGCCACTGCCGGACGGAGGGGATACCCTGAAGAACTTGTAGTTCTGCAAGAAGCGTAAAGCTCTTCTGTAAGTGGGGACACCAGTGACGGTCCAGTCCGTATCACGGAATCTGCGAAGAAAGACGTCTCCCGCCAAAGAGTCTGCCGCCGGCCCAGCGTTCATTAGGGTAGGACAGTACAGCAGCAGCCACCCCATCAAGAAATGATACAGAAGTTCGGCCCGGGCAAAGTTGGTTGTGCCGTCAGGAGTCACCACATTTCTAACAAAATCCTGTAGACCATGTTTAGTAGCACAGACCATCACGGGAAGCAAGGCAAGCCGGTATCCTAATACCAGCTTTACAGCCGGAAGTATTATGCTCGGGCTCATCCTTTCATTAGTCCCTGAACCCCCATAGATTATAAAATCACAGAGCCAGATCATCAAGAATGCTGCCAGCATGACTTTATTCGACAACGGATATTCAGCTTGACAGAAGTAGTGGCCGATCGAGAACTTTCCCTCAGGATCATCACTGTCCTCAGCATCCGCTGTATCATAATCTGCCATCCGGACTTCTATCTCGGACTTGGTCATAGGTTTTAAAATTGAAAAGGAGGCCAGATCCTCTCCTTCTCCTTGAACAAAGACGTAGCCCGTCCAAGCTCTTGTGTGGGGATTGGTCCGCTCGGTCCTTCCTTTCTTGTTGATCCTATGGTAGATGAGGAGGTGGCAGAATAACTCCTTGTATACATCCATCATCTTGGAGTTCTCATTCTCCAGGTCTCAGAGCTCCTCATCACAAGGTACGTATTTTTCATACGGCTCTGTGCCCCAAGGAAACTTCGACACTTCCTGCATCTCGTGGAGAGCCAATCCCATCATATCGCCCGGAGTAAAGAAAGTACAAGTGTAAAGGTTGTATAACTCCGCCAAGGAGACAGACTTTGGCCAATTGACCTTTACGCCATATTGGGTGGCCTTAATAGCATAAAAGTACCAGCAGTCTTCAGGGTGGCTTCATACGTGGAAAGTACCTAGTCAGTGAGGTTGCTCCAGAATAAAATTGGATACCTCCAGCATTCCATCCACATCTTCCCTATGGGATACGACACGTCTTCTGACATCATCAGATTGCAAAGTATATCGGCAGCATAAGGGTGGAGGTCAGTCGGGATGTCGTTTATTACAGCGCTAGGTTGCAGCCCCTCATGGAATAAGATGTAGAGACCCTGACACACTTGAAAGTGTCATTCTTCCGATCTCCCAAGTTGAAATGTATTCTTCCGGAGATGACCCCGGGGAGCTCAGGGGTTAGCTTCCATTTCATTTGTCGCCGCGTGGCTAAGACAGCGAACGCAGACAAAGGATACTGACGCTCCATCAATGGTAGCCATATCCTATGATTGTTCAGCCTGACCACCAGTGGGCTTCTCAAGCGTATCGTCTCGCCATCTTCGAACCCCACACTGTCACCGAACAGGAAGTACGTCTTCTTGAAACGACGTGCCCCTCCGAGCAAGAGCTTCTCGTCGTTAATCATCTGCTTTAGGAAGGTCTTGTCCTATTTAAGTATGGCGATCGTCCGTTCCGTAGGCTGGTTATGACTGATCCTGGCCTGAACCTTTCTGACCATATTGGTTATAAGGCTTGTGCCGAGGACTTGGCAAGCAGATCCAAAAGGGATTCCACCAAGTTCCGGGACAAATATGTTAACTATAAGGACAAAAGAGGAAGTCAGACTCAGAATTTGCAGAAAAAACTAAGTCTTAGAGGAATCCTATGCGTCCAAAGGGTTATGCGCCCAAACAACATATGGGCGCATAAATATACAAACAGCATGTGGACACATAACATACAGCAGCATGTGGGCGCATAACATGCAGCAGCATGTGGGCGCTTAACACACCACAGTATGGGCGCATGCTTTTGTGGGCGCATATGAATGCTCACAGAAACATGTTGCCTTGGGTACTGTTTGCCATAAAATATAAAAGAACAGAACAATTATCGGAGGATCAAACTTTTATATCACGTTACAAACTCGCTTGTACAAAGAAAGCCTAGGGACGAAAACCTAGATACAGCAGTCTAAGTACAATTATTTATTTTAGATTCTGGAGGGTGACGATAGAGGCTCGGGAAGGCGACGGCAGCCCTGCCTTACTCCTTGGACGATCGGTATGCAGCCTTGGCTCCCTGTAAAAAGATGGTAGGCGTTGACAAAGAAATGCTCTTCTTGCTCCTCTGTTGCTCTTCTGGCTTCTCTCTCTCTGTGTATTCTTTCTTTCTGACTATTGGGGGGGTCTCTCTGTATATACGTATTTTTCTCTCTGATATTGTATATATTTACAAGGAAATGGCACCTTGCTATTTATAATAGTGGGATATGATCATTAGGGTTGCCAATGATTAGCTTTTGGAGATGGCGGTGGCTTGGCGATTGGTCCATCTTGGCCATTCGTTTTAATTATGATGAATCTTGGCCATTAGGTGTAGATTGCACCAAATCCCATGAGCAATTAATGCTGATTGGAATAAATCTTTCTCATACTGATCTTCTGATATCTGCGAATAAATCAGATCTTATTCTTCTGCCACGTGTCCCAGATCTATTGGGATCTGACCCAATCTTTAATGGCAGCCAATCTGAGGAATTAATCGGTTTAGGATACGTGTCCTAAGAGCTGCTGGGGGAAATCTGGACCGCATGAATAGTGAGCCGCATATAAATGTGAGCCGCATATGAATGTGAGCCCACGTGCCAAGGCTGCGTGGGCAGTGGCCCTCACCTGAGTCCTCTAACCACAGAGGAGTAATCCTTGTGGGCCGCATAGGTATATATCCGCCTGGGCCGCATGGATATGATCTTCTTGAACCGCATGAGAAGTCCTCGCTCGAGCCGCATGAGGCTTTCATGGCCTGAGCCGCATAGGATGGATTTACTTCTGAGCCGCATGGAAAGTCCTTTGCTCGAGCCGCATGAGGCTCCTATGGCCTGAGCCGCATAGGATTTATTCTGAGCCGCATGAGAAGCGAGCCGCATACGAATGCCCACGTGACAAGGCCACCTGGCATTTTTATGGCTCTCGGGGGAGTTGTGTCAGAGATTTCTTTCCTCTTCCCTAGAGATTCATCATTATGGCAGAGCCATAACCTGCCTTTGGTGTCAGGGCTGTCAACTTTTCAGAGGGGTCATCCGTCATAGCAATTAATACAGCGTGGGTAGAGGGGAGCACTATCAGGCCACGTGTCTTCTGAGCCGCATGGAATGCTTCGGGCCGTATAACTCCTTGTGCCGCATGATGCCCCGAGCCGCATGGGCTTTCGGAGCCGCATGGGTCTTTCCTGGCCGTATGAGTCATTTTCTTTAGTATTTTCCATGCTTCTACAGGACCCCCTTCAAAGTTTTCAATTTGTAAAATTCAAATACTTTGAATAAGAAGCATGGCCAGGTTCCTCTAGCCGCATATGGAATTCTGACCGCATAGAAGTCTCGGCTGCATTAATTATTCAGCCGCATAAGTGACTTAGCCGCAGGAGACTGTTCAGACGCATAGCTTCTTGCCACGTCATTACTTGCCACGTAGGGCAATCTTTAGTACTTGAATGCTGTTGATTTTTTAAAGGCCGCTTTTCGGTGCGGGATCCGAGGAGCTTGGCCTTCATTTTCGGCGGCTTATTTTGATAACCGAAGAGTCGATTTTCGTGTGTGCACGGGGATCGAAACGCTCCGTCTTTATCTATAAATACGGGTGACTTTAGCCGGAGGGACTTCTTTACCTTCTCTTTCGTTCACTCTTTTTCTTGTCTTCTCTTTCTGATCTTCCTTGTCCTTTCATCGAAGCAATGGCTCCTCAGTCTTCTAAAGTTATTTCTGTCGCCGCGAAGGGCAAGAGAGCGACGTCCTCGTCAGCCATCGAGCATGAAGCGCCTGAAATGCCATCTGACGTTCGTCCAGTCTTTAAGGATAAGGGTTGCATTTGGATCTTGAGTACCCATGGCTCTGTCGCATATTTATGCGCAAGCCTCCTTCCAAGTTGCTGGCCGAGTCGCATATGCTGTATGGGCCGTATGACTTTTTTATGCCCGAACCGCATAGATAATGCCCCATGTTTGAACCGCAGAAGAAGGGTTTAAACGCATCAAGTCTCCTCTGAACGGAGCCGCATATGTTCTTAGCAGGCTGAACTGCATAGCGTTTTGCGCCGCATGAGTTCTTCTGTTAGAACTGTGTATATTCGTCCGATCCGTATAAGCTATCGAGCTAGAGTCATATGGTACTTCCATCTGATTTGGGCTGCATGAGACTGTCTTGACTCGAACCGTACAGGCTTCCTCGATACTGTATTTCTTGGGACCCAACTGGACTGGAGCCGCATAAGACCCTATTGACCTGAACCGCATAGGCTTGCGAGAGTTTCTTCATTCAGTAAATTTTTATATAACCCATTTTTAATCCTGTTTATTCTTTCTCTCTCTTTTCTCTTTCTTTTCAGTGAACCTCCCAACCAACTCATCAGGGGAGCTCCTTGTGGGTTCAGCTCAGCATGCCGCAAACGTGCAGCTTGACGAGTTAATCAGTCGTATAGAGGATCAGCTTCCCACAAATGAGCCTAAGAAGAGAGTGGCTGCTATTAATAAACAACCCTTCCGCTTTCTTTGTTCAATGATGAATTCGGAGAAGTTGGATGGAGAATTTCTGAAATCGGCTTTTCTCTTTGGGGATGCCCTTTTCATAAAGAACTCCAGATTGCTGGATATCTCGGAGTACTGGGATTTTTCTGTAGACGGGGTAGAGATTCATATCCCTGAGATGGAGCGGCATTATCCTCTCTCATGGTTTAACATGGTACCGTTGGGTAGGACTATGGTGGGCTCCTTGACTCCCACCCAACAGGGAATGTTTGTGAGCAAAATTCACTACAACAGACGCACGAGTTTAGTATGTGCGGGCAAGGAATTCGTGAGTCGGACTGTGACGGGGCTGCTCTCGGGCACTTTTGTAAATACAACTGGCCCTAATTTTACCTTCATCCTAGCTGATACATTTCTGAATCAGCTCGCTCACAAGGGGTCTTATCCCATAGGCAGGTTGTCGCTGCTGAATTGGATCAACCCCATTCCCACGTGGACTAATCTTACCTCATGGATTTTAAGGAAGTATGGGGACTTTCTAAAGGAGATTGATCTCTACTACGCCGTCAGGGGTACCTGCTACGGGTTGTCCATTAATAAGCCCTTGTTTATGGCTCTATTGGAGCTATATAATCGGCGTACAGGGACTTTCTTTACCCCCGGAGGAGAACTGGGGCTGGCTCTTCATGAAATGAACACTGTGTCTAGGTTGCCGTGGGGAGGTGAAGCTTTTGAAGTGTATACACCGACGAACGAAGAACTCGAAGCACTGGACCGACAGTTTCCTGGTTTCGTTGCCGTGTATCAAGAACTGTTGTGTCATCACAGCGCCTGCCATCAGATGGCTATCAAGAAAGTAAATAGTTCGGAAGGGAACGCTCCTCATACCAAGGCCTGGATTTTGTATCTTTTTAAGTTGCGTCCTTCCGGTCAAGTTTCGTCTCGAACTCCTCGAACCCCGGAGGAGGTGGAGGATATGAAGTCGAAGGTCAAGAAGTCGAAGTCTACCCGTGACCGGTTTGGGTGTAGCACTGACTCCCTCGGTTATTTCCACTATTGTACCCGGGAGATGTCTGATAAGGCGATCTTAGCTGGGTTCTTGATGGTGTGGCTACGCAACTGTGTAGTCTCGGGCAGCACGGGTTCTATAGAAAGGATCGGCCGCCATTTTATTCTTCCTGCTGTAAAATTGGTCTTCAAGGTAAGACTGGCGCTCCTCCCGTCTATGGTGTGCAGCATACACCACGGCCTTCGCGTCTTTTCATCCAAAGTTATTGCTCGCGATGTGTCGATGGACTTTAAACGGGTAGAATTACCCTACCACTACCTCATAGGGTGGTTATTGTTGCACTATCGGTCGTTGATGAGGCCGGGACCTGATAAAGACGTTTCTGTTGATGACGCCTTCCCTTTCCGATATCGTCATCAGCCTTGGGAACATGATACCATGCCGGCCTGCCGAAGGGCGTTGGCAAGAATTGATGGGCCCAAATTCTTCGTATCTCTCCCTGAGTTCACCCCCGGCGAAGTGAGGAGGGTATATGTTGACGGCGTTGACCCCCCCAACTTTTATCTGAGAAGATGCTTCTTTGGTTGCGCAACATCCGTCCCGCACACTTGGTGTATCGTTACCGGAATAGAGTATACCTGAAGCCTTATCTGCCCAGTAGATTTTCCCGTCAATTCGGGTATAGCCAATTGTTTCTGGATCGCCCTAGCTCTTGCTTAAGCTTCGAGGGCAGTGTGTTCGATGGTGTCCGGGCTTGGTATTATTATAATACGACCCATACCCGAGCCAGCTTCTCACTCCCTGATGCCAAGGTGGAGGGTGATATCTTGTATATAGCGGCCCTTTATCATGTTACGACGAGCAAACCCCCTGTTAGTTTTGATATGAATACTAGCTTCATTACTGGCACCGGTTTGGCTGAGAAGCCAGAAGGGTCCAAGAAGAGGAAGAGGGGGGCAAACAGGGTTCCTGTGCCGGACTCAGAGTCTACTAGGGCGGATGAGGAAGACGACAAACAGGACACTGATGACTCATCTCATTCTTCGGGCGAGGAGGTTGGGAGTCAACCCCCTGTCGTGCAGGTGGAAAGGTCCATGGGTCAATAGTCTGGTTTGTCTGACGAGGTGGTGGAGGATCAACCGTCTGCAATACCCAGCCCTTCGCGTAAACGAAGCAGGCGCGTGACTACCGCAGATGACCGAGCCCACTCCACGAAGCATGCTGCGATAAGACGTCGTAGGCTGCTTCTTGATGATGTGGATGATGTTCCTGAGGTGATTTGGACTTCAACTGTTTCCTTTTTTTTTCTATGTTATGCCTTAATTCTTTCTTTCTGGAGGGGACGTGATCCCGAAACATGTAATGCTTTTTTCTTTCTTTTAAATAAAGAGTACTTTCAATTCTACCCTTTATTTGTATTGCTTGCTGCGCCTGTGATATTGTGGTGATGTTTACCCCGTATAGGAGATATATTTGTGGACCTGTTACCCATGGCATAACTTGGTTTTAAGCAGAGGTAACAAGTTTTGATCAGGGTACCTGAAGCAGCCATAGCGAAGTAGTCATGGGTGCTCTGGGTATTAAGAAAAAGGAAGGCCGTAGAGCAGCTGGGCTCCCGGGACCTAATGAGGTGATAGATTTGTGCTGAGAAATTTAGCTGAGGATATTTGTGGGCCTATTATCCTTGGTGTACCCTGGTTTTAGGGCACGGATAATAGGATGAGGGAGAACCGACATACTTGCTCAGAGGTGACGAGGACATGACAAGTGGGAAGGTTTTTTAAACGTAGAGTCTTCCTACTCAGAGGTAATGAGAACATGGTAGGAGTGAACTTGACGGAGGATATTACTGGTCAACAGAGGACATTTGTGGACCTATTACCCTTAGCGTACTCCGGTTGTGGGTACAGATAATAGGTCGAAAGGGGATCATCATACTTACTCAGAGGTAATAAGGACATGGCAAGTATGAAGGTTTCTTCGACGGAGCCTTCCCATTCAGAGGTAATAAGGACATGACAGGAGTGGGCTCAATGAAGGAGGGTACATAGAACAACTCAGAGGTAATGAGGACATGGAAGTTCTACGTGGGGGGTGATTTGTTTTTGGCAGAAGTGGGACGACTCAGAGGTAATGAGGACATGGCCGTCTTGGAAGTTTGTGGACCCGTTACCTTTGTTGTGTACCAGGAGTGCAGGTGTTAGATCATGAGGGGGGATCTCTTGTAGGAAGAAAGTTCAGCGGTATGGTTATAAATGACTTTCTTTCAAAAGAGTGACCAGGATGTAAGTTTAGGGGTACCGATGGGTACATAACTCGACAATATTAGAATCAAAGTGTAAGTTCAGAGGTACCAACAGGTACATGACTTAGAAATTTGGGATATCTTTATGGAAGAAGGACATGAGTTCAGCGGTACACGCGGGTACGTGACTTGAAAATTTAGAATATGGTGAGTGTGAGTTCAGTGGTACCAGCGGGTACGTGACTCGGAAATCTGACAGTTCATGGAGTGAGTGCAGTGGTACCAGCGGGTACGTGACTCGATAATCTGGAAAACTATGAGGGTGAGTTCAGGGGTATCAGCGGATACATGACTCGAGAATCTGGAAAACTATGAGGGTGAGTTCAGGGGTATCAGCGGATACATGACTGGATAATCTGGAAAACTATGAGGGTGAGTTCAGGGGTATCAGCGGATACATGACTCGGTAATCTGGAAATTTGTGGAGCGAGTTCAGTGGTACCAGCAGGTACGTGACTCAAAAATCTGGAAAATATTATTTAAACATAGTATTTCTTCAGGAACTTGCCGTTGACGGACAGCATGAGCAAGTCTCCATTTTGTTTTGCGAGGCAGTAAGCTCCGTTGGAGAATACTGTCTCTATGATAAATGGGCCTTCCCACTTTGGCTGGAACTTGCCGGCGATCTTGTGAGTCATGACCATCGGCCTCCGGACTGCCAGCACGAGATCACCCACTCGAAATGTTCTGATTTTGACCTTCTTGTTGAAGGCTCCTGAGATGCGTGCTTGGTATAGCTCGATCCTTTGCTGAGCTAGGATGCGCTTTTCATCTAAGGCCTCTAACTCTTGCAGTCGACGTCGGTAGTTGTCATCCGTTGTCAATTGATAAGTGAGGGCGACGCGGAAAGAGGGTATTTGAGTTTCTAACGGGAGAACCGCTTCACTCCCGTACACCAGGGAGAATGGTGTATTCCCGGTGGCTGTTCGAACTGTGGTACGATAAGCCCATAAGCATTCACCAAGCTTTTCGTTCCAGTCGCGCTTGTTAGAGGAGACGAACTTCTTGAGGAGTTTGATGATCGTTTTATTGAACGCCTCAGCTAACCCGTTTGCTGTTGGGTTGTACGGCGTTGAAGCGATATTCTGAATACGGTATTTATCGTAAAACCGATAGAATGCGTGGCTTACAAACTGCGGGCCATTATCATGGATGATCCTTTGGGTCAGTCCAAAGCGATAGATGACGTGATGCTTAAGGAAGCTGATTACGTTTGAAGTCTTGACTTCTGTGAGTGGGACAGCTTCCGCCCACTTGGAGAAGTAATCCGTGATCGCAAGTATGAAGCGATGTCCTCGGGAGGAAGGTGGGGTGATTGGACCAATGATATCCATTCCCCATGCTTCGAATGGCCAGGACGCCACTGTCGAATGTAAAAATTCGGATGGTTGATGAATAAAGTCTGCGTGGATTTGGCAAGCTTTACACTTTCTAGCATAATCGATCGCATCTGGCACCATTGTGGGCCAATAGTAGCCCATTCGGCGAAGACGATCTTGTAGTTTTGGACCGGATTGGTGGGCCCCGTAGACACCTTCATGAGCTTTTCGTACTGCTTCTTTGGCTTATGTGTTTGACAGACACCGAAGTAATAATCCGTCATAAGAGCGGCGATACAGCATCTTCGTCTCTGTATCGTAGAAGAATCTGAGAGAACGCCTTCTGATGGAAATGGCTTCCTTTGGGTTCTCGGGCAGGATGTCATAGACGACGAAGTCGATGAATGGTTGTCTCCAATCTGAGGTGTCATCGATCGTCTGTGCGGAATAACTTGCCACGAATTGCACATTGTTTTTAGGACAGACCAGTTCATGGCCTATCACTTCCACTGATTGGCGATCATAATTCGAAACTGCTAGAGAAGCGGTAAGACCGGCTAAGGCATCTGCTTCGATGTTCCGGAGTCTGGGGACATGTTCGATGAAGAACCCCTCAAATGATGAGATAATATCGATCGCTATTTGGTGATAAGGGATCATGTCTTCGTGACGGACTTCGTACGAACCCCGGATCTGATTGACGATTAGTTAGGAATCGACGTATGCTTCAAGATATTCTACCCCCAGTTCTCTTGCAAGTTGGAGGCCAATGACCAGAGCGTTGTACTCGGCCACATTGTTAGAGCAGGGTTCTGTGAGGGAATAGGCGCGGTTGATCACTAATCCGGAAGGGGAGACCAGCACTACCCCGACTCTGACGACTATATTGCCTTTAGGTCCAGTCCTTGAAGCACCGTCAAAGAACATTCGCTATATAGCCTCGTGAGAGGTTGCACGCGAGTTGGCGACCATGTCCGAGATCTCTTCGTATATCCTGGAGGACTCCGAGCCTGGGTGGGCTGCTAAAAAGTCTGCCAGGCCTTGACCTTTGACTGCCTTTTGTGGGACAAAGATCATATGATAAGGGGATAGCAATATTGCCCATGTAGCGAGTCGAGAGCTAAGTGCCCCTGGTTTGGTCATGAGGACTCTGAGAGGGTTGACCCGTGAGATCACATGTATCGTTTGTCCGGTGACATAGTGTCGCATCTTCTGAATGGCGAACACCAAGGCGAGGCATTCCTTCTCAACCGCGGTGTATCGGTGCTCGGGTCCCACCATCATTCGGCTGAGATAATATATGGCTTGTTCGTGGCCTGCATCGTTGTTTTGTGCCAACAGGGCACCGAGGGAGTGTTCCATTACTCGTACATAGAGCAGGAATGGTTTTTCCAGGGACTGGGGCCACCAAGACCGGAGGATTTGACAAATATTCTTTGATGCTGTCTAAAGCGCGCTGGCATTCTTCGTCCCATACGAATGAGACTCCTTTCTTCATGAGGTGCGTGAATGGTCGGCATCGCCCGGAGAGGTTGGAAATGAACCTTCTGATGTAAGCTAGCCTTCCTTGAAGGCCTCTGAGTTCGCGAAGATTTCTTGGGGGACACATCTTCGTGATTGCTTTTGTCTTTTCAGGGTCTATATGGATACCCTTTGCAGTGATGATGAAGCCTAAGAACTTCCCGCTGGATACGCCCAGGAAGGACTTCGTAGGGTTCATTTTCAAATTGTGCGTTCGTATTAGGTCGAATCCCGTCCTTAGATCCTGCAGATGGTCTCCCTTGCTACGGCTCTTGACGGCTATATCGTCAACATAGCACTCTACCGTCTTGCGTAAATGGTCTCTGAAGATGATGCTCATGGCTCTCTGATATGTGGCGCCAGCATTTTTCAAACTGAAAGGCATGACTGTGTAGCAGTACATGCTAATCGGTGTTCGGAATGATGTATGCTTTTCGTCGTCAGGAGACATTTTGATTTGGTTGTACCCCGAGAAGCTATCCATGAATGACATGCATTCGAAGCCGCAGGTATTGTCGATCATGATGTCTATGATAGGAAGGGGGAATTCATCTTTGGGGCATACCTCGTTCAGGTTACGGAAGTCGATGCAGATTCGAATCTTCCCATTCTTCTTGAGGACGGGTACTATATTGGCGACCTAATCGGGATGTTGCTCCTCACGAATGAAGCCGCTGGCTATCAGTTTGTTGACTTCAGCTTCGATCGCGTCCATGATGCCTGGGCGGAAGCGTTGCTGTTGTTGCTTGACTGGCTTTGCATCTGGTCGAATATTGAGTTTGTGAAGAGCGATGTCAGGATTTAACCCTGGCATATCTTCATAGCTCCAGGCGAACACATCAATGTACTTTCTGACAAGTTCTAACAGCGACTCCCGTTCTTCATCGGTTAGGCTTTTGCTGATGAAGATCGGTTTTGGAGAAGATTCGCTGTCGAGATCCACTTGTATGACCTCATCTTCAGTAGGGGGTTCTCTCAGTTCGAACCGCTTTTCCTATTGCACGTCTAATTGCTGGGCCCATGGCTCTAGCTCGAGGATTTCGGAGATGTCTTCGTCTTCCTCGTATGCATCGGCGAACGTCATGTTGACTGACATGACTTGTCTGAACACATCTCCGATGCTGGTATCTGAGTCGGAAGTTGGTGATCCAGTTGATTGTGACTGCCAGTCGTATTCTTCATCTGAACTTTCAGGGGTCGTAGTAGGCGTTACATACCCTAACCCGCATCGAATTTTGTTATAGTAGTTCCGTGGTTTGCCTGTTGGGACTGGCGACTTCAAGGGTAACCGTCGCCCAGTGCCGTAGTTCAACCCTGGCGTCGCCTCTAGATCATACCCCTATTTCTGTATGAGATATTTGGATTGAGGGCTATAGAGATACAGAGGCAGTCTTCCGGTATCTGACCCGAGGTCGACTTCTTCTATGGTGCGGGGATGTGGGTTGTTTGTCCTGTCGAAGATGATCAGATGATCTCCTCCTTCGAATATTCGGTATGCGTCTTCTACTGGAGTAAGCTGGATCGCGTTGTACACATTTTTCACCTGTGTGTGTAGGTGAGCGCCTATACCGTGTTCCATAGCATACATTGTACATAGCTTATTGAGCTCGGTGTAGTTCAAAGATAACCCTTTATTGATGAAGTAAGGTATCTTTTCTAGGGGGATTACATCATCAGTGGAGGGGACATTGGTGTGGGTAGCCATATACTTGGCTAGCTCCGGTTCCTCTTCGGCTACCCCATGTGTGAACGAAGACTGAGAGGACATCCTAGGAAGCTTGATTGTCATTGGTTCGGTTGATGGCGTAGAATGGAGAGTTGTTGGCAGACTAGCGACCCCCAGTTTGGCATTTGATGTGGAGCGAGGAGTGGCTGGTTCGCTGGAAGTGTCAGACCTTGTATCGGGGTGATGACCCCTCCTGGGAAGGCGTATCGTCCTGGGCCTGTCCGAGGGGTTGAGCTTCCCTGCTTGTGGTTGGCTGACTCTTGGTAACCTGATTGTTAGTGGCTCCGTTGTGGGTCTCGGCACTTGGCCGGACCTTGGCAGCCGGATCATCATCTGCTCCTCTTGCGCCGAGAGGCTGATCGCGTCCTTCCACAGAGTGGCGGTGAGGGGTGCGAACTTGCCCGATTTACGAGCTTGGAGGTGGATCGTCAGGGGTCCTTCTGATCCCGTGGCTGTCTCAGTATGAGCTTGTGCGTCTCCTTCATCAAGGTGCCTCTTCGACTTTTCGTATAGGCAGGAGTCTGAGTAGTAGGATTCGACCCCTTTGAAGGGATCGATATCAGCAAATTTTGTCTTCACGAAGCCGTATTTGTCGACGTATTTGAAGTACTAGTGTAGCGTGGAAGGTACAATCATATAATCGTGTATCCATGGGCGCCCCAAGAGGATGTTGTAAGAAGTGTCTGCATCTATGACGTAGCAGGTGACTTCGGATTGGAGGTCGCCAATTTGACACTTCAGACGAATCTTCCCAATAGGGTAGCTCCTGCCCGAATTGAAACCGCTGATGGCGGTGCTTGTAGGTGTCAGACGATGCTTTGGGATACAGAGATAATGTAGCAGACCCTTCGGAATGATGCTTATGGAAGAGCCAGGATCAATGTGCATCCGATCCACCTTCACGTCGCCGATGTATCCCGTGTAGTATAGCGAGCGATCATGTAAGTTGGTTTTGATGAGCATGTCCTGCGGAGTTAAGACGATGTTGGGCATTGCTCCTGTGCAGGCACTGTCTTGGAGATCCATGGGTGAGTCTTCCCCGATGAGGTTGGATTGAGCGAGATAGGCATCGGCATTTTGGAGTGCTTCGCTTAATACAATACGAACGTCCTTGGAGAGCCTTAGGAGTTTGTATAGTGACAATTTGGCCGGAGTGTTAGCCAATTGTGCTAAGATGTCAAAGTTATAGGGCCTCTCTAGCCCTTGGGCTGCGTCCTTTCGGAGGGATTTGTCGAAGCGAGTCTCCTTCGGCCTAGGCTTGTCGGTCGTCGAAGGCTGGGCCGGTCCCAGAGCATCAGTTGTAGTGGGTTGATGATTTTCGGTTAGGTTGTCAACCACAGGTTGGGATTGCGCTCCGGACCGCGTGACGACGGCTGTAGCTTCCTCGTTGTCTGCTGAGATTGTGTGGCAGGTCCTAATTTTTCCACTCTTCCTTTTGTTGGTGGGAGATGGTATGGGCCGAGTTACTTCTGATACCAAGTCTGGATGGACCCACATGACCTCCCCTCGTGAGGTGGTGAGAGGTACTAGACCAGCAGCTTGTTCCCGGGGAGGTGGAAGATTGGTAATTTCCATCGTTGCCAGAGGGACGGGGATTACCCCGTCTTGAGTCTTCGTCGGAGGGAAGCTGCCGAATTATACGGACACCATATTGGCTGCTACAGTTACCTCCTCTAAGTCGATTGCCAGGGCGTTCGAATCGATGAAGCTTTGGATGTACCATTTTTAATTGGTAGCAGTCATGTGTAGCGTGGTGTACATAACGGTGGTAATGGCAGAACTTCGGGTTCTCTAAATCAGTCGGCCGAGGCTCCCGTCTTAGTGGAGGAAGCTGAATTCTACCCCCTTGTATGAGCAAGTCTAAGATAGGCTTGACGTGGCCGTCTTCGAAAGAGTAAGTGATCTGAGGCCATTGCTTGTCTGCTGGCTGTGACTCGGGCTTCTGGGCCGTGTCGGCCACCATAGCCTATTTTCCCTTACTGTCCCGATTGTTGGAGGGGTTACCCCCATTATCGTTGTTGGGACGCTTGCCCTTGTTTTCTCCTTCCAAGATATGCAACCCTAGTTGGCGAGCCTTCTTTAGTCGTTCTTCAGCGCTTGTGGCACTGATGATGAATGCCTTCCAATCTTTGAATTGACTTTCGCCCATCCAGAGACTGATCGTAGAAAGCAGTCTCTTTTGGCAGATCTCAATCAAAGAGGAGTCTGGATTTTCGGAGGGCAGCTTCATGGCGATCTGGCGGAACCGCTCGATGATGTTCCTTGTCAACTCCTTCTCCCCTTAGACGATGTCCATGAGAGTGGACATAGTGACGTCCTGTCCTACTTCGTAGAATCGCTCCAAGAATAGGCGCTTGAAGCCGGCGAAGAAAAAGATGCAGTTGTCTGGTAGATTACGGTTCCAATCAAAGGCGACCCCTTCTAACGCCCTAATGAATAACCGTATGAGGATGGCATAATCATGGGGCAGATGGTCGGTGGTAACCTCGAAGTAAGTGATGTACCGACTTGCTGAGGTTTTGCCATCATACGGGTTGATATTGAACGGCTTATATCTTGGTGGGAATGGAACATACCTCCATTCAGCAGGGTATGGTTGCCGTATTCTGAGATCTTGAGCATTTTCTCGGGCATGGAACATGGCTCGGAGCTCCTGGACCTCTCTCCTTACTTCTCGGGTCTCATCTGTCACGGTAGGGGTTGTTACTTCGGAAGGATTATTGCCCGGGTTTGTGCTGCTGAGTTTGAATCTATATTGACCGCGGGGCCCGTGCTTGTTTGACCAGGCGTTCCTCCTTGTAGAGTGGGCAGGGCCGCTTTAATCTCCTCTACAGATTTGACCAAAGCAAGTAATATGGCTTCGAGACTGTCAATGCGCTGGCGATCACTGGAACCACCTTGATTGCTGTCCGTCATGAACACCATCCTTACGTGAGGAGTGATGGAAGGGACGGTGGAGGATGTGCCCTCCGAGTCGTACCCGTGTACCGAGAAGTCATTGGGATATGTGGGAATATTGTCTTCTAGTTCAGACTTGGAGGGAGCAGTACCCCCAGCCTCAGAGTTTATTTCGTCTTGAGAATCACGGGTGTCCTCGGGGACATCGGTGCCTGTCGTACCTGATGGGAGAATCGTTTCCCCGGGCTCGGCTTCTTGAAACATCGGATTGTTGCGGATGTTCGGATGAGTGCTACCCCCAACCTCCAGCGATATGGATGATGAATTTTCTACTGCAGCAGATTTCGTCTTTGAACGGGTGTGTTGGAATACTCCGGTAGAAGACAACCTTTTGGACGACAGTTTTGTAGCTGTAGTGGTTGATATCTTGGGGCTGGAGATGCTTGTCTTTTTCCCCCTTCTTTCGATGGGGACCTTTTGAGCGGAATTGCAGGAGACAACAGGGGGTGCCTCATCTTCTGAGCTCGGGTGCTGTAGTCTTTGGAAGACGGACGGCCGATCTTCCGTTACTGCCGCGTTATTGCAGCAGCAATTGACGATGATTTGGGTACAGCGAAGTCCAAGCGAGGACTCTTTGCACGCCGACACTCCTTCTCTTTCCTTGCGTTTGTGGAGGATCGCCTCCCGCAGGTCAGAGGAACCACTCTGTCCATTTGCCGCCGGGGGCTGGACTCGAGCGGTTGCATACAACTTCCCATCCGAGGCCCGTGTGATAGTCAACGGGACGCCCCGATAGTCAGAGGTTGGGACAGCTGACTTGACCCGATGAGCCCGTACTGTCCTAGACTTCCTTCTTTTAGCACCTGCGGGTGCGTAATAGGAGGAGTCCAAGTTGAATAATAGAGAGTCTGGCTTATCATCCAGAGAAGTGTCAGGGTCAGGACCGCATGAGAGACGGTCGAAGACTGATCGAGAGAAGCGTGAAACGGATGCTATGCGGCCGGGGTTAGGCACCGTGCAGGCTGTCTGCATGCGGTTGTCTTCTGCCGTCGGATGAATTATTTTTGTGCGGCTAGGAGTCACGACCGTACAGGCTGGCAGCATGCGGTTGGCAATTATGGCCGCATGGGTTTTCTGCAAGCGGTTGACTCCCATAGCCGCATGAGTTTCATCCGTGTGATTGGCAACAGTAGCCGCATAAGCTATGCGGCTGACAGATATGGCCGCATGAGTTTTCTTCATGCGGCTAGAGGATGTAGCCGTATGAGCTTTCTTCCTGCGGCTGATACCCTTATGCGGCTCGGATCTTATAGAGTTCCTCTTTGCCCCTGCAAGTCTAGCATCATAGTGTTTTCTTCTGCCAGACTTGGGGTCAGCAGAGTTGTCTACGATCTGAAGTGGGGCCGCAGGGGGATCTTGCTCGCCGTTTTGAACAACGGAGGGTGTCTCCGTAAGAGCTTCAGTAGGAACGAAGGATCGGGGTCTCCACTCCTTACGGGCCGTCTTCGTGCGGGTTTGCTTCTGGACCGGGCCAGTGCTCTTGTCGGAGAGCATCTCTTCGAACGCCTGTTGGTCGAACCGGGTGACCATCTTTTGTTGAGTGGAGCCAAGCTTGGCTGCATCCGATTGCGTCACCAACTCCTCAGCCGTGGAGAAGTTTGTCCCCAGCAGAGTCGCCATCGTGTTTGCCATGAAATATAAAAGAACAGAACAATTATCGGAGGACCGAACTTTTACTTCACGTTACAAACTCGCTTGTACAAAGAAAGCCTAGGGACAAAAACCTAGGTATAGCACTCTAAGTACAATTATTTATTTTAGATTCTGGGGGGTAACGATAGAGGCTCGGGAAGGCGACGGCAGCCCTGCCTTACTCCTTGGACGATCGGTATGCAGCCTTGGCTCCCTGTGAAAAGATGGTAGGCGTTGACGAAGAAATGCTCTTCTTGCTCCTCTGTTGCTCTTCTGGGTTCTCTCTCTCTCTCTGTGTATTCTTTCTTTCTGACTATTGAGGGGGGTCTCTCTGTATATACGTATTTTTCTCTCTGATATTGTATATATTTACAAGGGAATGGCACCTTGCTATTTATAATAGTAGGATGTGATCATTAGGAATGCCAATGATTAGCTTTTGGAGATGGCGACGGCTTGGTGATTGGTCCATCTTGGCCATTCGTTTTAATTATGATGAATCTGGGCTATTAGGTGTAGATTGCACCAAATCCCATGAGCAATTAATGCTGATTGGAATAAATCTTCCTTATACTGATCTTCTGATATCTGCGAATAAATCAGATCTTATTCTTCTGCCACGTGTCCCAGATCTATTGGGATCTGACCCAATCTTTAATGGCAGCCAATCTGAAGAATTAATCGGTTTAGGACACGTGTCCTAAGAGCTGCTGGGGGGAATCTGGACCGCATGAATAGTGAGCCGCATATGAATGTGAGCCGCATATGAATGTGAGCCCACGTGCCAAGGCTGCGTGGGCAGTGGCCCTCACCTAAGTCCTCTAACCACAGAGGAGTAATCCTTGTGGGCCGCATAGGTATATATCCGCCTGGGCCGCATGGATATGATCTTCTTGAACCGCATGAGAAGTCCTCGCTCGAGCCGCATGAGGCTTTCATGGCCTGAGCCGCATAGGATGGATTTACTTCTGAGCCGCATGGGAAGTCCTTTGCTCGAGCCGCATTAGGCTCCTATGGCCTGAGCCGCATATGATTTATTCTAAGCCGCATGAGAAGTGAGCCGCATACGAATGCCCACATGGCAAGGCCACGTGGCATTTTTATGGCTCTCGGGGGAGTTGTGTCAGAGATTTCTTTCCTCTTCCCTAGAGATTCATCATTATGGCAAAGCCATAACCTGCCTTTGGTGTCAGGGCTGTCAACTTTTCAGAGGGGTCAGCCGTCATAGCAATTAATGCAACGTGGGTAGAGGGGAGCACTATCAGGCCACGTGTCTTCTGAGCCACATGGAATGCTTCGGGCCGCAGAGCTCCTTGTGCCGCATGATGCCCCGAGCCGCATGGGCTTTCGGAGCCGCATGGGTCTTTCCTGGCCGCATGAGTCATTTTCTTTAGTATTTTCCATGCTTCCACAGGCACATGGGCCCAAGCAGAAGAAAAGTTCGAACGTCACAAATTAACGCTCAAGACTTTGTTTTGAGGCGTAGCCTCATCCAGGATCGGGTCTTGGACTAGCGAGGACGCTGTCGCAGGAGGAGAGCCACTCGGTACAGCCCCCTTGTCCTTTGCAGATCTCTTGGCGGCCTTGGGAGACATGGTTCGTGCATAGAAGAGATAAAAAGTCTTTTGAAAGTTTTGAAGGAAATAGAGTAATGAATCTTCTCTCTCTTCAAGGCCTATTTATAGACATGGGCCAAACACTATGCACCTACTACTCCTATGCACCCACTGCATACTATGCGCCCACTCCGGCTTATGCGCTCACATAAAAACCCAGTCTCTTGCACATTATGCGACTACTACTTTCTGATGTGGACAACGCATGAAGGATGTACCTCTTCAAATTCTACTCCGATGAAACTGTCAATTCAGATTTTCGAGGAAGATCTCAACAGCCATCTCTCTGACAGTCTGGCCAAACTCTATGTGCCCAAAGGAAGAGATATGCTATGCGCCTACTGCATTACGAGAAGACGGTCCATACTTCTTTCAAAGTATTTTGAACTCGTTCAAGTATCAAAAACTTTTAAGGGGTCTTGTAGAAGCATGAAAATTTCAGCATTCTTGACAACCATGTGTTTGCAAAAACAAAAGTTGATCTTTATTTCAACAAACTTTATAAAAAGATTACAAGAATTCTAGGAAAGTACAACTATAGGAATCTGATCTGAATGATGATCGCTTTATCCCTTGGACGATGTGAACTTTGAAGACGGTAGCCTCTGAAGATTGCAACAGCGCTTTGGCAAGAACTCCTGATCTCTAGTGATGATTTCTGATCTGTGTGTGTCAATAAAGGCTTGAAACTCTATTTATAGAGTTCGAAAAATAACAAACTTTTAGTTATTCTGACTTGCGCAGGTTGGATTGCGCACACTTTGGAGTGTGCAGGCAATGAACTGCGCAGGCAGTTACTTGATCGTGGACTATCTGTATGTGACGCGTGGCATTGTTTGATTGAAATGCACTTGATCGTGTACAGACAGTTGCCACATGGTGAGTAATTGAGGGCATGAAGGCCACGTGTACATTGTCAATTGTCTTGATGGAGTGCGTCACCTGAATTGTGCTGGCTTCAGATTGCGCTGGAATGGACTGTGCTGGGATGGACTGCGCTGCAGAGAATATGGCAGATTGTGCTGCATGTACAACTGTCCTCGAGCGCTGTGATGCTCGATAAACGCACAGTTTCCTCATTCTCCGTGCTGTCAGTTGTCAGAAGATCTAATTCTCTGTCAGGTAATGATGACGAGGCCACGTTAGCTTGCGCACTTGGATGAGTGCGCAGTTCAGCCTGCGCAATCGAATTGTTGCGTAATCTGTCTTCTGCGCAGTTCACTTGAAGGATGCATAATTTGATTTTCATGACTTTTTTGATAGGTGCAACTTGATTTTTAGGACCTACACGACCCCCTTCAAACTTTTCAAAGTTTGAAAATAGTCAAAGCTTCGAAATACTTTGAATTTTGATTTTAAAATCAAGTTGCACAAATAATGACTTGTCTGCGCAATTGGAGGAGTTAGCTCCTATTTCTTCGGCACAATCTGAGGAGTCTGTTTACTTTCGAAAACTATAAATAGTTCTTATTTCTCTCTCTATTATTCTTTACTTGCTCTTAATCATCTGAGAGAGAAAATTCGAGCCCATTCCAACTCTTCTTCTTTCCCGTCGATCCTAATGGCTCTTAAGCGCTCTGCCGCTAAGAAAGGCAAGGCTCCCGCCGAGTCTTCGGCTCGGGCTGTGTCGCACCCTTCTCGACATGAAGTTGCTCATCCTGCACTGCAAGATAGTAAACCTGATCGAAAGACCCTCTATAGGGTTCTTTAACACTGTTGATCCTTCGAACCTGTCTCTTTTTAGAGATTTGGTTATACTGCGCCGCCCTGTTTAGGGTTTCGGTTGCACAAACCCAATAGTTTTTATTTTTATGAAGACTATTTTCTTGTGCAATCGGTTAGAACGCGCTGGCAAAAGTCAGCACAGTCTATTGATTTTTGCAAGGCTGTCCAGCGCAAACTGATGCTTTGTGCAAGTTATTCAGCGCAATCTGATAGCTTGCGCAAGTGGATGAGTTGGCGCCACTGGATAGTTTGCGCATAGAAGCTATTGTTGCGCAATCTGATGCTTGTGCAATTTGCTGACAGAATCTTTGATTTTACTTGTACTGAATTCTGTTTTTTCTGTTTGATGCAGTTAACATCAGAGAGGACCCAGAGTATGAAATATTTGCAGGGTCCCTTGCCGAACCGAAATTTAAAGAAGATTTGTCCCATGTGTTTTTTCCCCAATATGCTCTACCATCCTCCCGCTAAGCCATCTTGGTAGCTCAGGACAATGAGACTTTATTAAGTCTGATGAATGGACAGCCCTTGCAGTCTGCTGACACCATTACCCATAAGAAACCCATGTTCTTATTTGGCGAAGCTATTGACAAGAGTTCTCAGCCAAGACCCCGTGTTGAGCAGAGACTCTTCCAAAGAAAGGAGAAAATAATTATGTTACCGGACATTGCTAGATGCCTCCCTCTAGCCCGCTATGCCCATACAAGCCATCCCAGGAGGATGGACTGGGATATTACTCCCCTCCAGCAGGCAAGGAAAGGAAAGATCTGTGTCTAGAAAGGACCAAACAACAGAGATATGTTCTATAGCTCCTCTGAGCGTCATAGCACTTTGCTCAGAGGGTTGAAGCCAGGCTGCATCCCTCCAGAGAACTCTTCTTTGCTGCTGCTGGTGAGGACACCAATCTTTGCTCATGAATATGCAAAGGTTGAGGGCAGATACCCGGATCAGGACATCTGGCTGACAGGTCTGGTGAACCCAGACAACAGAAGGTGGAACTGCATAGCCAACTGGATATTGGCTCAGTTCGAAGACAAGCTTAAAGAGATCAAGCTATATCATGCGGTATACGCTATCGTGTATGGATTTCTCCCAAACCCTCATCTGTTTCTGGCCTTGGCAGAGAGGTATAATTATAGGACAGGGACATTCATTACACCCTACGGGGAAATTGGATTAGTCCTTCATGAGATGAAACACATCTCGTGCCTACCAACGGGAGACTTCCCTTATGAGGAGTATGTTCCAACAAATGACGAGTTAGACAAACTATGTCGAGAAAATACAGAGATGGTGGCTGTTTTCGACGAACTATTGTGCCATTACAACATATGCTCACTGTACTATAAGAGCGGTTCTTCCGGCACCTGTTATTCATCAAAGTAGTTGCCTTATCTTTTCCTTAATCATATCATTGAGAAAAAGACTAAGGATCAAGGCACATGCAACCCAACTTTCTTCCAATCCCTCAGCCACAGTGACGTAATAAGACTGATGGAAGAAAATAAGAAAATGGATATCAAAGTTAATGATGAACATCAATACCCTCCACTCAAGACCGGAGACTTTGTCGAGAGTTTTATGAGAATGGGCTACAGGCCCATGTCAAGAGAAGCCCAGCTGGCGGGATTCCTGACATATTGGCTCCGACGCTTCGTCGTACCCGAAGCGAGCGCCGTGGACCGCTTCCACCGCGGCATACTTTTCGCTGATGTCCGGTTAGTCTTTGGCTACCGGATGGATTTGCTGTCAGCGATGACCTGCAGAGTGAATGCAGGTCTTCATCTTTATGTTGACTCCATGATCAAATAGAAGGGTGAGAAGGGGAACTTCCCTCGACTGGAGTTGCCTTACACCTATTTATTCGGATGGTTGCTTCTACACCATCCGTCATTGATGAACCCCGATATGGGAGCAGTCGGTGGTAGCTATCTTCGAAGATTCTTCCGGAGCAAGTGGGTGTACACTAGTCTGAATACATTGAACCTTGGGAAGGGATGAAATTTTTACTGCGTTGCCCCTCCAGCCGATTATCAACATATGTCGACAAATTTAGTTGACCTTGGAAGGCAGCCGTTGGGTCGAGCATCTTTTGACTGGCTGAGGACGATCAGGCCGTCGTATTTGGTGTACAGATTTGAAGATGAGTACTTCTTGGAACCATATCTGCCAAGCAGCTTCGCTCGTCAATTTGGTTACGTCCAGTTCCACGTAGGCAACTCTACAACTTGCCTGCAAGGAAAGGGGTATCTGATTGATGGTTCCAGAGCATGGGCCTATTACAACGCTTGAGACACAAGGACAGTGTTCTCGATGCCAACTAAGAATGATCATGGCCCTCGAATGTTATATACATATTCACTTTTTTACACAGCTGCAAATACTTTCACCGAGAATTTTAATCTGGTAGATAGCTTCGCGACGGCGACGCGTTTGAAGAAAGGAGCAACTGCTATGCTAGCTCCAGGAAATGATGAACAACATGAACCAGTAGATGATCCCTTGGAAGCTTCAAGGAAAGCTAACTTTCCTGAGGAGGTTAATGAACCACTGAGAATTTCTTTAAAAGTTGTTAAGTCTCCGGCCAGGGAGAGGAAGAGAAGCATTAATGAACCTTCCTCTCCGGTTGCAAAGAAGAAACTCCTCTTAGAACCATCAGAGAAAGTCACTACCAGGTTGCAGTCTCGGCAACTGGCCGAGTCGACCCGAGAAGAAGCGACCACACCGACCTTTCTTCCAAAGCAGGTCGATGTAGTAGATGTGGAGAGTCCCGAAAGACCTCTTTATCGAAAGAAACTGGCTTTTAGGAAAAGAAAGAAGGTGATCCTGTCCTCGGTGGTGGCCAGTGCTGCTGCTGGAATTACTATGTCATCTCCTACTCCTGTCTCTGAGCCTAGGCATGAAACTCCTAGTCCAGAACAGAGGGACGAGACTGATCAAAGAGAGGAGGCTGCAGAGCCTAGGGAGGATATTATAGAGGAGGAGCATGAAGCTCTGTGATCTCCTTCACCGGCGGTAAAAACTACTCAGCTTCCTGTTATACCAGGAACAATCCGCAAAGAGGAGGATCGTTTAATGATTGAAGTATTAAATGATTGCGACTTCGGTCTATAAGATGATGTTGATCATACCGCTGCTATTGCCAGCGAGGAAGCACCTAAGGATAGCATGAGAACTGAAGATACATCAATAGAGGCTATTGATGATACTTTGAATCAAGAAGATGACATTGATGTCCATAAATCTTCTGAAGCTGTTGAAGACACACTAGCTCCTGAAAAGGATGTTGAGGTGGATGTGTCTCCTGAAAAGAATATGGGTAAGGAAGTAGCGCTTGAGGAAACTACTACCGCTAATCCCAAAGGTATTAAATAAAATTATCATTCTTCTTTTCATAGATTAATGGCTGACATCTCTATTTTTGATCCATGTAGAAATCGAATCATCTCCGGTTCCTCCTTGCACTGATATAGTACCGATAACGGTTATCGCTAGTGGTAGCCGACATTTCTCGGGTGGTTCTGAGGCCTGAAGTAGCCAGGCAATAATGTCTGAGGCTACCTCTGTTAGACTGGAATCTGTACCAACAGACGAAAGGCTTGTTGCTGGGGCAAGTCATGGTAAGATTGCCTTTGATCTTTTGATCCTTTTTAATTAATTGTTAATGACAACAATCAATGATAGGTTCATTTGTCCTTGCAGAAGAACAACCGGGAGGAGCAACCAGTTCTACTTTAGCTCCCTTATTTAAAGAACCCTCTATTCAAGTGCAAGAACGTCCATCTGCACAGGCACATGCTGCTTCATCATCAACGGGAGTAGCTGCTACCCCTGGTGCTTTGGCAACTAACCAATTATCATTAGTTCTTTCAGCAACCTTTTCTTTAATGCATTGGGACCCCTAGTAGATAGGGTACTAGAGAAAGAAGTTGTTGATTTCACTACTATTAGAAGCCCAACCTCTCATTTGATAAATGCCATCCGAGGTCAAGGAGATGAAGCTCAAGCTGTTTTTCTTGAGCACATACTGGATGAGCTAGAAGCATCAGTTAAGATTTACAAAGATCTTAATCGAGGGGAAGTGGAATCCTTAGTACAAGCTGAATTTGAAAGGATGTCTCAAGAAGTTGCCATTGAGAATGCTAATTTCCAGACTTTCATAGACACTTGTACTGCCAAGGCTTCAGAATATGATTCTCAAATGGAGATAGCCACCTCTGCTACTGGAGAGAAGGAGGAGAAAGTTACTGAGTTGAAAGCAAAATTTGTTCGTCTTCAAGAGGAGATTGCCCGTCTCCAAGAAGAGTTGAAACTGGTTCAGCATACTCTAGAAGATGAAGTCACACAGCATCAAGCTGCCACTCAGCAACTGAACATTCTGACTCAAGAACGAAATAAATATGTCACGACTCATCAGGCTGAAATCTCCTGCCGCTTAGTGACCTTACCGACTTTTAATGAAAAGTCTGGAATGGAGGAAGCTAGGAGGTGCGTGATGGACTCCCGTGAGGAGCGACTGAAATCTTTAAAGCAGCAGATGGTTAACTTGATGACACCATCGACCGAATAGAAAGATTTCCTGTATCTTCTTGTTTTGTAATATGTATCTTTGTAATATCTTTCATCTTTGATCAATAAAAAGATAATTTTTTGTGGCTCTATTATTTATTGCATATCTTATTCAGATAAAAATAATAGTGATAGAAAACATATTCAGAGGTGCAAGACATGATATATTTCTTGATTTTGGAAAATAATTATATTCAATTATATCTGCTCAGAGGTAATGTGGACATGGCAAATATAATTTATCGAATATCATTATTTTAACAGACAACTTAATCAAAGATGACAAGTTGCTGATATGAACGAAATAGATGATTCGTCAAAATGTGTGAACGAAATAAATTGTCGGGATGAATGTGACGAACGGGTAAACCGTCGGATAAATGAACGGGCGAACCGTCAGATGAATGTAATGAACGGGTGAACCGTCAAATAAATGTGATGAACGGGTGAACCGTCGGATAATTGGAATGAACGGGCGAACCGTCAGATAAATGTAATAAACGGACGAACCGTCAAAGGGATGTGATGAACGAACGAACCGTCAAATGAACGGGTAAACCGTCAGATGAATGTAATGAACGGGTGAACCGTCGGATTAATGATTATGATGAACGGGCGAACCGTCGGATAATGAACGGGTAAACCATCGAATGGATGTGTGAATATAACGAACAGACGAACCATCAAAAGGATATGATGAACGGACGAACCGTCAGATGGATGAGATGAACGTGTAAACCGTCGAATGGATTTAATGAACGGATGAACCGTCAAATGAATGTGTCGCTTCATAGTCTTACGACTCTCTGTCTATAAATAGAACAAAAAATCAGACGGGATGGTCACTTTCACTTTTCAACATAAAGATGTCGTCTGGAGATGCATCCAAGAAGGCTGAGATCGCCTCGAAGCTAAAAGCGGGTACTGAGGAACATCCAGTCGAACTGGCTCAACCAAAGCAGATAGCAGCGGGCGAAGGTTCATCTGCCCCCAAACCGCCAAAGGACACTTGGACTTCCTTCTTGAACCAGGGAAGACTGAAGAAGAAGAAGCCATGAGGATGGCTGCTTGCAAGTTCCTGGTGGGTTCCAGCAAGAATGTTCTTGGCTCTTTTGCTGATCATGTCTTCAATAAGGATGGCAGTGGCCTACATCCCAATTTTGAGAAGGATGATAGTGACCTTCCTTGATATTATGTACTATCATTCAAGATGAAATAAAACTAAATTTTATTTATGAACTTGTCTGATGATTACAAGCAATGTCTGTTACATTTATACATAATACTTTTTAAGAAACTTGCCATTGATAGGCATTATTGCAACTCGACCGTCTAGTTCTGTGAGTTGATAAGCTCCATTTGAGAAGACTTTGCTCACGATATATGGCCCTTCCCACTTTGCATCGAACTTGCCCTTGCTCGAGTGAGTCATAGTCATAGGATGTCTGACGGTTAGAACAAGCTCTCCTTTCTGAAAGGCTCTGACTTTAACTTTGCGGTTGAATATCTTTGAGATGCGGGCTTAGTATAACTCAATATGCTGTTGAGCCAATAGCCGCTTCTCATGGAGCGCTTCTAACTCTTGAAGTTGGAGAAGATCGTTATTCTCTGTCGTGAGTTAGTTGGCGATAGCAATCCTCAAAGACGAAATTTAGAGTTCTAGAGGTAGAACTGTTTCACAACCGTACACCAAAGAGAAGGGTGTACAGCCTGTAGGGTTGCGGACCGTAGTGCGGTAGACCCAAAGACATTCTCCAAGATTTTCACTCCAGTTTCATTTCTTAGTAGACATAAACTTTTTGAAGAGCTTGATGATAGTCTTGTCGAAAGCTTCAACTAAGCCATTAGCAGCAGGATTGTAGGCTGACGAAGCGACATTGTCAATCCAGTGATAGTCACAGAACCTTGTGAACTTTTGGCTGATGAATTGAGGTCCATTGTCGTGGATGATTCGTCGAGGTACACCAAATCTCTAGATGATATGGTGTTTAACGAAGTTGATGACGCTACTGGTCTTAACTTCAGCTAATGGTATAGCTTCGGTCCATTTGAAGAAGTAGTCAGTTATTGCCAGTATAAACCGATGTCCCCTAGAATAAGGAGGATTGATGGGACCTATGATGTCCATGCCCCAAGCTTCAAAAGGCCAGGAAGTAGCAGTCGGATGAAGGAATTTCGACGGTTGATGAATAAAATCTGCGTGGATTTGACAAGCTCGACATTTCCTCGCATACTCGTTGGCATCAGATACCATAGAGGGCCAGTAGTAACCCATGCGTCGGATGCGATCTTGTAGTTTAGGACCGGGTTGATGTGCTCCGCAGACACCGTCGTGAACTTCACGCAATACTTGCTTTGCTGCATCACCAGCAAGACAGCGCAAGAGTAGGCCATCATAAGTTTGCCGGTAGAGAGTCTTGGTGGTCTGATTGTAATAGAATCGTAGAGACTGCCGACGAATACTCGTAGCTTCCTTGGGATCTTCAGGGAGTATGTCATGGACCACGAAGTCGATGAAAGGAGTTCTCCAATCTTCATTGATAACATTGATTCCAGTAAGATTACTGAATTCAATATTACGATTATTTTTTATGCAAAACAATTCTCGATTAGAGATGACCACCACATGTTGTCTTTTGATAGGGATGGCTAAAACTGTCGCAAGATTGGCCAAAGCATCTGCCTCAGTATTGCAAGCTCGGCGTATATATTCAATGAAGAAGGCTTTGAATGATGTAGCCATGTTGATTGCCGCTTCAAAGTAAGGTACTAGATCTTGATGGCGAACTTCATAAGTCCCTCTAACCTGGTTAGCAACCAGCTTGGAGTCACCATAGACTTCAAGATACTCGACGTCAAGTTGTTTGGCTAGCAGAAGGCCAATGAGTAGAGCATTGTACTCTGACATGTTGTTGGAGCAAGGTTCATCTAAGGAGTAGGCTCTTTGGATAGCTGACCCATCTGGAGAAACAAGGACAACTCCAACTTCTGCGATAATGGCACCATTGGGTCCAATCCTGGATGCACCATCAAAGAATAGACTCCAAGTAGAAAATTCTTCAGAGATTGCATTAGATTACAATATCTCATCTGGAATTTTATCACAGAGTTTGGACGTCTATGGAACATGATGAGCTGCTAAGAAATCCGCCAGTGCTTGACCTTTGACAGATTTTTGAGGAACATATACACCATGTCATATTGGGCTAGCAGAATGGCCCATGTAGCTAACCGAGAATTGAGTGTACTAGGCTTCTTCATCAGTACCCGAAGAGGATTAACTCGAGATATGACATGAATAGTTTGGCCAATGATGTAATACCGAGTCTTCTGAATAGCAAACATAAGAGCTAGGCATTCCTTTTCGACCGGACTATAACGGTGTTCAGCACCAATCATAGTACGACTGAGATAGTAGATGGCTTGTTCATGACCTTCTTTGTTCTTTTGGACAAGTAAAGCACCCAATGAATGGTCCATAACACGGACATACATTAAGAATGGTATGCCAGAGATTGGTGGTACCAATACTGGTCGATTCATGAGATACCGCTTTATGTCGTCAAATGCTCGTTGACAATCTTCGGTCCAAATGAAAGATACACCCTTCTTCATTAGTTGAGTAAATGGTCTGAAGCGTCCAGATAGATTCGAAATGAATCTCCTGATGTACGCAAGTCGACCTTAGAATCCTCGTAGCTCTTTTAGGCTGCGTGGAGGATGTATCTCTTGAATGGCTTTGATCTTCTCGGGATTCACGTGTATACCCTTAGAGGTAATAACGAAGCCGAGAAATTTGCCACTAGAGACACCCAAGAATGACTTGGTGGGATTCATTTTGAGTTGATGTTGGCGCATGAGATTGAAGATAGTTCTCAAGTCTTGGATGTGATCTTCCTTTAGACGACTTTTGACAACAATATCGTCGACGTAGCATTCGACAGTCTTGCGCAGATGATCTCAAAAGATGGTACTCATGGCTCGTTGGTATGTTGCACCAGCATTTTTGAGACCAAATGGCATCACAGTATAGCAGTAGATTCCATGAGGAGTGCGGAAAGAAGTATATTTTTCGTCTTCAGGATTCGTCCGAATCTGATTGTATCCAGAGAATCCGTCCACTAAAGATATTCTTTCGAACCCACAGGGGTTGTCAATCATGACGTCCGTGATAGGGAAAGAAAATTCATCTTTTGGACATGCTTCATTAAGATCCCGAAAGTCGATGCAGACTCAAACTTTTTCGATTTTCTTTAGAACCGGGACGACATTGGCTACCAATCAGGATATTGTTCTTCTTGAATAAAGCCACAGGCAATGAGCTTCTTGACTTCATCGTCGATTGCGTCCATCATTTCTGGCTTGAAGCATCGTTGCTGCTGTTTGACCGGTTTTGTATTCGGCAATATGTTCAATTTGTGAGTAGCAACTTTAGGATCTAGACCTGGCATGTCTTCATAGCTCCAGGCAAAGACGTCAATGTATTCCTGAATAAGAAGAATTAATTCTTGCTTATCTGTCTCTGGGAGGTTCTTGCTGATGAATATTGGACGAGGTGACCCACTCTCTCCTACATCAATTTGAACCAATTAATCTTCGGTAGGAGGTTCCCTTTGTTCGAATCGGAGTTCCCATTGGGTATCCATTCGTTGAGCCCAGGGATCTGTTTCAGGATTTTCTTCAATGTCCTCGTCATAGCCTTCTGGAAGTTCGACGGAGACCATGTTAGAAGATACAGTCAATCGATAAACTTGACCGATGCTGGTGTCAGAATCCCATGATCTGGAATCAGAAGAGTTAGAGCGCTCCTCACTATTGGATTCAGAGGCTGCTGGGGATAATACCGGAGGTGAAGCATATCCGAGACCCCTTTTGGTCCTGCTGTAGTACATCTCTGATTTTCCTTTCGGCACAGCCATACGGATAGAAGTTCTTCTACCCTTACTGTAGTTGAGGCCACCCTTGAAGTCATAACCCATCTTTCGGATGATGTCTTTTGATTGTTGACTGTAACGAAGGAGTTGAAGATGGCCCGTATCTTTACTTTTGCTATCATCCGTATAGCTGAATTGTTGTTCCGGTCCTTTACTAAAAAGTATTGGACTCTCGCCTTTCTTACGAACGGAAACAATATGATATGAATCTTTTGGGTGTTCAAATGAGACCTCTGTTTGAAGAGATTGCACAACTCCCATTGTAAATAATTGAAAGCTATCTAACATATCCAAATAGCACATAGCATGATAAATGACATCAGTATACTGGAAAGTAGATACTTTTTCACTGATTTATACATTTGTATTTACAGCAGGACCTTTAGCCTTACCAGGCTTAGTCAGATTGATTACAAGAGGGGGAGAAGAAGAACTTGGAGGAGGATTGGCTTTGTTACGACGGAGGTCGATAATAAGCGGCTCAGAGGAGGTGAGCTCCCTTTTATCCTTGTGATGAGATAAATCAATAACAAGTAGCTCAGAAGAGGTGAGCTGTCTTTTTTTCTTGTTACGACATAAGTCAATAACAAGTGGCTCAGAAGAGGTGAGCTCCCTTTGATCCCGATCATCATCAGTTGGTTGTTTCTGAACTGGCAAGTGAATAGCCAGTGGCTTAGAAGACTGAGGACGAGAAACATGCCCCTTGACAGATATGATGAGGGTGTCATTAGGCACTGCTTCTTATTCTTCTTCAGTGTCTAGAGACAGCACTACCTTCATGAATTCATCCTTATACATACGGGCATTGTTGCAGTATGCTTCGATGCCTTTGAAAGGATAGAGATCAGCAACCTCCTTTTGAACCTCTCCATTGTCATCAACATATTTAAAACATTGATGGAGAGTCAAAGGAACAATGTTGTGTTCATGTAAGAATGGTCTCCCCAATAGAGCATTGTAAGAACAACCATGGTTGTCTATGATGTAGAAGGTCACCTTTGTGCGGAGATTGCCTATTTGGAGTTTTAGGCGAATCTTGCCCACAAGATCACTCTTTCCCTGATTGAACCCGAGGATGGTAGTGATTGTACTGGAAAGACTATGTACTGGCATCTTCAATGCATCTAACATTGTCTTCGGCATGATACTGAGAGCAGACCCTGGATCTATAAGAATACGGTCGACTTTCATCGAGTCGACATATCCTTTATAGTAGAGAGGACGGTCGTGCCTGTTGTCTTCCATCAGCATGTCATCCTGTGTGAAAGTTACGTTTGTAATTAACTCCAACACACTATGACAATGGAGGCAAGAGACTGGCTCTGCTTTCGGCTTCTTCAGAAGGGCTAGACAGGTTTCAGCTTGCATGAGAGCCTCACTCAGAGTTTTCCGAGTCTCTTTAGAGAGGCGCAAGAGCTCGAAGATGGACAGTCGGGCCGGTGTATTGGCCAACTGAGCTAAGATATCAAAGTTGTAAGGCTTTTCAAGTCCGAAAGGAGATGACTTCTTCAAAGGTTTGTCGAAGCGGACTTGTTGTTTGCCTTTGTTAGCGACCTTCAGCTTGGGAGGAGTAGACTCTACAACCGGTGAGGATGCAGTAGGAATATCCTCAGTAGAAGCAGGCTGCACTGGAGCAGGCTCAGTAGAAAAAGCAGGATTCTCTTGAGCTTCTGGGTAATCCTTTAGATAGGCTTTCCCTGATCTGGTGGCCAGCAGGATTTTTTGTCAACTATGGGATCAAAAGACACAATATTGCAAGTCTTTGTTTTGCTCTTGGAGCGGTCCTGCTTCTTGAAGGAAGAGGGAAGTTCGAACTCTGAAGTAAGATCCGGATGAATCTACATAATCTCGCCATTATCAAGAGACAAGGGGACGAGACCTTTACCTCGTGGAGGAGGGAGATTCTCGATCTCAAGAGTAGCTTTGGGGATAGGAATGACACCATGCTGTACCATCTGCGGCGGGAAGTCACCGAATTGAATTGAGACCATGTTCGCGGTAACAGTTTTCTCGTCTTGCTACAAAGTGACAATACCAGCGTTGACCAGCTCTTGAATTTTGTCTTTGAGCACATAACATGCTCGAGTGGGATGCCCAATGAACCTGTGATAAATACAGTACTTAGGATGATCAGTCTTACCGACTTCATCAGGCTTCTTCGGATCTGGAAGCTGGAGCTTATTGCTTTTGATCAAGCAATCAAAGATGCTCACTGTGTCATTCTCGTCAAAAGAGTACTCTACTTTCGAACGAGGTTCCCTTGGTGGAGGTGCTGAAGGAGTAGAAGTGGACGTAGGGGGAACTACGTTGACCGCCAGAGATTCTTTGTTCTTATTCGTCAAGTTGATATTCAAAGTTTCTTTTCCCTTGCGGTTATTCTGGAAATTGCCACCACCTGATGTCTGGTGTTCATCCCGTTCAAGGTTAGACATTTGTACCCCTAGTTGCTTGAATTTGTCAGCGCTAACTTCAGCTGCTTTAGCGTTGACAATGAAAGATGGCCAATCTTGGAACTGAGTAGACCCTGTCCACATGCTGATGATAGGCAAAATATTTGCCTTGCAGGTATCTATGGTGACAGCGGCCGGAGTTCTAGGAGGCCTTTTCAAAGCTTCCCGGTGGAACCTTTTAATAAAACTCTCAGCAGTTTCATTGTGTCTTTGTTTAATTTTATTGAGGGCTGACATGGTCATGTCATTGATCCCCTCATAGAATCGTTTCAAGAAGATTTGTTTTAGACCTGAGAAGGAAGTGATACAACCATCGGGCAAGCTTCTGTTCCAATCGTATGCTACGTCGGCTAAACAGCCAACGAATACTCTAGTAAGAAGAGCGTCATTTGGCTGAACTTGGACAGTCATTACCTCAAAATGGTTAATGAACTGACTGAGAGAAGTGCTGCCATCAAACAGCAAGATTGTTAGGATTTTGTACTTAGGGGGAAATGGGACTTCCTTCCATTCAACTGAGTAAGGTTGCTTGATCTCCATCCTCTGCAAGTTGTCCTTCTCTTTGAAGGCCTCGAACTGAGTGCGCAGTTGTTTGACAACTTCATTGGCATCTTCCACTGATGTAGAAGGAGCAGGCTGAATCACAGTGTTGGGGGGAGGACCAGCATGGTAAGCACTACCCCCAGCACCTGACTGACTGGGTGTGGGTTGGATCTGTACAGGAGGTACTTGAAGAGATGCTACCCCCAGTCCTACATTGACAGGCACCGACGATGCTATAATTTCAGGATTTATATGAGGTACGGTCGGTGGTACCGTATGCTAGGCCACAATGATAGAATGCATACTTGCAACCATTTCGGCCATGGTCTTCAACTTGTCTTCTAATGCAGCTATTCGTTGTTCTTGACTAGCCGAACTGGAAGCATCTGGGTCTTCAGTGACAACATAAGCTTTCACTTCTCTAGGTACAGTGGAGGACACTGTTTGTTCCAAACTTTTACTTTATGCATCGTAGTCGGAGAAAGAATCATCTCCTGAGTGAAAAAGAGGAAGATGACCGGAAGGATCTTGAAGATTCCTTTGATCGATTGTGTCTCGGCTTCGAGATCGGGTATGTTGGAATACTCCTTCAGAGGATTCTTGGAGTAAATCCAAATACCGTTGGCTTGGCTTGCGAGGCTTGCCATGCTTGGAGTACTTCCTTCCCAGTGTCTCTGGAAGTCATGTTGACAGAAGCGTACAAAACTTCGTCTTCATCTTCTGACATAGGTTCAGTAAAGTTCAGACGATCGAAGACGGATCGTCTTGTTGTCTGACAACAACACTTGATGACAACCTTGTGATTGCAATGGTGTCCAAGTGGTTGCACTGGGGATATTGAGATGATGTTCCGTTTTTGCTTGAGGTGTTCTCGGAGATCGGGAACAACAACAGGACGAGAAAATATTCGAGGGATGTTTTTTTTGACAATATTCGGAACATGGTTCTGGTTCTTCAAATGTTTTGTCCCTTGCGTGTACAGGGAAGTACTCATTTTATTGGCATAGGTGTCCGGATTTTTGATCTTGGAAGTTTGCTTCTGATGCTGGTTGGTTTTCTGCATTGGCTGTTTACGTTTCACCGAAGTTGGTCGATTGAGTAAGTTCTTAAATCAGCAAACTCACCCCCACGGGTTTCTGTCTGAGATACCAGCAATTTTTTTATGTCTTGAACGGGACAACTTGAGAGTTGGGAGATCTTGGAACTCTGCTACCGGAGTAGGCAAGATACCTCTCTGATCATTACAATTCCCTTTGGCAATGAGGGAAGAAGAACCCTTGTTGGAGAGAGTTCTTGTACCGATTGGTGCCGAGGCACGTTCAGATTGATCTTCGACGGTAAAAATCGAGGAAGACTGAGAAAAGACCAAAGGGCCTTTTCCTTTGTTTTGTGAAGAAGGATTAGCTAAAAAGCGTTTCCCTCTGTTGTCTTCCAAGTCGTGGGACGAGGAAGTTTGAGAAAAGACCAACGGGCCTTTTCCTTTGTTCTGGGGAGAAGGAGGAATAGCCAAAAGACTACCCCTAGTGGATTGCGCAGGAGCAACAGGGTGCTTGAGTAGAGGAGCAGAGCTTTTCCCCTTGCTGTGGGAAGAGAAGAGATTAGCCAAAGGGCTGTCTCTTTTAGACTGCGCTGGCGCAGTTTGCACATGGGTTGATGGCGCACTGGCAGATTACGCATGAGTAACTCTGGCAGAAAGTCTTCTGGCCTCAGTCACAGTGGCTTGTGCAGCTGGAATCTTGTTGCCAGAGTGTTTGGATTGTACTCTGGTTGCTGGAGTGGTGGATTGCGCAGGCAAAGTGACCGCCAACTGCGCCAGAGGAATAGAAGTCTTGCACTTTGACAGAGCAGCATATGAGGTAGGTTGTGCACTGTAAAGGGGAGCAGCATACTACGCATGGGCAATAGCAGCAGACTACGTAACAAAGACAACAGTCTTAGGAATAGAGGCAGTAGACTGTGCAGCAGGCTGAGCAGAAGAAGCAGTGGACTGCGCAACAGTCTTAGGGACCCACACTGGGTAAACTTTGCTCGTGGCAGAAGTTTTTACAGTACGAGGGGTGGTCCTGGAGTTGATCATCGCCTCGTAGGCCGTCTGGTTGACCTTTACAACCAGCGTCTTCTGCGTCTTTCCGATAGACGCAACGTCATATTGAGTTGTCACTTCCTCGTCGGAGGAGAAAGTCGTCCCCAGCAGAGTCGCCATTTTGTTTGCAAAAACAAAAGTTGATCTTTATTTCAACAAACTTTGTAAGAAGATTACAAGAATTCTGGAAAAGTACAACTATAGGAATCTGATCTGAATGACGATCGCTTTACCCTTGGACGATGTGAACTTTGAAGACGGTAGCCTCTGAAGATTGCAGCAGCGCTTTGGCTGTAGGAGCGTAAAAAGTACCTCATAAATCAAGTCAAAGAAGGAGAACTCTATGCTCAACCAGGCTACTTTATGCCAGGGTTATTTTGTATTAAGCTTTACGCTAGCTACTCTGTACGCTGGCTACCCTTTACGCTAGCTGCTTTACGATAGAAATGACTGTCAGATCATGCATTTAATGCATCTGACATAATGATTTGTTGACAGCGTATAAACGCAGAATTTGAAGAGATTTGATTTTCACAGAAATCGATATTGTCGTTTAGTGCAAAACAGGCCCCTTTACGCTCAATGAAATTACTTTCTTTTTATGCACGATAGTTATGTGAGTTTTTACGCTCAAGACTATTGTGAGTGTAAAGTCTATTTGAGCTACTTTATGCTCAAGGCTATTTTAGCCACTTTACGCTGGAAAGTTTATTTGGGCTGTTTTTACGCTAATTTGCCACTTTACGCTCAGTATATGTTTTGGGTCATTTTTACGCCCGATTGTTTCTGGCTACATGAGAACGTGGTTTGTCCACGTGGCTTTCATGCCATACTTATTGAAGAACGTGTGTACGTGCTTCCTGTTTTTGTTGATATAATGGGACACGTGTCAACGTATGTAGAGGGTAACTTCCATCGTGGGTGACAGTTGCCAGCGTGAAAACTCAAATGTGTTGTTTTTTACGCCCAAGGAGTCATGTCTATAAACAGACTTATTTTTACACATCAAAGGCATCATACACAGAGAGACATGAGAGAATACATAGAGATCAGAGCCCAGAGACTTTGATTTTTCGGAGCATTCTTCTTCAACCTTTCTTCCAGAACAGAGTGAAGCAAAGCAGGAAAGCATTCGGCCTCGCCATTAGTGCCCAAGTACGTCGATACCTTTCTGGTGACTTAGTTCTTCCAACTGTTCATCTTCTAGCAGTGATCTTCATCATCATCGTATGGTCCAAGGAACAAAGTGATCGCCTTCATATCAGACTTCCATAGCAATACTTCCCAGAATATTTATACTCTTTTGTACTCTTTCAAGTTTTATTTTCAAAAGCCGATTTTAGGAATTTTGTTAAGTGAAACAAAACTGGCGACTCTGCTGGGGACGACCTTCTCCTCTGACGAGGAGGCAATTGCTCAATACGATGATGTTTCGATCGGTTCGACCAAGAAGACTCTGGTTGTACACTTTGAACAGACTGCCTATGAAGAAATGCTCCGGACTGGGGGTAGCAACCGCTGCTCCAATGTTCAAAAATCGAGGAAGGCGCGAAAAGTTTGGGTTCCCAAATCCAAGGCATCCTCGGATCTTCCTACTGTCTCTACAGGCAAAGGAATCCTTCCTACCCCTGTTGTAGAGGCTCCCATCTGTGATGAGGCAGTATGTACTTTGGTGATACGACATTCGCGTAAAAACAAGTCTTCCGTTTGTAACGTGGCAGACTCTCCGGTGTTACGCTCTGGGCGTAAAAATCAGGCTTTGCGCCCTGAACGTAAAAATTACGTTTTATGTTCTGGGCATAAATACATGTCTCCCGTCTGTGACGTGGCAGACTCCAGTGCCTTACGTTCTAAGTGTGACAATAAGTCTTCCATCTGTGATGCGGTAGACACACAAAATTTACGTTCTACACGTAAAGAAAAATCTTCCGTCTATGACGCGGTAGATACTCATGTTTTGCGCTCTATGCGTAAAGGTAAATCTCCTGTCTGTGACAGTATAGATAAAATTCACAAAGATGCTTCTACATCTAAAGTGAATGTACTTTCACGCATGAAGCATAAAAATATAGTTGGTAAAACTTCTGTTTTTAACCAACAACCTTCTTATACTACTGTACGCAAAGTACCAAACCTACAAATTACACGCAATAAAGATGGAGTCCTTCGTGCTCAAAAATCTCAAGATTTACGTACGCAACTCCAAGCGCGTAAAAATGTACAGTTTGGTTCTACGAATGCAGCCAGTAATCTCCTTTATACATAAGGGACTAAACGTTTTTCTACCCCTAATGTAATAAAGAAGACTACTCCTTCTAATCCTTCTGATTTACGTGAATTGCTAATACAAAAGCGTAAAAATAGACAATCTCCCGTGACACTCCCCCAAAAAAATCATCATTGTGAGTGTCACCAGATTGTGATCAAATGTTGTTGTTCGGCTTCCAAACGGTCAGTTTTTGATCGGTTAAGTTTTAATGTGCCCCAACAACAAGCTGATGAGTTGTCATATGCATCAGTCAACATGGCATCTCATACCAACAGAGGATGATGTCCTAGACGGAACACGTCCCAAACCCCAGGTCAACAACAATTCAATAGACTTCTTGATTCCTTTGAAGGAGTATATCAGAACACTCGATCAAGAAGGCAAAGACAGTTACAGACTTCTGATTCAGAAGCTGGGGGTACTCAATCTCTTGAATCCGAAACTGATAGTGTCGATTCATACTTCTATACTAATCCCTCTGTATCTTCAAGAGAGGTTGAATCCTACGCTATTGGAGATGAACCAGAGACATCATCTGTTAATACAGAACAACGTATCACTGCCGTTGAGCAATCATTGAAAGACATGCTTAACATGATGCAAAGCATGCACCAAATAATAACGGCTCAGCAAACTGCTCAACCGGCAATTGTAACACCAGTACTGGTAGCAGCACAAACTCAAGATAGCCAAGGGGTTGATATACCTTTGAATATCCAAGATCCTGTTGTTAACCAAAATTTTGCATCTCCAGATCCCATCATTCCAGAAGATATACCATCTCCGGTGGGGGTTACGGTACAACCAACAACTATTCAATCAAATGTGCTTCCGCAAACTAGCGAAGCCATTCAAGCAGTGCGTGAACTCAAAGCACAGTTTGAAGTTTTGAAGTAAAAGGATCAACTCCAGAGGTTAGGGATTAAGCAACCTTATCCTCCTCTTTGGAATGATGTACCCTTTCCACCAAAATTTAAGCCACAGTCAATGGTATTGTTTGATGGAAAGGCTTCTCCTAGTCAGTATATCAATTACTTTGATATTATGACTGTACATTTGCAGAAAAATAACGCTCTTCTCACTCGAATATTCATTGGATGCTTGACGGGTTCAGCTTACTACTGGTATCGTAATTTACTCGACAATTGTATTTCGTCTTTTGACAAATTTAAGGCAATATTTCTCTCCCGCTTCTATGAAGGAGGTATGGACATGAACATGTCCTTCTTAATAGAAATTAAGCAATAGGAGAAAGAAGATACTCGGACGTTCATTGAACGTTTCCGACAAGAGACTCTAAAGATGCCTCCTGGTATACCAGATTCAGCGTTAATTGATACATGCAAGATGAATCTGCGACCATCCATCGCTGTCTTCACGGGTTCCCAATTCACAGATTCGGATTCGTTTATCATAGCAGCAGTTTCTGCCGAGACCAATTGGTAGGTTGGCTAATAAACATGGGATAATTTTTGTCTCAGAGGATAAATGAAAGAAAGGTAATCCTGGTAATAATTCTGGCAATCGTAATACAAAAGGAAAACACACTCTTATGGTTAATCTTTTCAAAAGCAAAACGATGCCAAATAATCAGGAGTCTTCTAAGCCAAAAGAAGAATATTTTTTTGACGAGAGTGATATCCCAGGGATATTTCAATGTCTGGTGAAGAGTGGCAAACTCCAGATCCTGGAGCCAAAGAGGCCTAATGAGGTAAATTTGACTGACAATCCCAAATATTGTATCTATCACAGATACATAAATCATCCCACCAGGGCTTGCTATGTCCTAAAGAAGAAAATCCAAGAATTAATTAATGCCAATGCCATCTCTCTAACTAATGATGAGCATACGGTTACAACCAATATGGTTTCTCTTCAATTCGGAGATTTTCCTCCACAATAAATCCCAGATGGAATTATCCCAATTTCGAAGGCGACGATGAAGATTGTGAATATCTCGCCTGCTAGAGAGAAAAATGAAGGATTATTGCCTCTCACATTAAAGAATGGAGAAATTATGTGGATGCATCCTGACTTAGTACCTGAGTTGGAAGATGAAGGTAAAATTTCAAAATCCAAGAAAGGTAAGAAAGTCAAAACCTGTAACATGATTTCTCATGTTATTCCAGATCCTGATGATTTGGATCATATATGGGATGGCCTTCCTTTAGAAGATAGACTGAGAGGATTGAACATATATCCTCCAAGTTTGGCTCCTCCTACCAAGCTCAAGTTTACTCATTAGCAGTGGCTAGCCATGAATAGTGTTCCCTTATACCGGGCATAACAAGTCTTCGCTGCTTATGAAAAAATTCTTTCAGGGATCTTTCCTCGTATCCCGAATCCTTCTCCTCCCGTAGCTACAGAGACGTCTATTCCTCATTCTCCTGTAGTTACAGAGATCTCTTCTTCTTCCTCTGTTGAACGACTTGTTAAAAGTCCGTTGGCTACTCACTTTTATAGTCAGCAATCTGTCCTTCTCATGAAGAAGATGGGTTATGATTTTCAAAAGGCAGAAGGTTTGAATTATGATAAAGGAATACGACTTCCTTTACAAATTCAAAGTCAAACTTCCACTGTTGGATTGGGTTCTGAGGTTCTGCATAACAATCCTCGTAAGAAGAAGGCTAAGGGAAGGAAGACTAAATCATGCAATATGGTACTTCCTTCTTCTGAGTCTGAAGAAGAAACCTTTGTTGGTACAAGATCTGGAAAAGAGTACCACAAAGATTATGAAGGATCTCCCAAAGAAGCAGAGAATGTTGAAACACCATTAACTCAACCGTCTCTTATTCCTGCTGTGGTTGAAAAGGGGAAACAGAAAGTGGTACGTTTTGACGTCCCATTGAAGTCTACTTCCAGTCAGAGGGTGGTGATGAAATCTTATAAATTTGATATTCTAGCCCAGTTAGCTAATACTCCGGCTAGATTATCTATCTTCGAGTTGCTTCGCCTTTCTAAAAAAAGTAGCAAAACTTTGAGTGAAGCTTTGGTGCAAACTGATTCCTGCTTAGCTCAACTCAAGACTCCTGATAATATATCGGTATCATGCCCACAATGTCATAGTGTGATGGAAGCAATTCTGAACATCACCTTTACACAAAAAGATACGATGTTGAAGCATAACAAGCATGACAGGCCTTTGTGCTACACCGGGTATATTGAATCCATTGAAGTTGACAGAATTTATATTGATCCTGGGTCTTCCATTAGCATAATTCTTCAAAGTATGCTAAGACTATTGAGGATTCCTACTAGTGACTTAACTTACACTAGTACTATAATAGTTGGTTTCAACTCTAGAAAGAGCAAACCACTGGAAAAGATTCGTCTGAAGATTCAGATTGGTGATCTTCGAACTATGGCAACATTATATGTTATTAATTCAGACGTATCCTACAACATCCTTCTTAGAAGACCATAGTTACATGAGCATAACATCGTGCCTTCAACTCTCAACCAATACTTCAAGTACGTGGATTCTCAAGGGGTTGTAAAGACTGAGTTTGCTGATATCAATCCTTTCAAAGGTGTCGAAGCCTATTTTTCTGATTCGAGGCTCTACAAACAAGAACATGTAAAGGAAATATCAGACATGGCTGAAGATCGATCATTTGCCGAAGATCAGTCTATTGATGAAGACTCGCCAGAAGAGCAACCTTTGAAGATCAAAGTCAAAGGGCGAATTCAACCCCAATCTGTCAACAATCAACCTCTAATGATCAAGGTCAAAGGAAGAACTCAAGCTTCATCTGAGGAATCAGTGAATATTCCTACTAAAAGCTAAGTTCAACCTCTTATGATCAAGGTTAAAGTGCGTACTTCTCTGACGAATGATCCAGAACCACCATTGATTGTCAATCTTGGCAAATCTACGCGAAAGACGGTTGATGGTCCATTAGTGATTAATCCGAAGCGTAGCAGTCAAATTGTAAATGATGTAAATATTGATCATTCTGTACTTTCCAATATCAATGAAGATTTCCTTTTTGAGTATATGGCTGTCAAATATGTTGAAAGAATGACTTTATCTTCTGATGATCAAAATCATCAGTATAAAGACGACATAGACACAGAGGAAACCTTATACATTGATCATAAGGAGAATTCATTTCCTCCTCATGTCGAAGTTGGACCTTATGCTCAAAGGTTCCTAACATCTTCTTCATGTAGCCGCTTTATCACAAGCTTGTGTAACTTTTAGACGTCACGAAGAATCTTATTTTGTGATTCCGTCTGATAAGAAAAGCAGCGCCAGATTGTGTTTGGCCTGGCTAAAAATATCCCTGTTGATCAGATAGATGATTTGAGAGATAAAGATAAAGGAAGAATCCGAATTGACAGATATAGTCAACAATCTCTCAAGATTATCCAGAATATGGAATATGATTTAAAGACTATGCAAGGTCTTAATCAAGGCAAGGGTAGACGATTACCTTTATGTGGTGATCTATTTTACCAGAAAACTCGTCATGGGTTGGGATATGATCCGTCCCATATGTTTAATGATGATATACAAGAAGAATTCTCTTCTAGCTCTTCACAATCATCAGATTCGGAAGAAATCCAATTCATCGAGTTTGATACATATCACTCCTCATATGTTATAGAAGATTATTATGATGAATCTGAACAAATATTTTCAGTTAATATGGTTTAAACTGATGATGAATCTGAGCCATTTGAGAATGATCCTTGGGCTCAACAGATGGACACTCAGTGGAAACTTCGTTTTGAACAGCAACAGCTACCTACAGAGGATGAGATTATCCAGATTAATGTTAGAGATGGAACTACGCCTAAACCAATATTCATCAGTAAAAACCTTTATGAAGATGAAAAGGAAGAGTTGATAAAACTGGTCAAAGAATATATTGATATTTTTGCATAGAGTTATGAGGATATGCCAGGTCTAGATCCCAAAGTTGCTACTCATAAACTCAATATTCTTCCTAATGCCAAGCCTATAAAACAACAGCAACGACATTTTCGACCAGATATGATGGATGCAATTGAGGCAAAAGTCAAAAAGTTGATCACATGCGGCTTTGTTCGTGAAGAACAACACCCAGACTGGGTTGCTAATATTTTTCCCGCTATGAAAAAGAATGGAAAAGTTTGAGTTTGTATAGATTTTCGAGATCTTAATACAGCTTGTGCAAAGGATGAATTTCCACTTCCGATTACCGATGTCATGATAGACAATACATGCGGTTTTGAACGCATGTCTTTCATGGATGGATTCTCAAGATACAATCAAATTAAGATGCATCCAGAAGATGAGAAGTATACTGCTTTTTGTACACCCCTTGGGGTTTATTGTTATATGGTTATGTCGTTTGGTCTTAAAAATGCCAGTGCCACGTATCAACGGGCTATGAACAACATCTTTCAAGAACATCTACGGAAGACAGTAGAATGTTATGTAGATGACATTGCTGTTAAGAGTCGATCAAAAGATGATCACATTAAAGACTTGAAGACAGTATTTGAATTGATGCGCCAACATCAATTAAAAATGAACCGTACTAAGTCTTTCTTAGGGGTTTCCAGTGGCAAGTTTTTAGGATTTGTCATTACTTCTCAGGGTATCCATGTTGATCCTGATAAGGTTAAGGCAATTCTTAAAATGCGTCCTCCTCGTAATTTGAAAGAACTATGTGGCTTTCAGGGTCGCATTGCTTATATCAGGAGGTTTATATCTAATCTCTCTGGAAGATGTCAACCTTTCTCCCGTCTATTAAAGAAGGGTGTATCATTTGTTTGGGATAAAGCGTGTCAAAAAGCCTTCAATGACATCAAGCAATACCTTACAAATCTACCTGTTCTGGTACCTCCAGTGGTAGGAAGACCATTTTTTCTATATGTTCGAGCTTTGGATCATTCACTTGGTGCTCTTCTTGCACAAAAAAGTGATATAGGGCATGAACAAGCAATTTATTATCTTAGCAGAATGATGGTTGGAGCTGAACACAGGTATACTCCTGTAGAAAAGGAATGTCTGGCTTTGGTTTTTGCTGTCCAAAAGACAAGATTTTATGTGACAGGACAGACTATTCATGTCATCTCCAGAATAAATCCCATTCGGGTATTGATGAGAAAATCGAGCATTCTTAACTCCAGGTTAGCTACCTGGGCGATGTTGCTCACTCCTTATGACATGGTTTATATACCTCAAAAATCAGTAAAGGGTCAAGCATTAGCTGATTTCTTAGCTGCTCATCCTATACCTGAAACATCAAAGTTATATGAGGACATTCCAGATGAAGTCGTGGATTGCAACATGACTTTAAAAAATGACATTTGTCTTCCTATTCCCCAGCTACCAATGTTTAGTTAAGTTGAATATTTGTCTCTTTGGAGAGAAATTTTAATCTTCTATCTTATCAGTTGACTAAAAAGTTGGATTTGTTATTTATCATGTTCTTTTAACCTCTGAATAAATATTAAATCTGCTTGTGTTTCCTATCTATCATGTCCATTTGGCCTCTGAATAGATCTTAATATATTTATCTTTGAGTTGTTACAATCTATTATGTCCATATTACCTCTGATAGCATACTCTAAACAGAAAAAGGATTTTACTATCTATCATATTCATATTACCTCTGCATAGATATAATCTATTGAGTTTAGAAGATTTATCATGTCCATATCACCTCTGATAAATATTTTCTATCTCATACCTATTGTTTAAATTCGAATGATAGGATCACAAAACAAATATTTTATTCATTTATTGAATAAGATAAAGGGTTACAAAAACTCTTTATTTGCCTAAGGTGGAGCAGATATATCTTTCAGCAATTTCTGCAGTTCTGCTAAACGCCTCTCGCGAGAGCCCATTACATTTTCAGTAGCTATCCGTCTTCGGGCTTCTGGAGTTGAAATAAGAGAAAACTTAGCAAAAATAGCTATTAGATTATCTCTGGCTTCATCAAGGTGCTTAATAGTAGATTCAGCGCCAAAAACTTGCTCTTCCAAAATTGAACTTTGTGTCAGATATTGATCACGAGCTATTATTAATTGCTCCTTTTCAGCCTTCAGATGAGCCAATTCAGCCTCCACTTCACGAATTTTATTATTTTGTTCCTGAATTTTCGTATTTGAAGTGTCATAGGCTTCTCTATAACTCTCCAATCGAGGCTTTGTATTCGCTAATAAAGCTTTCTCTCTGGCAACTTTGTTACTGTGTTCTTTGAGAGATTCGTTGAAAGTAATCTCTCGAGCGGTGAATTCAGCAGATAAAGCTTCATACTCAGCTTGAATGAGATTCTCGGCAGTTTCACTTGTCAGCCTCAAATATTCTTCAATGGTCTGCTCAAGTTCTTCTACCACTCTTTCTAAAACAGTTGCTCTTTCAACATCATTAAACATAGTGACGTTCCTAGTGGTGGAAACAATCGCCCCTTTTAAGCTTTCATAAGTAAGACCTCTATTCAGCACCATGTCAATTAAAGCTGCCAGGGTCTTGTAAAAAGCTTCAGTATGAATCTCAACTAGGAGGTTCATTTCTGCATTGGAGCCCGATGTCGCAGCAATCTCTACCAAGTCTCTTTTCCTCAGACTAGGAGCAGAGGTGGTTGCTCCGGTAGCAGGTTGAGATAAAGATGATGTAGTCGTTGCTACCATAACTAATTGATCTCTGGGAGCTTCAGAGATTATGTCTTTAATATTTGTCACTCCAGCCGTTTCTGGAGTACCGGTGGCGGTGATAGTTGTGGATAGAAAGATGGTAGTTGCAGCTGATTCGGATTCAGGCATAATCGTCTTCAGAACTTCTACTGGATCAGTAGTAATAGCTGAGGGTGCTATCACGACATCTTCAGTTTCAGTAGATTTGATTACACCTTCTTGGGTTTCTGGCTGTTCAAACTCTGAAAGTACTTCAATCTCTTCATTGAGATTAGTTGCTTCTTCGGCAGCTATTTCTTGATCTGCAGTTGGTCTTTCTGCAGTTTGTTCTTCTGCCTCAGTAGCCTTTTTATTACCTATAGTTAGATCTACTGTAGTTTCTTCCTTTTTCTGACCCTCAACGGGAGAAGACACTTCTAAGGGAGCTTGTATTTCTGGTTCTGATTGTACCTCTAGTGATAGAGGACATTCTTCTCGGAGCCCCACTTTAGGTTCTCGCGATACTTCTTCTTGAACATCTTCCTCTTCGGGAGAAGAAGCCTCTTCCTCGGAGTCTTCATTCTCCTCATAAATATTTTCTGGAAGAGGAGGAGGAGCCATAACCTTCGAGGGAATGATAACACCTACAAAAAAAATTCTTTTACAAGTTATATATAAAAGTCATAGTCTTATATGGATTTTGTATAAATTATATTTACCTGGAGTAGGTGTAGTACGTTCCAAGTATGTGTCATAATCCCCATTCCAATCTTCATCATCAAAATCAAGAGATGGTTCATCTAATGGGATATGCTCAGGAGCGACCCTTTCAACCATTTGTACCTTTTGTAAGGTTAAATGAAGTGAAGTACTAAGGCGTCCTGGAGATAGCATCCCTACAGTTTTAGTTGGGGTGGCTGTTTGGGGAGCTGAAGATCTTTCCCCAGGATGACCTGAGGAAGATGGTATATGTTGCGGTTTATCCGCCTCAGTGTCGCTTTCTGGAGTGGCGGCTCTTTGTCTTGAAGGCCCTTTGACAGCAACTTTCTTCTTCTTCTTTTTCGGAGTTTTCTCTGGAAGCATGACGGCTGTACTTTGTTTTCTTTTTCGGCCCTTGCCAATGATGATAGGTTCTGCAACCGGTTCCCCAACTCCTACAGGGATAACTTCCTGAAATAGATCTGGAATGCTAGTATCATCAGGGGTATCTGACGGTACCCTGACCGGCTCCTCAACATTTCCTTCTTTAGGCCACCTCAGACTACCTCTCATATTGTAGCCATGGGCAAAAGAATGAATTGAAGCATAAAAGTGAGCATACGTATGAAGTATACGTAGCTCTGTAGTACTGGTGGCGGTTGAGACTCTAAATTTGGCTCCAGTACGAGCAGTACTAAAATATCTCCAACCCCTAGCACCGTCAAGTAGTTTCCCATAGTGTCAAAAATTAGTAGAGGGGTTACCAACATGAAGTTGGTCGTACCCAAATTGGCGAGCGAACCTACTGGGTAGATATGGTTCAAACGCACAATTATCTTCATTTCTGTACATCAGGTGAGAAGGTCTGATGCACTGAAGCCATCTGAAGACTGATGGTGGCAATACAGCTCTTCCTTCGACTTCATCTTCAAACTGAATGCCAAAGCAATCTGCTGGAACTTGTGGTCGAGTACAGAAGAAGTTCCAACCATAAGAATATTTCAGAACTGCTCGGGTATCCGCCACAGTCGTAGCAGTCCATGTAGCTTTGCTAAATTTTTGGAGGAAGACTTCCTCATTATCTCCCGGGCCTGGTGGCAACAGATTGCAGTTGTGGTGCAATAACTAGCCCATTAAATAAGTATAGGGCATTTATACCCTGGGAAAAACGTTTCGATGAGGAGCATTGTTGATTAACTCTTCAACGAAAGTCCTTAAACCTGTATTTATACGGCACACCATGGCCGATAGCAGATTAATTCTGACTTTAAAAACCAAGCGTACTGGTGGCCATAGTACGCTACGGTGGATTCTGTCAACAGTACCAGTACCCGGCGCGACCCATCTTCTCAGCCATAAAGAAAGGAAGCCTGCCAGCAAAGCTCTCCTAGAGATTTTCTAACTGCCGTATCTAAGGAAGCTCAAGGCTTCAGTTCCGGCAGGAAATTCCCAGTCTTCGTAGACAGATATTTATTCGGAAATTTGTAGGCAATCATCATATCCTGAATTTTGTTAGAGGGAATTGTCGAATCTATATTGATTGCCGGAGCTTTGTTTTTCTGAAACCTTTCTTTGTCATCTTTGGATATCTTATCCTTATGGAAGAAGAGATAAGTCGTCCATTTGTTGATGTATGCTAAATGAGATGTACTTTCATGCATTGTAGTACAAATCATGTAGTGACACATCAATTCTCCATATACCTCAATCAACCGAGGGTTAGTCTCTCTGATTTCAGCAAGTTCCCTGTTTGAGGGAACGTATTCCTCATATGGGGTTTCCTCCATTGGCGGCTTCGAGATAAATTGTATCTCATGAAGAGCAAGGCCCATTTTACCTTTCGGGGTTGCAAAAGTTCCAGTTGAACTTATGTATATCTCCATTAAGGCCATGAATAGGTTTCTGTTCGGGGGAATACCCTGACTGGTGGAAGCTACCGCTTCATACAAGCCAATATCTTTCAGCTCTGTCTCAAAGTTCTTTATCATCCAAATACTTATCTGGATCCAGTTTTGGTTGAATGGAGTCAACCATACCGGCAGCCTGGGGTTTGTTTGGGGATATAATACAGCAGCCCTTATGAATTTGTTGACGAACATCTAGGTTGCACTGGTTGCATTAAACCCGAATCTTCACTAGGATTAGATCCTGGCATGAGGCCAAAAATAGAAGTGACACCGCCATTGGGAACACTAGCAAAATACCCCATATCATTGGCATGCTCCCTCTTGAAAACAATTCTACCCGGTCTTCCGTGACTGTTGGGAGTCAAATTCCACAACATTTGTCGATGGTGGGTAGCATGTGAGAATGCTGACAAAGGATAATCTCTGTCCATATCCGGGAGATACATGGTTCTATCTCCAAGTTTGAACACCCAAGATTCCTTCTTGAGGTGTGTCTGGGACTTACAGTCAATTGCATCCCCAAATAAGAGGCTGGTTTTATAAATTGTTGTGCATCTAGTGAAGTCAACAATTCTCTATAGGGTAATCAGGGTTTGATTGAGGAAATGCTACATGAGACAGATTCTCCAGATAATTCGAACCCACCATGCCAACTGATGAGCCAAAGACTTCTGCGAGAGGGTGAATTTGCAAGTCCACTGCAAAAAGAAAAAGAAAAAAAATCAAGTTAGAGAAAATCTAATTTGATGTCATTTATGCAGATAAATTGATCTGAATTTTACATATAAAGTAAAAAGTTTTCTAAATATAAAAAGTCTTTGTTTTTACACAAAGTCTTTTCATTTTTGGTAGATTTACGCTGGCACCTTAGATGTGGGCGTATTTTAAATTTACGCTGGCACATTAGATGTGGGCGTATTTCAAATTTTATGCTGACACATTGTGGGCGTATTTCAGTTTTTACGCTGGCATATTTGTGAGCGTATTTTACGCTAACACGTATAAACGTGGGCGTATTTTTGAATTTTACGCTGACACGTATAACGTGGGCATATTTTGATTATCTCAATTTCTACGCTAACACGTATAACGTGGGCGTGAAATAGAGGATCTTTGGTCTTTTTCTTCTCCGATAAATTTTACGGCCATATGGGAGTGCTTTACCCCTCATTGGAGGAGCCACGGCGGGTTGACTTTACTGAGATGCAGCTGATGACAGGACAGGGGTTTATGCGCGGTCGATCGATAAAGAATCGACGGTGGGCTTCTTGCCTTTGCTGCTGCCGGCGGCGGTCTTCTTGGGGGGCCATTGAATGGAATGCAAGAGGAAGGAGAGAGTTTGAGAAGGATCAGGATTATGAGAGCAAGAAAACAAAGTAAAGTTCCCTCTCTCCCCGAAAAACCCTATTTATAGGGAATTTTTAAATCGGTTCAAATTCTAGATTTTACGCCGACTGTTGGATATCCCAACTTTTACGCGGATGACTGTTGCGTATCCCAAATTTTACGCTGACTGGTCAAAATCCTAAATTTTACGTTTTTGTTCAAAGTATTTCAAATTTTAAAAATATTTGAAAACTTTGAAGGGGCTCTTGTAGGAGCGTAAAAAGTACCTTATAAATCAAGTCAAAGAAGGAGAACTCTACGCTCAACCAGGCTAATTTATGCCAGGGTTATTTTGTATTAAGCTTTACGCTAGCTACTCTGTACGCTGGCTACCCTTTACGCTTGCTGCTTTACGATGGAAATGACTGTCAGATCATGCATTTAATGCATCTGACATAATGATTTGTTGACAGCGTATAAACGCAGAATTCGAAGAGATTTGATTTTCACAGAAATCGATATTGTCGTTTAGTGCAAAACAGGCCACTTTACGCTCAATGAAATTACTTCCTTTTTACGCACGATAGTTATGTGAGTTTTTACGCTCAAGACTATTGTGCGTGTAAAGTCTATTTGAGCTACTTTATGCTCAAGGCTATTTTAGCCTCTTTACGCTGGGAAGTTTATTTGGGCTGTTTTTACGCCAATTTTCCACTTTACGCTCAGTATATATTTCGGGTCATTTTTACGTCCGATTGTTTCTGGCTACATGAGAACATGGTTTGTCCACGTGGCTTTCATGCCACACTTATTGAAGAACGTGTGTACGTGCTTCCTATTTTTGTTGATATAATGGGACACGTGTCAACGTATGTAGAGGGTAACTTCCATCGTGGGTGACAGTTGCCAGCGTGAAAACTCAAATGTGTTGCTTTTTATACCCAAGGAGTCATGTCTATAAATAGACTTATTTTTACACATCAAAGGCATCATACGCAGAGAGACAGAAGAGAATACATAGAGATCAGAGCCCAGAGACTTTGATTTTTTGGAGCATTCTTCTTCAACCATTCTTCTAGAACAGAGTGAAGCAAAGCAGGAAAGCATTCGGCCTCACCATCAGTGCCCAAGTGCGTCGATACCTTTCTGGTGACGTAGATCTTCAAACTGTTCATCTTCTAGCAGTGATCTTCATCATCATCGTATGGTCCAAGGAACAAAGTGATCGCCTTCAGATCAGACTTCCATAGCAATACTTCCCAGAATATTTGTACTCTTTTATACTCTTTCAAGTTTTATTTTCAAAAGCCGATTTTAGGCATTTTGTTAAGTAAAACATTGGCAAGAACTCCTGATCTCTGGTGATAATTTTTGATCTGTGTGTGTGTGTCAATAAAGCCTTGAAACTCTATTTATAGAGTTCTAGAAATAACTAACTTTTAGTTATTCTGACTTGCGCAGGTTGGATTGCGCACACTTTGGATTACGCAGGCAATGAACTGCGCAGGCAGTTACTCGATCGTGGACCATCTGTATGTGACACGTGGCATTGTTTGATTGAAATGCGCTTGATCGTGTACAGACAGTTACCACATGGTGAGTAATTGATGGCATGAAGGCCACGTGTACATTGTCAATTGTCTTGATGGAGTGCGCCACATGAATTGTGCTGGCTTCAGATTGTGCTAGGATGGACCGCGCTGGGATGGACTGCGCTGCTGAGAATCTGGCAGATTGTGCTGCATGTACAGCTGTCCTCGAGCGCTGTGCTGCACGATAAACGAATAGTTTCCTCGTTCTCCGTGCTGTCAGTTGTCAGAAGATCTGATTCTCTGTCAGGTAATGATGACGAGGCCACGTCAGCTTGCGCACTTGGATGAGTGCACAGTTCAGCCTACGCAATCGAATTGTTGCACAATCTGTCTTCTGCGCAGTTTACATGAAGGATGCATAATTTGATTTTCATGACTTCTTTGATAGGTGCAACTTGATTTTTAGGACCTACACCATGCACCCAAGCCAGGGAGTCATATGCACCCAAGCCAGGGAGTAATATACGCCCAACCCAAGGAGACATATACGCCCAACCCAAGACAGCCCACATGTGTCCAAGTCACCAGAGCAAGCTATGCGCCCATGTTGATGGCATGCATCTCCTATACGCCCACTCTGGACTCCTTCAGAAGGGGGCGCATAGCCCTGTTTTAGGCTATGTGCCCAAGTCAGGACAGCCCCCCGACTCGATCAACACCTACGATTAATCGTGCACCGAAGTATACGTCTACGTCAGTCTCCACGAGAATTTGTGCACCAAAGCATGCGGCCACATCAACCCTACGATCAATCCACGATCACGCAGTCTGCATGCGCCTACGCTCTATGCGCTCAAAGCAGGACTATGCACTCACATAAAAATCATTATATTTTTTCATATGGGCGCATAACATCATTCCAGCATAAAAATGACTATAAAAAGGGGTCTCATACCTTTTCAAAAGACAGAACGGAGAGCATTTTCAAGAGCCAAATTGCTGCCCTTCTTACCAGTGAGCCGAGAGTTAGCAATTTTTTTAGGTTTTATTCCACTTTTGTAATTGGAGTGTCAACAGAGTAAAGGAGCAACTGCCGCTCGATCTCCATCGTCCCATTCTCCAGAATTCTTTTTGTACTCGGGGATCCTCAGCGCATGATCTCTCAGGCGTACTCGATTTGTGGTGCCTTGCACCAATAAGAAAAGTTTGTATTTTTTCTTCTTTTTTGTGTGTGTCCACAACCTCTGACAAAATTTGCATATAATAAGAGTTATCAATCCAGCAAACAGATGGCGTCGTACGAAGCCTTGTATGGACGAAAGTACAGATCACCTATTTACTGGGATGTAACGCCCCATTCCTAAAATACATAGGACTAGGAACGTAGCATGCCAGCTTCATGCATACGAGATATACTCTAATATATGGAAATCTCGAATACACACATAAGTTGTATTGTGAATAAATAATAATAGACAGTTACAGGTAAAAGCTACATATCATCCACAATAGAATATAAAGAAAATAGTATCTCATGAATCAAAGTAAATGTTAAAATATAGTTGTTGGCCGGGCGGAGACAAATCTACTACCGGCACTAGAACAAACTGAAAGGAAATAAAGTCCAAACTCCAAGATAAACAAAATAAGGAAAAGATGACTAAATAGGCTCCTCGATCCAATAGGGGCAGCTGCGATCAGATGGTACGACTTGCTCGAACGTGAAGGATGACTCTAGACCGGAGCCATACTCTTGCAAAAAGTCCTGCACATCTATACCTAGAGAAATCATCAGGTCCTCAGAGGGACATAACAAGATACAAAAAAAATATGCCATATAAACTGAATATAAACTGCTCAATAATAATAAGTCAAATCGGATCATATCATGGTCCAATACACTACCATTGAATTAGCGTACCATCCTCCCAACCAAACAAGGACAGATGACGGCACCCTAATCCATGATGATGTATCTTTCCAAGTCATGAATCCAATATATAGTATTCGGACCACAACAAGGTTCGGTACCTTCCCATCGGAGCAGTGAACCATACATACAACCAAACAAGGACAAGGTGTGGCAAACTAGTCCGCGACAAGTTACTGTTCCAAGTCGCATTCAGATATAAGTACCCAAACCAAAGGTACCTATACCTAACGGACAGGGTAGCCTACCATTCTATGTGAATGTAGTTTAAGAACATCCCTCCAACGCATGGGCTCTCTGGCTAAAAATAGTATCGGCATAGTCCCCACTTGGGGCACCAGGGGCCTCAAGCATAACCGTTCCTCGAATATCAGTAGCCAGCAATAAATAAGGGGTCGTCAGTCACAATAAAAATTTGCATAGTAGTCTATAGGCTAAGGATATGTCCTCCCCACCCAATGCCTATATGTTGGCTTGACAACACATAACCTCTATTAACCGCTAAGTCAAACTATCATGTAATACTATTAGCGGTTAAGCCTATAGCACAGCTTATATGTACTGGTGGCCAGCCAATCATGCATCTCCGAGTTCTATATGCGACTCGCAACTTTATGGTGCAAATGTGCCAAGGCCTATGAATGCAACGCAACAAGGGCGGTCCCTTAACTCTAAGTTCACTATGTAAAAAGTAAATAAATAGCAGGAATATAAAATTATAATAAGACATCACAGTTTATTTTGTAGAAGAAAATAATGAATAAATGCATGAGTATGAGTTAAGTAAATAGATAGCAAATGGCAAGGTATCTTGCCTGGAGGTAGTGTGCAGAATGGCGACGTTCGATGACTCAAATCGTCAGAATAATGAAGCAATAAAAGCCAACTTTTATGAACGACCTCGGATGCTAAAATAAACGTCACGAGCAGTTTTTGCATAAAAGAACTATCTAAGAAACGCATGTCCAAAAGTCCAATTCTGGACACATGGGCAAAATCGTAATTTTGGGTCAAAACGATATCCGACGTTGGATCAAGAAACGCATGTTGAAAAGTCCAAAAGTCCAATTCTATGGGTCCGATTTAAGGAGACTAACCCAACCGTATGTCCAAAGTTGGATTCTGGTGGGCCGTGCACAATTTCGTCCGTTGGATCGGGTCGCGAGCCCGCCAAAAAGGTGTTCCGGTCATCCTTCTCAGAATCGGACCAAACTTGCCACACAGGACCAGAAAACAACCTGGTCCTGTTGGCGCAAGTTTTCTCTCGATACTATGTATGTGCACAAAGTTATGGCCCAGTTTGCAAGGGCCGATACGGGGGTATCTCGACTAGGGATGGCAATATCCCCCCGAATCCGACGGGGACCCGATTTTTTTACCCGATGGGGACGGGTTTGGGGATTTAAAAATAGGGATGGGGACGGGGATGGGGATTAAAAAAATCCCCGATCGGATTCGGGGACAGGTATGGGTATAGCACTCCCCGTCCCGATAAATCTCCGACCCCGATTACTTATATACGTATCCATATGTGCAACCCTTTGGAAATGGTATGTTATCTTGATCTAATTATTAATATATATTTATTTTATGAAAACCATTATTAACATGCCATGTAGTTTTTTTGAATGAAAATAATTTTTTAAGCTTATATAATGTACATAAAAATTTATTAATCGAACGAGAGACGGAGGTGAGAAAATTCGGCCCCAAAAGTGCTAACGGGACGGGGACGGGGAATGCATTGTTTAACGGGGATGGGAATGGGGGTAAAAAATAAAACCCGACGGGGAATGGGGACGGGGATGGGGATTCAAACGCTACTCGGAGATGGGGATGGGGGATATGGTCCCCGACCCCTACTCGCCCCATTGCCATCCCTAATCTCGACGGATACGTATTGATTTCGTCGTACATGCACAACGAAATTATGTTTCGTCAGTTCCTACACATTGACAACATCCATACGCGCCTTTCGATGCTTATGGATGACGATCACGTCGCTCGGTTTGTCGGAACGTATGCCGTATCAAAAAAATTTCTAGAATTTTTATACTTTTGAAAACAGTTTTTCGTCAAATTGGGAAACCGATTTCTCGACGCACAGTCATCGGAATCTACTTCTATAAAGTGGGTTATGTAGCCCTATATGTTGTCTACATGTATGTTTTAACAAATTTCTAGGTTTCTCTTTGGATTGACCAGAGGTGCCCTTCCAAGTTTGTTCTAGAGAAAACCTTAATGTTTTGTTAGGAGGCAACTTTTTGGGATTTTTGAAGGAAAAGTTTCCCAAAAATTACATCAGGTTTGTCCTAAAAGGTTACGAGATATGAACCTGGTTAAGTAGTCTCTACGAAGAATCGGTTAGGAAAGGAAACGATCTATCGTGTGTCGAGAAAAGTGTATGGAAAGAGGAGTACCTGGCAGCAGTTGAAAATAGGGCATGCCCTGTTCTGGTCGGGTTTGCTGAGTTTTTCTGCGATACGACGGCCGTCGACGGTGAGCAGGCGGTCGGGTAGCATCGCGAGGGTGTTAGGGTTTTGTGGAAGTTATTGTGTGGGGGTTTTATGGAGTTTCGAAGAGGAATTTTAACAATTCCTTCGCGAACACAAAAACATATATATGTTGTGCTTAAAACCTATTTCGGTTTGGATTTGAATGAGGTTTAACGCAGGGATTGCTGCGAATCTATGAAGGACCAGAGGAGAATATGGTTAGGGGAAGGATTTGATAGAATTTGGAGGATTGATTTTGATTTGAAAATTTAAATTTTGGACCTCTCAAGCTCGTTCGCTGAGACTGGGATGAGCTATCGGGCTGGGGCCAATGTTATTCCTTCTGGAACAGTGTGGTCCTGGTTACTTTCTCTCTCTCTTTTTTAACTACTACTTATATAAATAAGTATATATTACTTTATACATATTGGTATACTACTAGGCATAGCTATGTGTACACTATAATTCCAAGCAAATAATTTTCAAAAAATCTAAAACTACTAAAATACTCAAAGATATTTTTAGTAAAATAATTTATAACAACATACTAAGGGCTAATATTTTCTTACTAGTTTGTATAGAAAAAATCATATAGTTATTTACTACTTATTTTAATGGGTATGAAAATGATGATATATTACCAAAAAAGTTAAGAAATTATTATAACAAAAGAATATGGAGTTTTTGTAGATAGTAGGCTAGTCAAGGCACTTGGTAGTACTAGCCGTGCTATAATGTGTAGCCAGTGTGCAAAACAAAATTTATGCATGACTAAGAATATATTTATAATTAATTAACAAAATAATTCAAAACAATTTATTTAAGGGTTATAAAGTAATAAAAAAATCTTTAAAATTTGGGGGGTTTACATCTTACCGAACTTAAAAAAAAAATTCGTCTTCGAAATTAAAATAAAACTTAATATATAAAATAACAAGACTAAATACGAAGGGGAGTAAGTACATCAATTCAGACTTGATTTCTATAAAGGTGGAGGAGATAGTTATAGAAGGAATCCCAAACCGACACCATATTCTACAAGATAGGATATTATTAGTCTTGCGTGGATCATAGGTATCCAGTAGTTTGAAGGAGTGCGTTGGTATGGCATGGTTGAGATTAAATGGGACTAAAAGGGGCATCTGTGGTTTGTTCTAAGGAATAATAAGTCATACATGTAGTGTAATCGAAATAGAGCACAAGATGGTGCGTTTGTGTGGGATATGTATGTCATGTGTGTATAGGGGCTTGTCTAGTTCATGAGGATGTAATTTGCTGGAAGAATATAGCTAATGTTGTGCTCCAAACATCAAAGTCACGGTACAGGTATCAAAATGATAAGGGTGGAAATAGGCGTTATAAACAACTTGATTAACCCAATCGTAAAAAATGTGTTAAGTTCCAAATAGTAAACGTAAAGATTGAATGATTCACCCTCTCTTATAGCATACGAGGGCTATCGACGGGGGTCACATATTTTAAAGCACGTCATGCAAGAATTTCTAACGACTAAGTTAAGAATTTCTATAAATAAGATAGCTAGACTATGGTTATGATAGTGCCGAAGATGTGCATTGTTGTTGATAATTAGTGAATCATAACATAAAGAAGTTATTATGTTTAGCATACTAACTAACTAGTAAATGTGTGGTTTTAGTGCTAAGTCATGTCTAATAAAACAAAATGGTATAACTAGAATAATACCTTCTAGATCCTCAATCTCGGGATGGGTGTCATGCCCCGAAACCAGAATACTGGAGAGCGGGGGACAGACATAGCCAGCTACGTATATTGAAGTGAACCCACCACGCAATATGGTCACGGCTGTCTAGATGCATGAGGGTTTAACTACAAGCCATTAGTCTTTTATGGTCAAGTACAAGCCTAGTGTCTCAATCTCAAGCAAGCAAGTAAATGTAACAAGATGGTAGATCATCAGACATACAAAGTAAGGCATCCCATACATTACTTATTCAGATGATCATGAAGCTAGTCATATAAAATACGAAGACTAGCAAGAGTTAAAGTCATACATGATCAACTCTAGGATTTGGAAATCATGTTACAGCCCTTAGGCCGACAGGAATGTAAATTCAATACGAGCTAACACATGCTCGACGGTTAAACGCCTCAAAAGAATAATTTATAATAGAGTGAAAGAGCAAAATAAAACCCACTCATTGCCAGGGTTGCGTCTAGTATTCACCATCTGGCTGGAAGGCTGGGAGATCCTCGGGAGCTACTCTGAAATTTGGCCATACAAAACCAGCTGGGTCAGAACCCAGAAGAGCAAGTGCCACAAGGGAGTCCTCACTTAAGAACTAAAATCAGCATGTTAGATCACAAGACATAATAAATAAAAAACTACTCTGCTAACCAAGTTACAACCCGTAAACCAAACAAGGACCGGGGTTGTAACCCTTCACCTGAACAAAACTTTGTCTCTGACCGATTATCGATAAGGTAAAGCATAAACAGTAACGTACTGAAGTAACCATGTACTAGCACTATCTAAACAAGATTAGACTGGACTCCATCTACCAATCACGGTCAAGCAATGAGTAAGGCTTGATACTTTAACTAACTGGGTTATCACAAGCCTAGTTACTAACAAGATGCATTGAGATGTTCCAACAGCCACGAGCCCTGCAAACTTAATCCAGGTTATCCAATTGCAAGTTGAGAGAGTTGGATTAGGTGACTTGGGGGTGCAACACATGACAGTGTGCTAGAAATGTTCCCTACTCGATGGCAGGCTACAAGTCCAATTAAAGCACCCAGATAACGGGACTGCCTGTAGTTGGGAAATCTCTTCATGAACTACTTGATCAATCTAGTCATTATCCTAGTCAGATTTAGTATGAATCCCTGGCCGTAGAAAATTAGGCATTCATGTCCTAGACATGATGCAAGACGAGACGTGTAGCTTGTACGGGCGTAACCATCCACGGTGTCAAGATAAGATTTACTTAGCAAGTCAAGATAGTCGTCGCAACAGTATTTCAAGATTATCATGTTACGCTACTTATCAAGTTTATTTATCAAGAGTGCGCCTCGGCGGGCCACTATCAAGAATTATCATGTCAAGTTGCTTGTCAAGAGTGTCCCACAATGGGTCACTATCAAGAGTTATCATGTAAAGTCACATTGTCATGTCGTGTTCATGCTAAGAGTACTTGTATGCCAAGAATTTACTTGACCAAGAGTGCACCTCGGTGGGCCACTATCAAAGAGTTATTAGAGAGTGTACGTGTCATACCAAGATCATGTTTAAAGCTCAGAGTACATGTACAATCACAAAAAATAATATTATAGGACCAGTCAAGTAAAGAGTACAATCAAAGTCACAACTCACACTAAGGACCATGGAGACAAACAAGAATAATTGTAAGAGATGGCACAAGGGGTCAATGGGGTGACATGGAGAGCATGCGCCTAGGGCTATGCGCCTAAGGCTATGCGCCACACGCATGCACCCATGGTCTATGCGCCTGAGGCTATGCGCCTAGCGCTAGTCATTTTATGGAGAGTCAAGTATTTAGGGAAGGCATGCGCCAAGAGCTATGCGCCCATATACATGTGCCTACATGCATGCGCCCACAGGGTGGAGACTATTTTTATGGCAAGTGGGCGCATAAGGAAAACTATGCGCCCAAGCAGGGAACACATGGAGTAATTGGCCGTATATAAAGGCTATGCGCCTAGGCAGGGGAGTCCTTGGGCGCATATATAGGGCTATGCGCCCAAGCAGGGAGCATAGGGCCCTGGACACATACAAATGGCTATGTGCCCAAAGGAAAACAGCTATGGGCACATGAAAATACTATGTTCCCAGCACTGTTCTTCTTCCCTAATCCAAGAAGATGAGTTCATGGAACCCATGAACTTCCCAAACTCAAAAAAATTGAAATTCGGGTTTTCAAAGGTCCATTTTGAGTAAAATAAATTCTCTACAACATAAAACAATCAAAACTTGAAAATAAAGAAGTTTGAGATATCAAAACCCAAGAAAACCAAGATTTGAAAAAAAAAACTTAGATCTACAAGATTTAATCCACCAAAACCAAAAGTGCTAAGTACTAAAGAGTCATAAAAAGTAATGAAGACTTTGGAACCATAAAACATGAGTCTCTCATGAAGCAAGATTACACTTGCCTAAGGGTTTAGGAGAGAATTAATGGAGAAAAGAAATAAATGAAAGGGTAATGAGGAGAGAGAGTGGAGTTGGGTTATAAAGGGGGGTTATAAACAAAACCAAGCTAAACCAAGACCAAACCAAGCCATGCTAGACAAGTCAAGATACGGGTCGGGAATCCGTACACGTATACTGAAAATACGTAGAACGGGAAACGGGAGTAGCAATGGGTGTCTATCACCGCCATGATAATTGCTTCCCTTTTCTACTGTATATTCATATCATGTCTAACCTACCTAAACTGTGCTGCCTGGTTGGGTAAAGGTGGTCCTCTTCGATATCCTTGTTGTGCTCCTAGTCCCGGTGCTAGTGGCCTTTGCATCTGCTATTGAGCTGGTGTTAAAGCAAGTAGTATTGGTCCTTGGATCTGCTGATGCGGTGCTAAGGCATGTCATCCAGGATAATCCTTGACCTTATGCTGCTCTGACCCATATGCCAAACACTGGCCCAACCGTATACGACAATCTCTCTGAATGTTCCCTTGCCTTCAACCAAAATAACATATAGGCTTCTCTCAAGCCTGGTAGGGCCCTGTTCTCTCCTGCTGGTACCTCATGGGACGTCTAATAGGTCCACCCTAGTCAACCCTAACTGGTCTAGGTATTGGGGTCGGGAGCCTCTGGTCCTGCTGCGCCTTTTTACGGAGGAGCTCATAGCTTCCTCCAAAATAGTTGTATGAGAGATTCGACATTGCGTAGTAGTGTAAGGCTTGAGCTCTGGTGCGAGCCCCTGATAGAATCTTCTTGCCTTCTCCTACTCCGACGGGATCAATACTGTACCAAATTTGCTCAGACGGCTGAACTCTGCGTCGTACTCATTTACCGACATATTCCCTTGCTTTATATGAAGGAACTGGTCATAGAGAGGGTCTCGAACGTGGATGGAAAAAAATCTTTCATAGAAGAGGTCGTAGAACTCCTTCCATGTGATTCCAGTGCCTAGTCGTCTTTCTTCAGCCTTCCACTAGTGATGAGCATTATTTTCTAAGAGTAAATCCATCGATGTCATCCAATCATGTACTGGCAACTGGAATGCCTTCAAGAATTTCTTTGTGCTGATAAGCCATACGAAAACTTCTAAACGACTCTCGGTACCCTTAAAAATTTTAGGCCCCATGTCGATAAAGTCCTTAATGGAGCCAAGATAAGGTTGTGGAGCTGGTGCTGGAATTGGTACCGGGGTTGGTAATGGAGGTCTGGCTAGGTAGGCTATCATGCTCTGCCTTACTAGTTCAATTTGGTGCCACTTAGACTGTAGCATAACATACATAAACTGGGTTGTTGGGTCCGCATTAGTCGGAAGTGGGGGTATTTGAGGTCCGGACTGTGGTGGAAAGTACTAATGAAATGGTGATGATACATTCTCTCCTGGTGGTTGTAGGTCCTAAAAAATCAAGTTGCACACATCAACAAAGTCAGAAGATCAAGAAATAAATCTTTCAAAAGAACTGCGCAGACATCAGATTGCGCATACTAGATTGTGCACACTTCCAAGCGCACAGGCTGACGTGGCAAATCATCATCATTACCTGACACAAATCAAATCTTCTGACAGCTGACAGTGCAGAGAACGAGGCGACCGTTCATTTAATCGTACAGTACGACGCTCGAGGACAGCTGGCAGCGCAATCCATGTTGGCACAATCCATTTCTGCGCAGTCCAAGTCTACGCAATCCAAAGCCAGCACAATTCAGGTTGCGCGTTCTATCAATATAAATGACAAAATACACGTGGCATTCATGCCATCATTTGTTCATTATGTGACAACCGTCTATACACGATCATGCGTATTTCAATCAAATGATGCCATATGTCCAAGACAGTTGGCCCATGATCCAGCAACTGTCTGCGCAGTCTATTGTTGCGCAATCCATCATGCGCAGTCCAGAATAACTAAAAGTTGGTTATTTTTCAGAACTCTATAAATAGAGTTTCAAGTCTCCACTCAAGGGGATCATAGATCACAGATCAGAGATCAGATCATAGAGAGATCAGACTTTAAAGTTCAGAGAGTCCAGGAGTTCTTGCCCAAGTGCTGCCGTATTCTTCCGAGGCTTTTGCCTTCAATTTTCGAGGCTTTTTGCCTTCAATTCCAGAGTTGTCTTCAACTTCAGAGGCTATCATCTTCAAAGTTCACATCGTCCAAGGGATAAAGCAATCGTCTTCTAGATTAGATTCCTACAGTTGTACTTTCCCAGAATTTAAATTGTAATCTTTTACAAAGTTTGTATCAATAAAGTTCTACACTTTTGTTTTTGCAAACAAAATGGCGACTCTGCTGGGGATGACTTTCTCTTTCGACGAGGAAGTAGCAACTCAATGTGACATAGCGTCTATCGGGAAGACGCAGAAGACACTGGTTGTGAAGATCAACCAGACTGCCTACGAATCCCTGATCAATTCCAAAACCACCCCTTACACTGCAACCACTCCTGCTACGAGCAAAGTGCGCCCAGTGTGGGTCTCAAAGTCTGCTGCACAATCCAAAGTCTCTGCCAGTAAGACTCCTGCGCAGTCTACCATCAAGACTGCTGTGCAGTCCAAGGCTTCTGTCACCAAGCCTGCTGCACAATCTGTCTCTACTATTGCTGTACAATCTGCTGTTGCCAGTACACAAAAGATTTCATATGCTGCCTTAGCCAAGTACAAGACTCCTATGCCTCTGGCACAATTGGCTGCCAATCTGTCTGCGCAGTCCAATGCTCCAGCATCCAGAGTCAACCCTAAGCACTCTGTAGCAAGAACTCCTGATGCTTAAACCATAGTTTCTGTGGCTAAAACCAGTGCGCCATCCATTCATGCGCAAGCTAATCCTGCACAATCCAAGAGTGACAGCCTTTTGGCTAAACTCTCTTCTTCTCATAACAAGGAGAAGAGCTCTGTTCCTCCTCTCAAACACCCTATTGCTCCTGCGCAATCTACGGGGGGTAGTCCTTTGGCTATTCATCTTTCTCTTCAAAACAAAGGAAACGGCCCGTTGGTCTTTTCTCAAGCTTCCTTGTCCCATGACTTGGAAGACAATAGAGGGAAACGCTCCTTAGCTAAGCTTTCTTCACAAAACAAAGGAAAAGGCCCTTTGGTCTTTTCTCAATCTTCTTCAGTTTTTACCAAAGAAGATCAATCTGAACGTGCCTCGGCACCAGTCAATACTAGAACTCTTTCAAACAAAGATTCTTTTTTCTTTTATGACAAGAGAACTTGTACTGACCAAAGAGGTATTCTGCCTACCCCGGTAGCAGAGTTCCAAGACCTCCCAACTCTCAAGATATCCCACTCAAGACAAGGAAAATTGTTGGTGTCTCAGACAAACTCTTGGGGGTGAATTTGCTGATCTCAGAACTTATTTTAACAGACCCACTTCGGTGAAACGCAAACAGCCAATGCCGAAGACCAAACATCATCAAAAACAAATCTCCAGGGTTAAAAATCCCGACACTTATGCCAATAAAGTGAGCACTTCCCTATATACTCAAGGGACAAAATATTTCAAGAATCAGAATCATGTTCCGAACATTATCAAAGAACAGATCCCTCAGAGTTTTTCTCATCCTGCTGTTGTTTCTAATCTCCGAGAACATCTCAGACAAAAATGAGACAATGTTTCAACACTTCCAGTTCAACCATCTGATCATCATTGCAACCACAAAGTCATCATCCAATGTTGTCGTCAAATAACAAAAAGATCTGTCTTTGATCGTCTGACTTTTGCAAACTCTGAAGTAGTGTCAGAGGAAGATGAAGTCTTGTATGCTTCTATCAACATGACTTTCCGAGACACTGGGGGTAGAAGGTGCTCTAAGCATGGCAAACCTCGTAAACCAAGCCAACGGTATCTAGATTTATTTCAAGAATCTTCTGAAGGAGTGTTTCGACATACCCAGTCCCCAAGCCGAGACACAATCGGTCAAAGGAATCTTCTTCAAGGTCCTTCGGGTTATCTTCCTACTTCTCAGTCAGGAGACGACTCTTTCTCCGACTATGATGTATACAGCGAAAGCTCTGAACAGACAGTATCTTCTACTGTACCAAGAGAAGTGACAGCTTATGTTGTCAATGAAGATCCAGATGCTTCAACTTCTGCAAATCAGGAACAGCGAATCGCTGCTGTTTGCTATTGATTGTAAAAGTACAGAACAATTATCGGAGGACTGAACTTAGACTCACAATACAAACTCGCTCGTACAAAGAAAGCCTAGGGACGAAAACCTAGGTACAACAGTCTAGGTACGATTGTTTATTTTAGATTCTGGGGGGTGACGATAGAGGCTCGGGAAAGCGACGGCCGCTCTGCCTTACTCCTTGGACGATCGGTACGCAGCCTTGACTCGGGAAAGATCTGCTTGGTCGTTGACGAAGAAATGCCTTCTTGCTCTCTCTCTCTGATTACTCTCCTGGCTTCTCTCTCTCTGTGTATATTCTCTCCCTGACTATAGGGGAAGTCTCTCTGTGTATACGTATCCTTCTCTGGTTTCTTTTTGTATATCTCTCTCTATATATTACAAGGGAATGGCACCTTGCTATTTATAATATTGGGATGTGATCGCTAGGGTTGCCAATGATTAGCTCTTGGAGATGGCGGCGGCCTGGGGATTGATCAATCCAGGCCGTTCGTTTCTGATTGCGACGAATCAGAACCATTAAGGGTAGATTACACCAAATCCCCATTAGCAATTAATGCTGATTGGCATAAATCTTCCTTATAATGATTCTCTCATATCTGCGAATAAATCAAATTTATTCTCCTGCCACGTGCCCCAGATCATTGGGATTCGACCCGATCTTGGATTGCCATAAATCTGGAAGATTGATCGGCTGAGGACACGTGTCCTGAGAGCCAATGGTGAGACTGGAACCGCATGCAGATTGGGCCGCATGAGATTTGGGCCGCATGAATTTTGGGCCGCATAAGACTTGGGACACGTGTCAGGACTGTCTGGGCAGTGGCCCCCTCCTTCAGACGTCTGAACCATATGATGAGCCGTATGAACCGTATAATGGTGTGTCTGCTTAAGCCGCATGGGCATGATCTTCTTGAGCTGCATAGGGATGATCTTCTTGAGCCGCATAGGGATGATTCCACTCGAGCCGCATGGGACAGCTTCACTCTGAACCGCATGGGAAGTCTTCACTTCGAGCCGCATAAGCACACCCATGTGGCAGGGCCACGTGGCATTTTGTTGTTCTCGGGGGATTGTGTCAGAGATTTCTTTCTCTTCCCTAGAGATTCATCATCATGACAGAGTCATAATTACCTGCTTTGGTGTCAGGTCTGTCAACTTTTCAGAGGGGTCAGCCGTCAAAGCGATTAATGTAGCATGGAGGGGAGCACTGTCACGCCACGTGTCTTCTGAGCCGCATGGAATGCCTCCGGTCGTATAGCTCCTTATGCCGCATGACTCCCTGAGCCGCATGCGTTTTCTGAGCCGCATGGGTCTTTCTTGGCCGCATAAGTCAATTTCTTTAGTATTTTCCATGCTTCTACAGGACCCCCTTCAAAGTTTTCAATTTGTAAAATTAAAACACTTTGAATAAGAAGCATGGCTGTATTGGCCGCATATGCAATCCCGACCGCATAAAAGTTCTAGCCGCATGAATGTGTTGTTCGCATGACTGTTTCAGCCGCAGGGGGTGTGTTAACCGCATAGATGGTCCAGTCTACGTGTGCGGGTCTTTATTTATCTCCAAGTTGCTTCAGCGCCGTCTTTGTAGGGGGAATCTCAAGGGTCAGTTCATTAAATCTTTTTGGATTTAATGCCTTAGGTGAATCTTGGAGACGAAACCCAAGGAGTCGGTTTCGCTCTTCAAGAGTCGGTTACTGGCCCACGTGTCCGCCTTCTCCCCTCCTCCTATAAATAGGAGGGGTTTGAAGAGAGAGAAGACTTCTTTATTTTCTTTCTTCTCTTATCTCGCTTGCCTTTCTTTTCTTCAATAATTGATGGCTCCCAAGAAGATCATGGCAGTGAAAGGCAAGAAGGCGGCATCCACTTCCACCTTGGGTGCGGTTGCTGCCCCGCCCGTCGTCGTGCCTGCTGTTCATCCTGACGTCCATCCCCTCATTGCTGGTAAGGACAATGTATGAATTAAGGAACCCCGACCGCCATGGCTACGTCGCATACTTTATGCACGAGCCTTTGTAAATCGTATGTTTGCCCTACGGCTGAGCTGCGAACTGCATCATTGTGTCTGTATGTGCGCCTTATTAATGAAACCGCATAGGTGGCGCATAGACTTTTATTGTGCGGAACCGCATAAGCAGTCTTCTGAACTGGAGCCGCATGGGGCTTTTTGGAGCCGCATAAGACTTCTGAGAACTTCAAGGGGGGCATGGATATTTTCTTGAGCCGCATGTGGTTTGAAAACACCTAATCAGCTCTTTTTTTTATTCTCTGTTTAACTTATTTTTTCTTTGTCTGTTCTTCAGTGAATTTGCCAGTTAACGCCGCCGGAGAACTCTTGGTGGGCAGCGCTCAAGCTGCTCTCGGCTATAGGTACGACCATATTGTTCAGCACGTGGCGGATCAGTTTCCAAGCGATGAGCCTATGGCCAGATTGAATGCCATCAAGAATCAGCCCTTCCATTTCCTTAATGCTATGATGAACTCTGGGAAATTCGAAGGAGAGTTTTTGAAGCCTGCGTTCTTTTTTGGAGACGCCTTGACCGTGGAGAATGATCATGTTCTGGAGGTGTCAGAGGATTGGAATTTTGTTTCTAACGGGATGGCGATCCGCATCCCTCAGATGGAGCGACACTTTCCATTATCTTGGTTCAATATGCTCCCTTTGGACCAGAAGATGGAGGGGACTCTAACCCCTACCAGGAGTGGGATGTTCGTGGGGAACATCCGTTATAATAACCATCTGAAGTCCATGGTTGCTGGCAAGGTGCATACCAGTTGTTCTGTGACAGGGTTGGTCCCAGGTTCTTTCCTGAATGTGGCAGGTCCTAACTTCACGTTTTCTACCGCCGATACTTTTATAAATCGACTTGCCCGGAAAGGCTCCTATCCCGTTGGTCGGTTGACGTTTCCTGGTTGGATACACCCTATTCCCTCGTGGATCAACTTATCTACCTGGATCCTGCAGAAGTATGAGGCTTTTTTGTACGAGATTGGCCTGTACCATGCTATCCGAGGTACCAGTCATGGCTTGTTTATAAACAAGAAGCTATTCATGTCCCTGTTGGAAATGTATAATTGTCGTACAGGGACCTTTTACACACCTGTAGGGGAGATGGGACTTGCGCTCCATGAAATGCATGCGGTTTCCAAGCTTTCTTGGGGGGACGAAGCATTTGAAGCGTATACTCCCACTAATGAGGAACTCGAAGATTTGGAACGACGGTATCCTGGCTTTGCGGCCCTTTACCAGGAGATATTATGTCATTATAACACATGCCATCAGATAACCCGCAAGGATAACCTGGAAGGGGATGCTCCCTACACCAAGGATTGGGTGCATTATCTCTTCTCAGCAGATGCCTCAGGTCTGGTTACCTCTCGTCGCCCTAGGACTCGGGAGGCGGTCAAAGAATTGGTGTCATCTACTAGTGGCAGATTCGGGAGCCAAACCGACACTTTCGACTACTTTTATCAGGATACTCAAGAGCTGTCTGAGAAAGCGCTTCTGGCAGGATTTTTAATGATCTGGCTACGAAACTGTGTAGTCTCGGGAGGAACCGGTTCTATTGAGAGAATTAGTTGTAACTTTATTCTTCCGGCTGTAAAATTGGTCTTGCGAATCAGGCTAGCTCTCCTTCCGGCTATGGTGTGTAGCATACACCGTGGCCTTCATACCTTCACGTCCAAAGTCATTGCCCGCGATGTGACCAAGGATTTTGAACGAACTGAGTTACCTTATCATTATTTGATGGGGTGGCTGCTGATACATTATCCATCTTTGATGAGGTCGGGCTCTGAGAGCGGTGCGACTGATGATGACGCCCTTATCTTCCGTTACCGTGATGAGCCTTGGGAATGTGAGGCCATGTGGGTTTGCCGGATGGTCTTGGCAAGGGCAGATAAGTATTATATTTTCGTATCCGTCCCTCGCTTTTCTGCCAGGGACATAGAGACTGTGCATATAGACGGTATTGTGCCTCCTCAACTTCTGGATGGCCAGATGCTCTTATGGTTGCGTAACATCCGTCCCTCACATCTGGTGTACCGCAACCGCAATGCTATTTTTCTGGAGCCGTATCTGCCTAGCAGGTTTGCCCGGCAGTTCGGGTACAGCCAACTTTGTTTAGATAGCCCCAGCTCTTGTCTGGGTTATGAGGGAAGTCTTCTTGATGGTATCAGAGCTTGGCAATATTATGATTCGTTCCATACTCGCACCATTTTCTTGGTCCCTGCTATTAAGGAGTCGGTGGAGATCTTGCATATGGCGGCTCTGTATCATGTCATGGCGAACAAGCCCCGGTCGGTTTTAACCCAAGTACCAGTTTTATTGCTGGCACTGGTCTGGAGGAAGGCTCTCAAGGGGCCAAGAAAAGAAAGACTAGAGCCGAAGTGCCAGATTTGGATTCTGCTGCTGAAGGTGATGAAGGCAACGAGCATAATGAAGATGACTCTATCCGTCCAGTGGTAGGCGCAGAGGTGGGTCAATTGCATGTTTTGTCAGATGAGATGCTGAGGGATCAGTCCCTTGTTGCGCCTGGTCCTATCCCGAAACGTAGCAGGCAGGTTCCTCCTGTAGGCAGTATTTCTCGATCCCGGAAGCTGGTTGCGACTAGGTACCGTCCGCCAGCCACGAAAGAGAGTGGAGAAGAAGTCAACCCCGCGTCAGAGGTAACAAAACTGCTCTCGATCCCTTCTTCCTTCTTTCCTTTGAGTTTCAATCCTGATTGTCTTCGTTCCCTCTTTTAGGTGTCAGGAGAGGAAGAAGAGTTTCAGGATGTCGAGGCGGTGACCCAGGATGACGGGGACTCCCATGAGCCTGTTCCTATTCAAGAGGACGAAGATCAATCTGTATCCCCCTTCAAGGTGACGGGGTCAGGGGACGTGACTGAGTTTAACTCGGGGATCCCGGGTGGGGGGACCATGCCAGTTATGGATGAGCCACGACCTTTATGCCCCTCCCCTGGTAAGATTAGCCGAATCTTAACCCGTGAGGAAGCCTATCTGCTCTATCATCATGTCCTTCGGGTTACGTCGATTGACTGTTATTCTGGACATTCAGGTCCTGCCCCTTCAGTGCCGAGGATGGACGTCGTCGAGACAACCCCAACCGAAGGGGCATCGGTGGAAAGGGTTACACTTTCTCACTGCCTGATTCGTCTTGATGGGCCTTCTGGGGGCCCGAGTTTAACGGGCCCGTTCTCGGGGCAGTCGGGGCAGGGAACAATGGTCCTTGCGTCATCCTCTGCTCCAATGGCTTCGAGAATCGACCTTTCTTCCCTGCCGAGCATCCAAGCTCTCCGGGCGGCGGAAGACGAGTTGGCCGCTATTCATGTATCGTTCTACCCGGACTCCGCTCCCTTGGTGGCGAGCCCTAGCGTTACCCCTCCGACGTTGCCGCTCCGACTTCCCCTGACGCCCTCCTCTGCTGAAGTTTTGAACGACGCGTTACAGGACGTGGTTGCCTGTTTCCATCATCATTTGAAGAGGGGAATCGAGGCCGCTGTAGAAAGAGGGACCTCTTTTACCTTGGCCCGAAGATGCGCCCATGGTCAAATAAACATCCTTAGGGATCTTCCTGATGATGCAGGAATGGCTTCGCTTCTAGAGGCAAAATTGCTGGAGGCTGATCAGCTGGTGTCCGAACTTCGAGTATTACGGCAGGCTGATCTGCCTGCTGTTATAAACGAGGACCAGAATTCCCTTATTGCTGTTATAGAGAGGACCAAAGCGGCTCGAGATAAGACTAGACCGGCCGCACTGAAGGATCTCAGTGACTTAGCTGATCGGTATGATCAATTGAGTTATGCGACCGAAAACGTTGTGGCTCGGGAGGAGTCTATCTCTCGTGAGATTACCGAGACGCGGGAGAAGATCCTTGCGCTTCAGAAGAAGTTGACTCTCCTGGAGTCTGAACTCGAGACCGCCCGCAATGACAGGGGGCTAATTGTTCAAGAAGCTGACAGGTTTACTCAAGCTTCGACTGACCTGGAGGCTGTCTTGAAGAAATTGGAAGATGACTGTCAGGTGCTCCTGGATTTGGACAATGAGGAGCGGTTACTCCAGGAGGCCGAGCGTCGTGCTCGGCAACGGATTGAGCTGGAGACCACCTCAGTGAGAGACCGCCTCCTAGAATTGAGTAACACTGAAATATAGTTGGCCTTTTCTTTTCCCTTCTTTTTCTTTCTCTTATCTTTTTTTTTTGAAAGGGACGTGGTCCCGAAATATATAATGCTTCTTTTTTTCTTCCTTCAAATAAAGAGTATTTTCAATTCTACCCTTCATTTGTATTGCTTGCTGTGCCTGTGATATTGTGGTGATGTTTTCCCCCGCATAGGGGATATATTTGTGGACCTGTTACCCATGGCATACCTTGGTTTTAGGTAGAGATAACAAGTTTCGGTCAGGATACCTGAAGCAGCCATAGCAAAGTGGTCATGGGTGCTCTTGGTATTGAGAAAAGAATTGCCGTAGAGCAGCTGGGCTTCTGGGGCATGATGAGGTGATAGGTTTGTGTTAAGAAATTTAGCTGAGGATATTTGTGGGCCTATTACCCTTGGCATACCCTGGTTTAGGATACGGGTTATAGGATGAAAGAGAGCTGACATACTTGCTCAAAGGTAACGAGGACATGGCAAGTAGGAAAGTTTTTTGAACGTAGAGTCTTCCTACACAGAGGTAATGAGTACATGGCAGGAGCGAACTCGACGGAGGGTATTGGTGGTCAACAGAGGACATTTGTGGTCAACAGAGGATATTTGTGGTCAACAGAGGACATTTGTGGTCAACAGAGGACATTTGTGGACCCATTACCCTTGGCGTACTCCGGTTGTGGGTACAGGTAATAGGTCGAAAGGGGATCATCATACTTACTCAGAGGTAATGAGGACATGGCAAGTATGAAGGTTTCTTCGACGGAGCCTTCCCATTCAGAGGTAATGAGGATATGACAGGAGTGGGCTCAATGAAGGGGGGTACGTAGAATAACTCAGAGGTAATGAGGACATAGAAATTCTATGTAGGGGTGATTTGTTTTTTTGGCAGAAATGGGACGACTCAGAGGTGATGAGGACATGGTCGTCTTGGAAATTCGTGGATCCGTCACCTTTGTTGTGCACTGGGAGTGCAGGTATTAGATCATGAGGGAGGATCTCTTGTAGGAAGAAAGTTCAGCGGTACGATTATACATAACTTTCTTTCAAAAGAGTGACCGGGATGTAAGTTCAGGGGTACCGATGGGCACATAACTCGACAATCCATGAATATTGGAGTCAAAGTGTAAGTTCAGAGGTACCAGCTGGTACATGACTTAGGAATTTGGGGTATGTTTATGGAAGAAGGGCATGAGTTCAGTGGTACACACGGGTACATGACTCAAAAATCTGTGAATGTTGGAATCAAAGTGTAAGTTCAGAGGTACCAGCAGGTACATGACTTGGGAATTTGGGATATGAGTTCAGCGGTACAAGAGGGTACGTGACTCAATAAGTTGGAAAATTAGGGGATTGAGTTCAGTGGTACCAGTGGGCACATGACTCAAAACTCTGGAAAATGTTGTTTAAACATAGTATTTCTTCAGGAACTTGCCGTTGACGGGCAACATGAGCAAGTCTCCGTTCTTCTTGGCGAGGCGGTAAGCACCATTAGAGAACACGGCCTCGATGATAAATGGGCCTTTCCATTTTGGCTGGAACTTGCCGGTGGTCTTGTGAGTCATGACCATTGGCCTCCTGACTGCCAAAACAAGATCGCCCACTTGGAATGTTCTGACTTTGACCTTTTTGTTGAAGGCTCCTGAGATGCGTGCTTGGTATAATTCGATCCTTTGCTGAGCTAGGAGGCATTTTTCATCTAAGGCCTCTAACTCTTGTAGTCGACGTCGGTAGTTATCATCCGTTATCAATTGATAAGTGAGGGCGACTCGGAGTGAGGGAATCTGAGTCTCTAATGGGAGAACTGCCTCACTCCCGTACACCAGAGAGAATGGTGTATTCCCGGTAGCTGTTCGAACCGTGGTGCGATAAGCCCATAAGCACTCGCCGAGCTTCTCGTTCCAGTCGCGTTTGTTGGAGGAGACAAATTTTTTGAGGAGTTTGATGATTGTTTTGTTGAATGCCTCTGCTAACCCATTTGCTGCCGGGTTGTATGGTGTCGAAGCGACATTCTGAATGCGGCATTTGTCGCAGAATCGGTAGAATGCGTGGCTTATAAACTGCGGACCATTATCATGGATGATCCTTCGGGGCAGTCCAAAGCGGTAGATGATGTGGTGCTTCAGGAAGCTGATTACGTTCGAAGTCTTGACTTCGGCGAGTGGGACAGCTTCTGCCCACTTTGAGAAGTAATCAGTGATCGCCAGTATGAAGCGATGTCCTTGGAAGGAAGGTGGGGTGATTGGACCAATGATATCCATTCCCCATGCTTCGAATGGCCAGGACGCCACTGTCGGATGTAGAAATTCGGATGGTTGGTGAATGAATTCTGCGTGGACTTGGCAGGCCTTGCATTTTCTGGCATAATCTATCGCATCAGCCACCATCGTGGGCCAGTAATAGCCCATCCGGCGAAGGCGCTCTTGCAGCTTAGGGCTAGGCTGATGGGCCCCGCAGACACTGTCATGAGCCTCTCGCACGGCTTCTTTGGCTTCTGCGTTTGACAAGCACCGAAGTAGTAATCCATCGTAGGAGCGGCGATACAGCATTTTCGTCTCTGTATCGTAGAAGAATCTGAGAGAACGCCGTCTAATAGAAGTAGCCTCCTTCGGGTTCTCGGGTAGGATGTCGTAGACCACGAAGTCTATGAATGGTTGTCTCCAGTCTGGCGCTTCGTCGATTATCTGAGCAGAATAACTCGCCATGGCTTGAACGTTGTTCTTGGGGCAGACCAGCTCACGGCCGATTACATCGACCGAATGATGAGAGTGGTTTGGCACTGTTAGGGAAGCAGCCAGGCCTGCTAGGGCATCAGCTTCGATATTTTGGAGTCTGGGGACGTGTTCGATGAAGAATCCCTCGAATGATGAGATAATGTTGATCGCTATTTGGTGGTAAGGGATCACGTCTTCATGGCGGACTTCGTACGTCCCTCGGATCTGGTTGACGATTAATTGTGAATCGCCGTATGCTTCAAGGTATTCTACCCCCAGTTCTCTTGCGAGTTGGAGGCTAATGACCAAAGTGTTGTACTCGGCCACATTGTTAGAGCAGGGTTCCGTGAGAGAGTAGGCGCGATTGATCACTAGCCCGGTAGGAGAGACCAATACTACTCCGACTCCGACGACGATGTTTCCCTTGGGTCCGGTTCTTGAAGCGCCATCGAAGAACATTCGCCATATGTTATCGTGGGTGGTTGTATTTGAATCGGCGACCTCATCTGGGATTTCTTCATATATTATGGATGATTCTGATCCTGGATGGGCTGCCAAAAAGTCTGCCAGGGCTTGACCTTTGACAGCCTTCTGCGGGACGAAGACCATATGATAGGGGGACAGCAATATCGCCCATGTAGCGAGGCAGGAGCTGAGTGCCCCTGGTTTGGTCATGAGGACCCTGAGAGGGTTGATTCGTGAGATCACATGTATGGTTTGCCCCGTGATATAGTACCGCGTCTTTTGAATGGCGAATACCAGGGCGAGGCATTCTTTCTCCACAGCGGTGTATCGGTGTTCGGGCCCGACCATCATTCGGCTGAGATAGTAAATGGCCTGCTCGTGGCCTGCGTCGTTGTTTTGTGCCAGCAGGGCACCGAGGGAGTGTTCCATTGCTCGTACATAGAGCAGGAATGGTTTTCCAGGGACCGGGGCCACCAGGACTGGAGGATTTGATAAATATTCTTTGATGTCATCGAAAGCGCGCTGGCATTCCTCGTCCCATACGAATGAGACTCCCTTCTTCATGAGGTGGGTGAACGGTCGGCATCGTCCGGAGAGGTTGGAAATGAACCTCCTGATATAAGCTAGCCTCCCTTGGAGGCCTCTAAGTTCACGGAGATTTCTCGGGGGACCCATCTCCATGATTGCCCTCGTTTTCTCGGGGTCTACATGGATACCCCGTGCAGTGATGATGAAGCCCAAGAACTTTCCGCTGGATACGCCCAAGAACGATTTTGTAGGGTTCATCTTCAGATTGTGGGCTCGCATTAAGTTGAACACCGTTCTCAGGTCTTGCAGATGATCCTCCTTACGGCGACTCTTGACGGCGATGTCGTCGACATAGCATTCCACTGTCTTGCGAAATGTTCTCTGAAAATGATACTCATGGCTCGCTGATATGTAGCGCCAGCATTCTTTAGACCGAATGGCATGACTGTGTAGCAGTATGTGCCAATCGGGGTTCGGAATGAAGTGTGCTTTTCATCGTCGGGAGACATCTTGATCTGATTGTACCCCGAGAATCCATCCATGAATGACATACGTTCAAAGCCGCATGTATTGTCGATCATGATGTCTGTGATAGGAAGGGGAAATTCATCTTTGGGGCATGCCTCGTTCAGGTTGCGGAAGTCGATGCAGATTCGAATCTTCCCATTCTTCTTGAGGACGGGTACTATATTGGTGACCCAATCAGGATGTTGCTCTTCACGAATGAAGCCGCTGGCTATTAACTTGTTGACTTCAGTTTCGATCGCGTCCATGACACCTGGGCGGAAGCGTCGTTGTTGCTGCTTGACTGGCTTTGCATCTGGCCGTATCTTGAGTTTGTGGAGAGCGATGTCAGGATTCAACCCCGACATGTCTTCATAGCTCCAGGCGAACACATCAATGTATTCTCTGACAAGTACTAACAGCGATTCTCGTTCTTCGTCAGTTAGGCTTTTACTGATAAAGATCGGTTTTGGAGAAGATTCGCTGCCGAGATCCACTTGTATGACCTCATCTTCGGTAGGAGGTTCTCTCAGTTCGAACCGCTTTTCCCATTGTGCGTCTAATTGCTGGGCCCATGGCTCTAGCTCAAGGATTTTGGGGATATCTTCATCTTCCTCGTAAGCGTCGGTGAATGCCATATTGACTGACATGACTTGTCTGAACACATCTCTGATGCTGGTATCTGAGTCGGAAGTCGGTGATCCGGTTGAATGTGACTGTCAGTCGCATTCTTCATCTGATCTTTCAGGGGTCGTAGTAGGCGTTACATACCCTAAACCGTATCGGGTTTTGTTATAGTAGTTCCGTGGTTTGCCCGCCGGGGCTGGCATCTTCAAAGGTAATCGTCGTCCAGTACCGTAGTTCAGTCCTGGCGTTGTCTCTAGATCATACCCCTGTTTCTGCATGAGATATTTGGATTGAGGGCTATAGAGATACAGAGGCAGTCTTCCGGCATCTGACCCGAAGTCGACTTCTTCCATGGCGAGGGGATACGGGTTGTTCGTCCGGCCGAAGATGATTGGGTGGTCCCCTCCCTCGATTATTCGGTAAGCGTCTTCTACTGGAGTAAGTTGGATAGCGGTGTACACATTTGTCACCTGTGTATGCAGGTGAGTGCCTATACCGTGTTCCATAGCATACATTGTACATAGCTTATTGAGCTCGGTGTAGTTCAAAGATAACCCTTTATTGATGAAGTAAGGTATCTTTTCTAGAGGGATTACATCATCTACGGAGGGAGCGTTAGTGTGGGCAGCCACATACTTGGCTAGCTCTGGTTCTTCTTCGGCTACCCCCTGTGTGAATAAAGAGCCGCCAAGAAATCTGCCAATGCTTGACCTTTGACAGACTTTTGAGGAACATACACCATGTCATATTGGGCTAGCAGAATGGCCCATGTAGCCAGTCGAGAGTTGAGCGTGCTGGGCTTCTTCATCAGTACCCGAAGAGGGTTAACTCAAGATATGACATGAATAGTTTGACCGATGATATAATGCCTTGTCTTTTAAACAGCGAACATAAGGGCTAGATATTCTTTTTCAACCAGACTATAACGGTGTTCAGCACCAATCATAGTACGACTGAGATAGTAGATGGCCTGTTCATGACCTTCTTTATTCTTTTGGGCGAGTAAAGCACCCAATGAATGGTCCATAGCACGGACGTACATTAAGAATGGAATGCCCGAGATTGGTGGCACCAAGACTGGTGGGTTCATGAGATACCGCTTTATGTCATCAAATGCTTGTTGACATTCTTCAGTCCAAATAAAAGATACACCCTTCTTCATTAGTTGAGTGAATGGTCTGCAGCGTCCAGACAAGTTTGAAATGAATCTCCTGATGTACGCAAGTCGACCTTGGAATCCTCGTAGCTCTTTTAGGTTGCGTGGAGGACGCATCTCTTGAATGGCTTTGATCTTCTCGGGATCCACGTGTATACCCTTAGAGGTAATGACGAAGCCGAGAAACTTGCCACTAGAGACACCCAAGAATGACTTGGTGGGATTCATCTTGAGCTGATGTTGGCACATGAGATTGAAGATTGTTCTCAAATCTTGGATATGATCTTCTTTCAGACGACTTTTAACAGCGATATCATCAACATAACATTCAACTGTTTTACTAAGATGTTCTTTGAAAATGGTACTCATAGCCCGTTGGTAAGTTGCACCAGCGTTCTTGAGACCAAATGGCATCACTGTGTAGCAATAGACACCCCGAGGAGTGCGGAAAGATGTGTGTTTTTCATCTTTGGGATTTATCTTGATCTGATTGTATCCAGAGAATCCATCCATAAAAGATATTCGCTCGAACCCACAGGTATTGTCAATCATGACGTCCGTAATAGGGAGAGGAAATTCATCTTTCGGACATGCTTCATTAAGATCCCGAAAATCAATACAGACTCGAACCTTGCCGGTTTTCTTCAGGACTGGAACAACATTGGCTACCCAATTAGGATGTTGTTATTCTCGAATAAAGCCACAAGCGATAAGCTTCTTGACTTCATCATCAATTGCGTCCATCATTTCAGGCTTGAATCGTCGTTGCTGCTGTTTGACTGGTTTAGCATTAGACAGAATGTTCAGTTTGTGAGTAGCAATTTTGGGATCTAAACCTGGCATGTCTTCGTAAGTCCAAGCAAAGACATCAAGGTATTCTTTAATGAGAAGAATCAACTCTTGCTTATCTGCTTCTGGAAGATTCTTGCTAATAAAGATTGGACGAGGTGACCCGCTTTCTCCTACATCAACTTGAACTAGTTGATCTTCAGTAGGAGGTTCTCTTTGTTCAAATCGGAGTACCCACTGATTATCCATCTGTTGAGCCCAAGGATCTGTTTCAGGATTTTCTTCAACATCCTCATCATAGCCTTCCGAAAGTTCAGCGGAGACCATATTAGAAGATACGATCACACGATGGACTTCACCAATATTGGTGTCAGAATCCCATGACCTGGAATTAGAAGAGTTAGAGCGTTCTTCGTTATCAGAGTCGGAGACTGCTGGGGATAACATCGGAAAAGCATATCCGAGACCTCTTTTGGTCTTGCTGTAATATATATCAGATTTTCCTTTTGGAACAGCCGTACGAATAGGAGTTCGTCTACCCTTACCGTAGTTGAGGCCATTTTTAAAGTCATAACCCATCTTACGGATGATGTCTTTTGATTGTTGACTATAACGACGGAGTTGTAGATGTCCTGTATCGTTAAGCTTGCTATCATCCGTATAGCTGAATTGTTGTTCTGGTCCTTTACTAAAAAGTATTGGACTTTCACCTTTCTTTCGAGCAGGGACAATACGGTAAGAGTTATCTGGATCTTCAAATGAGACTTCTGCTTGAAGAGATTGTACAACTCCCATTGTAAATGATTTGAAGCTATCTAACATATCCAAATAGCATTTAGTATGATAAATAACATCAGTATACTGGAAAGTAGATGCTTTTTCATTGATCTGTACATCTGAATTTACAGCAGGACCTTTAGCCTTAGCAAGCTTGGTCAGATTAATTACAAGAGGAGGAGAAGAAGAACGTGGAAGAGGCTTGTTACGATGGAGGTCGATGATAAGCGGCTCAGAGGAGGTGAGCTCCCTTTTTTCCTTGTTGTGAGTTAAATCAACAATAAGAGGCTCAGAGGAAGTGAGCTGCTTTTTGTCATTCTTCCGACATAAGTCGATAACAAGTGGCTCAGAAGAGGTGAGCTCCCTTTTATCCTGATCGCCATCAACCAATTTCTTCTGAACTGGCAAGTGAATAGCCAGTGGTTTAGAAGACTGAGGATGAGAAACGCGCCCTTTGACAGGTATAATAAGAGTGTCTTTGGGCAATGCTTCTTGGTCTTCTTCAGTATCTATGGCCAATACCACTTTCATAAATTCTTCCTTATACATATGAGCGTCATTACAGTATGCTTCGACACCCTTGAAAGGATAAAGGTCTGCAACTTCTTTGTGAACTTCTCCTTTGTCATCGACATATTTAAAGCATTGATGAAGAGTTGATGGAACGACATTGTGTTCATGAAGGAAGGGTCTTCCCAGAAGAGCGTTATAAGAACAACCATGATTGTCGATGATATAAAAGGTCACCTTTATGCGGAGATTGCCTATTTGGAGTTTTAAGCAGATCTTGCCCAAAGGTTCACTCCTTCCTTGGTTGAATCCCAAGATAGTGGCGATTGTGCTTGAAAGACTATACACTGGTATCTTCAATACGTCTAGCATCGTCTTTGGCATGATGCTGAGAGCAGATACTGGATCTATCAGGATACGATCGACTTTTATCGAATCGACATACCCTGTATAGTAGAGAGGACGATCATGTCTATTATCCTCCAGCAGCATATCATCCTGAGTGAAAGTGATGTTTGGAATCAACTCTAATACGCTATGACAATGATGGCAAGAGACCGGTTCTGATTCCGGCTTTTTTAGGAGAGTTAAACAAGTTTTAGCCTGCATCAGGGCTTCACTTAAAGTTTCTCGCGTCTCTTTGGAAAGGCGCAAGAGTTCGAAGATTGATAGCCTAGCTGGCGTATTGGCTAGTTGAGCCAATATATCAAAATTGTACGGCTTTTCAAGTCCTGTAGGAAATAATTTCTTCAGGGGCTTGTCAAAGCGGACTTGTTGCTTGCCTTTGTCAGCAACCACCGGCTTGGGAGGAATAGGCACTACAACTAGTGAGGATGTAGAAGGGATCTCTTCAGAGGAAGTAGATTGTACTGGAACAGGTTCAGAAGAAGAGGCGGGATTCTCTTGAGTATCAGGATACTCCTTCAAGTAAGATTTCCCTAATCTGGTGCCTAGAAGAATTTTTTCGTCAACTATGGGGTCAAAAGACACCATATTACAAGTCTTTATCTTGCTTTTAGAGCGGTCTTTCTTCTTAGAAGAAGAGGAAACTTCGAACTCGGAAACAAGATCTGGATGGATCCACATAACTTCGCCGTTGTCAAGAGACAAGGGAACAAGACCTTCACTTGGTGGAGGCGGGAGATTCTCAATCTCAAGAGTAGCTTTGGGAATAGAAATGACACCGTACTGTACCATCTGCGGAGGAAAGTCACCAAATTGGACTGAAACCATATTCTCAGTAACAGTCTTATCGTCTTGCTGTAGACTGACGACACCAGCATTGACAAGCTCTTGAATTTTGCCCTTGAGCACGTAGCATGCTCAAGTAGGGTGTCCAACGAACCTGTGGTAGACACAATATTTAGGATGATCTGTTTTACCGACTTTATCAGGTTTCTTTGGATCTGGGAGCTGAATCTTGTTGCTTTTGAGTAAGCAATCAAAGATGCTTGCAGTGTCATTCTCGTCGAAGGAATATTCTACTTTCGGACGAGGTTCCCTCGGTGGAGGTACAGAAGGAGTGGAAGTGGATGTAGGCGGAGCCACATTGACAGCCAAAGATTCTTTATTCTTCTTCAGATTGATGTTCAAAGTATCTTTTTCTTTGCGGTTGTTCTGGCGGTTGCCACCACCTGATGTGTGGTGTTCATCTCGATCGGGGTTAGACATTTGTACCCCCAATTGCTTGAGTTTTTCAGCACTCACTTCCGCAGCTTTGGCGTTGACAATGAATGAGGGCCAATCTTGGAACTGGATAGATCCGGGAGGCTGGAGTTCCGGGAGGCATCTTCAAGGCTTCAAGGCAGAACCGTTCGATGAAACTCTCAGCGGTTTTATTGTGTTTCTGTTTGATTTTATTGAGAGCCGACATAGTCATGTCGTTGAATCCTTCATAGAACCGTTCCAAAAAGATTTGTTTGAGACCTAAGAAGGAAGTGATACAACCATCGGGCAAACTTCTGTACCAGTCATATGCTACGTCGGCTAAACAACCGACGAACACTCTGGTAAGAAGAGCGTCATTTGGCTGGAGTTGAACGGTCATTACCTCAAAATGATTGATGAACTGACTAGGAGAAGTACTGCCATCAAACAAAGAGATCGTTAGGATCTTGTACTTTGATGGGAACGGGACTTCTTTCCATTCAACTGGATAAGGCTGCTTGATCCCCAATCTTTGCAAGTTGTCTTTCTCTTTGAAAGCTTCGAACTGGGTTCGCAAGAGTTTGACAGCTTCATTGGCGTCTTCAAATGACGAAGAAGGAGCAGGTTGAGTTAGAGTAGTTGGAGGAGGAACAACATTGTAAGTACTACCTCCAGCTCCTGACTGACTAGGTGTAGTTTGAACTTGTACTTGTACAGGAGGCATTTGAGAAGACACTACCCCCAGCCCAGTTTTGGCAGGTATCGATGATGCTATGATTTCAGGATTAGCAGTAGGTACAGTCGGTGGTGTGACATATTGTGCCACTATGATAGAATGCATACTAGCAACCATTTCAGCCATGGTTTTTAGCTTGTCTTCTAGTGCAGCTGTAGAAGCATGGAAAATACTAAAGAAATTGACTCATGCGGCCAAGAAAGACCCATGCGGCTCAGAAAACGCATGCGGCTCAGGGAGTCATGCGGCATAAGGAGCTATGCGACCGGAGGTATTCCATGCGGCTCAGAAGACACGTGGCGTGACAGTGCTCCCCTCCATACTGTATTAATCGCTTTGACGGCTGACCCCTCTGAAAAGTTGACAGACCTGACACCAAAGCAGGTAATTATGACTCTGTCATGATGATGAATCTCTAGGGAAGGGAAAGAAATCTCTGACACAATCCCCCGAGAACAACAAAATGCCACGTGGCCCTGCCACGTGGGTGTGCTTATGCGGCTCGAAGTGAAGACTTCCCATGCGGTTCAGAGTGAAGCTGTCCCATGCGGCTCGAGTGGAATCATCCCTATGCGGCTCAAGAAGATCATCCCTATGCGGCTCAAGAAGATCATGCCCATGCGGCTCAAGCAGATACACCATTATGCGGTTCATGCGGCTCATCATATGGTTCAGACGTCTGAAGGAGGGGGCCACTGCCCAGACAGTCCTGACACGTGTCCCAAGTCTTATGCGGCCCAAAATTCATGCGGCCCAAATCTCATGCGGCCCAATCTGCATGCGGTTCCAGTCTCACCATTGGCTCTCAGGACACGTGTCCTCAGCCGATCAATCTTCCAGATTTATGGCAATCCAAGATCGGATCGAATCCCAATGATCTGGGGCACGTGGCAGGAGAATAAATTTGATTTATTCGCAGATATGAGAGAATCATTATAAGGAAGATTTATGCCAATCAGCATTAATTGCTAATGGGGATTTGGTGTAATCTATCCTTAATAGTTCTGATTCGTCGTAATCAAAAACGAACGGCCTGGATTGATCAATCCCCCGGCCGCCGCCATCTCCAAGAGCTAATCATTGGCAACCCTAGCGATCACATCCCACTATTATAAATAGCAAGGTGCCATTCCCTTGTAATATATAGAGAGAGATATACAAAAAGAAACCAGAGAAGGATACGTATACACAGAGAGACTTCCCCCATAGTCAGGGAGAGAATATACACACAGAGAGAGAAGCCAGGAGAGCAATCAGAGAGAGAGCAAGAAGGCATTTCTTCGTCAACGACCAAGCAGATCTTCCCCGAGTCAAGGCTGCGTACCGATCGTCCAAGGAGTAAGGCAGAGCGGCCGTCACTTTCCCGAGCATCTATCGTCACCCCCCAGAATCTAAAATAAACAATCGTACCTAGACTGCTGTACCTAGGTTTTCATCCCTAGGCTTTCTTTGTACGAGCGAGTTTGTTGTGAGTCTAAGTTCAGTCCTCCGATAATTGTTTTGTACTTTTACAATCAATAGCAAACACGATGGCGACTCTGCTGGGGACGAACTTCTCCACGACTGAGGAGTTGGTGACGCAATCGGACGCAGCCAAACTTGGCTCTACACAACAGAAGATGGTCGTACGCTTCGACCAACAGGCGTTCGAAGAGATGCTCTCTGAAGGTAGCACTGGCCCGGTACAGAAGCGCACCCGCACCATAAAGGCTCGCAAAGAGTGGAGGCCAAAATCATTTGCTCCTCCGTAAGCCCTTGATGGGGTGCTCTCTATTGCTCAAGATGGCGAGAAAGACTCCCCTGCGGCCCTACTTCAGACCGTAGACAACTCTGCTGTCCCCAAGTCCGGCAGAAGAAAACACTATGATGCTGGACTTGCAGGGGCAAAGAGGAACTCTACGCGATCCGAGCCGCAGAAGAGTATTAACCGCAGGGAGAAAACCCATACGGCTACAACCGCCGACCGCATAAAGAAAACTCATGCGGCCACATCTGTCAGCCGCATAACTTATGCGGCTACAGTTGCCAACCGCACGGATGAGACTCATGCGGCTATTGAAGTCAATCGCTTGCAGAAAACCCATGCGGCCACAGATGCCAACCGCATACGGTCAGCCTGCACGGTCGTGACTCCTAACCGCATAAAGACTCATCCTACAACAAAAGACAGCCGCATGCAGACAGCCTGTACGGTATCCAATGCTAGCCGCATAGCATCCGTCCCACACTTCTCTCGATCAGTCTTCGACCGGCTCTCATGCGGTCCTGACTCTGATCATTATCTGGATGATAATCCAGACTCTGTGGTATTCGACTTAGCCTCCTCCTATTACGCACCCACAAGTGCTAAAAGGAGGAAGTCTAGGGCAGCACGGGCTCATCAAGTCCAGAAGACTGCCCCAACCTCTGACTATCGGGGCGTCCTACTGATTGTCATGCGGGCCTCTGATGGAAAGTTGTATAAAACCACTCAAGTCCAGCCCCCGGCGGCAAACAGACAAAGTGGTTCCTCTGACCTGCGCGAGGTTATCCTCCACAAACGCAAGGAAAGAGAAGGAGCTTCGGGGTGTAAAGAGCCCTCACACGGACATCAATGCACCCAGATCATCGTCAACTGCTGTTGCAGCAACGCGGCGGTGACGGAAGACCGGCCATCCGTCTTCCAAAGACTACATCACCCGAGCTCAGAAGACGAGGCACCTCCTGTTGTCTCCTGCAAGTCCACGCAGAAAGTTCTCGTCAAGGGAAGAGGGAAGAAAACGAGCATCTCCAGCCCAAAGGTGTCAACTACTGCAGCTAAGAAACCGTCGTCTAAAGGGTTATCCTCCACTGGAGTATTTCAACACACCCGTTCGAAGACGAAAACTGCTGCAGTAGGAAGTTCGTCGTCTGCAACATTAGGGGTCGTCGGAACTGGGGGCAGCACTCCTCCAAACATCCACGACAATCTGACATTCTAGAAATACGGACTGGAGGAAGCAAATCCTCCGACGGATACAACAGATACCGACGTCCCCAAGGACATCCTAGACGAAGCAAGCTCCGATGCCGGGGGTAATGTTCCTTCCGAGTCTGAACCTGAAGAGAACATCCCCACATATCCTAATAATTTCTCGATGCACGGGTACGACTCGGAGGGTACATCCTCCACCACTCCTTCCGTCACTCCTTATGTGAAGACGGTGTTCATGACAGACAGCAATAAAGGCGGTTCCGGTGATCGCCAGCACATTGACACTTTGGAGGCCATATTGCACGCCTTGGTCAAGTCTGTAGACGAGATCAAAGCGGCGCTTCCTAATCTGCAGGGGGTGACACCTGGCCAGACAAGCACGGGTCCCCCAATCAACGTAGATTTAAATTCGGCGGCACCAAACCTGGGCAATAATCCTCCCGAAGTAACGACTCCGACTGCGACAGATGAGACCCGAGAAGTAAGGAGAGAATTTCAAGAGCTCCGAGCCATGTTCCACGCCAGAGAAAACTCTCAAGACCTCTGGATACGGCAACCATATCCTGTTGAATGGAGGGATGTTCCCTTTCCACCAAGATATAAGCCGTTCAATATCAACCCATATGATGGCAAGACTTCAGCAAGTCGGTACATCACTTACTTTGAGGTCACTACCGACCATCTCCCCCATGATGATGCTATCCTCATGCGGTTATTCATTGGGGCATTGGAAGGAGTCGCCTTCGATTGGTACCGCAACCTGCCGGACAATTGCATCCATTCCTTCGCTGGCTTCAAACGCCTGTTCTTGGAGAGGTTCTATGAGGTAGGGCAGGACGTCACGATGTCTACCCTCATGGACGTCATTCAAGGAGAGAAAGAGCTGACGAGAAATTACATTGAGCAGTTTCGTCAAACCGCAATGAAGTTACCATCTGGCAACCCAGACTCCTCCTTGATCGAAATTTGCCAAAAGAGACTACTCCCAACAATCAATCTCTGGATGGGCTAGAGTCAATTCATGGACTGGAAGGCTTTTATCATTAGTACTACAAGTGCCGAAGAACGATTAAAGAAGGCTCGCCAACTGGGATTACATATCTCAGAGGGAGAGAACAAAGGCAAGCATCCCAGCACCACCAACGACAATGGGGGTAGCCCCTCCAACAACCGGGACAACAGAGGCAAGCAGGCTATGGTGGCCGATACAGCCCAGAAGCCTGAGTTGCAACCTGCGGACAAACAATGGCCTCAAATCACTTACTCTTTTGAAGACGGTCACGTCAAGGCTATCTTGGACATGCTCATACAAGGAGATAGGATTCAGCTTCCTCCACCAAGACGGGAGCCTCGGCCGGCTGATTTGGAGAACCCAAAGTTCTGCCATTACCACTGCTACGTCCACCATGCTACGCACGACTGCTACCAACTGAAACGATATATCCAAAACCTCATCGATTCGAACGCTCTGGCCATCGATTTCGAGGAGGTAACCGTGGCAGCCAACATGGTGTCCGTACAATTCGGCAACTTCCCTCCAACCGAGACCCAGGATGGGGTTATACCCATCCCTCTGGCAACGATGGAGATTGCTAATCTCCCGCCTGCTCAAGCTGCTGGTCTAGTACCTCTCACCACATCACGAGGGGAAATCATGTGGGTCCATCCGGACCTAGTCCACGATGTAACTCAGTCCACTCCATCTTCTAAAAAAAAAGTGGAAAAGTTAGATCTTGCCGTACCACCTCAGCAGATGAAGAGGAAGTCACGGCCATTGTTACCCGATCCGGAGCACAATCTCAACCTGTGGCAGAAAACTCGACTGATGATCATCCGCCCATTACCACGGATGCTCCGGGACCGGCTCAGCCTTCGACGACCGACAAGCCTAGGCCGAAGGAGACTCGCTTCGACAAATCCCTCCGAAAGGAAACATCTCAGGGGCTGGACAGGCCCTACAACTTCGACATCTTGGCGCAATTGGCCAATACACCGACCAAATTGTCCTTATATGAACTCCTGAGGCTCTCGAAGGATGTCCGTACAGCCTTGAGCGATGCACTTCAAAATGCCGACGCGTACCTGGCTCAGGTCAACCTCACGGGAGAAAATTAGCCCGCAGACCTCCAAGACAGTGCCTGTACGGGAGCAATGCCCAACATTGTCTTCACTCCATAAGACATGCTCATCAAGACTAATCTACACGATCGCCTATTATACTACACAGGCTACATCGGCGACATAAAGGTGGACCGGATGCACATTGACCCTGGGTCTTCCATAAGCATCATTCCAAAAGGACTACTGCATCATCTTCGCATCCCGATGCATCGCCTGACCCCTACAAACACCGCCATCAGCAGGTTCAATTCGGGCAGGAGCTACCCAATCGGGAAGATCCGTCTGAAATGTCAGATTGGCGATCTCCAATCAGAAGTCACTTGCTACGTCATAGATGCCGACACTTCATACAACATCCTTTTGGGGCGCCCTTGGATACACGATTACATGATCGTGCCTTCCACGCTACACCAATGCTTCAAATATGTCAACAAGCACGGCTTCGTGAGGACAGAATTTGCTGACATCGATCCCTTCAAAGGGGTCGAATCTTATTACTCGGACTCCTGCCTATACGAAAAGTCAAACAGGTACCTTGAAGGAGGAAATGAACAAACTGATGTTGAAGCAACCACGGGATCTGAAGAGCCTCTGACAATCCACCTCCAGGCTCGTAAACCAGGCAATTCCGTACCCCTTACGGCCACGCTGCGTAAGGACGCAATCAGTCTCTCGGCACAGGAAGAGCAGTTGAGAATCCGGCTGCCAAGGTCCGGCCAGGTACCGAGACCCACGACAGGGCCATTTACTATCAGATTGCCGAGAGTCGGTCAATCCCAAACAGAGAAGCTCAATCCCTCCAATAGGCCTCTGACGATACGCCTACCTAGAAAGGTCGTCACCCCGATGCGAGGTCTGACACTTCAAGCGAACCAGCCACCCCTCGCTCTGCATCAAGTGCCAGACTGGGGGTTGCTAGTCTACCGATAACCCCACACTCTGCTCCGTCAGTTGAGCCTCTGAAGATCAAGCTGACTAGGACGCGGTGCTATTGTAGCAGGAGTTGGAGTTGTTCTCGTTTCTCCAGACGGATCAACTATCCAAAGAGCTTACTCTCTAGATGAATCCTGCTCCAATAATGTAGCAGAGTACAATGCTCTACTCATCGGTCTTCAATTAGCCAAGCGATTGAATATCGAATATCTCGAAGTTTACGGCGAGTCTAAGCTGGTTGTCAACCAGGTTAGAGGAACTTATGAAGTCCACCATCAAGATCCGGTACCTTACTTTGAAGCAGCAATCAACATGGCTACATCATTCAAAGCTTTCTTCATTGAATATATACGCCGAGCATGCAATACTGAGGCAGATGCTTTGGCCAATCTTGCAGCAGTTTTAGCCATTCCCATCAGAAAACAACAAGTGGTGGTTATCTCTAATCGAGAATTGTTTTGTGTCAAAAACAATCGTAACATCGAGTTCAGTAATCTTGCTGAAGTTAATGCTATCAATAAAGATTGGAGAACTCCCTTCATCGACTTCGTAGTCCTTGATATACTCCCTGAAGAACCAAAAGAAGCTACGAGTATTCGTCGACGATCTCTACGATTCTAATACAACCAAACCACTAAGACTCTCTATCGACGGACTTATGACGGTCTTCTTTTATGCTGTCTAGCTGGTGATGAAGTAAAACAAGTACTACATGAAGCTCACGACGGTGTCTGCGGAGCACATCAACCCGGTCCTAAACTACATGATCATATCCGACGCATGGGTTACTACTGGCCCTCTATGGTATCAGATGCCATTGAATATGCAAGAAAATGTCGAGCTTGTCAAATCCATGCAGATTTTCTTCATCAACCATCAGAATTCCTACATCCGACGGCCGCTTCCTGGCCTTTCAAAACTTGGGGCATGGACATCACAGGTCCTATTAATCCTCCTTCTTCTAGAGGACATCGGTTCATACTAGCAATAACCGACTACTTCTTTAAGTGGGCTGAAGCTATACCTTTAGCTGAAGTCAAAACCAGCAGTGTCATTAACTTCGTCAAACACCATGTCATTTATCGATTTGGTGTCCCTCGACGAATCATCCATGACAACGGACCACAATTCATCAGCCAGAAATTCACAAGATTCTGTGATGATCACCGAATTGACAATGTCGCTTCGACAGTCTACAATCCTGCTGCTAGTGGATTAGCTGAAGCTTTCAATAAAACCATTATCAAGCTTCTCAAAAAGTTTGTATCCACTAACAAACGAAATTGGAGTGAAAAGCTTGGCGAATGTCTATGGGCCTACCGAACTACGGTCCACAACCCTACAAGCTTTACACCTTTTTCTTTGGTGTATGGCTGTGAAGCTGTTCTTCCTCTAGAACTTCAAATTCCTTCTTTAAGGATTGCCATTGCTAACGAGCTCACTACAGAGAACAATGATCTTCTTCGACTTCAAGAATTAGAAGCACTCGACGAGAAGCGGTTAATAGCTCAGCAACATATTGAGTTATACCAAGCCCGCATCTCGAAGACTTTCAACCGCAAAGTTAAAGTTAGAGCCTTTCAACAAGGAGAACTTGTTCTAACACTCAGACGTCCTATGACTATGACTCATATGAGCAAAGGCAAATTCGACAGAAAGTGGGAAGGTCCCTATGTTGTAAGCAAAGTCTTCTCAAATGGAGCCAATCAACTATCAGAGCTCGACGGTCGAATTGCAATGATGCCTATCAATGGCAAGTTCCTTAAAAAGTATTATGTATAAATATAAATGCTTATAAATCATCAGACAAGTTCAAGTTCATAAATAAAATTTTATTTCATCATGAATGATAGTACATGATATTAAGGGCGATCACTATCATCCTTCTTAACATTGGGACACGGACCACTGTCGTCCTTCTCAAAGATACGGTCAGCAAAAGAGCCGAAAACCTCCTTGCTGGAGCCCACGAGGAACTTGCAAGCAGCTATCCTCATAGCTTCCTCCTCTTCAATTTTTTCTTGTTCAAGCAGAAAATCCAGGATGTCTCGCGGTGGCTTGAGTGCAGTCGAACCTTTGCCTGCTTCTATTTGCATTGGCTGAACTGGATCAGCAGGACGTTCTTCAATGCCCGTCTCAACCTTCGGGGCGATTTCAGCTTGCTTGGATGCATCTTCAGATGACATTTTTATGTTAGAAAAGTGGAAGTGCTCCTTTCTGCTAAACTTCTGTTCTATTTATAGGCAGAGATTCTCCAAATAACGAAAAGACATCATCATCCGACGGTTCGTCTGTTCATTTACATTCATTCGATGGTTTATTCATTCATTTATCATCATCCGACGGTTCATCCGTTCATTCGATTCATCCAACGGTTCGCCCGTTCATTTATTATTATTACCTGACGGTTCATCCGTTCATTAATCATCATTTGACGGTTCATCCGTTCATTCATTTCTATCTGACGGTTTGTTCGTTCGTTCCACCATTCGACGGTTTACCCGTTCATTTTGACGATTCAGTTCGTTCACACCTTTTTTGTATCGTTCATCATCCACATCAGCAACTTGTCGTTTTCGATTAAGTTGTCAATTAAAATAATAATATTCGACAAATTATATTCTGCCATGTCCATATTACCTCTGAGCAGATATAATGAATATAATTATTTTTTTACAAAATCATCAAGAAATATATCATGTCTTGCACCTATGAATATATTTTCTATCTCTATTATTTATATCTGAACAAGATATGCAATAAATAATGGAGCCACAACAAAATGTCTTTTATTAATCAAAATATGAGACACTACAAAAATATATGTATTACAAAGGACATAAAGATACAAAATGTTCTACTAAGACGGAGGTATTATCAGATTATCAATCTGCTGCTTCAGAGTCTGCAGCCTTTCTTCACGAGTGGACATCACTATCCTTCTGGCTTCTTCCATCCCGGTTTCTTCATTGAAAGCAGGCATGGCCACCATTCGACGAGTAATCTCAGCATCATAAGATGCTACATAATCATCCCTCTCCTGGATCAGTGCATTGAATTGCTGAACTGCAATCTGATGATCAGTGACTTCATTTTCTAATTCCTCCTGGAGACGAGCAATCTCTGCCCTCAGCTCAGCAGCTCTCTTCTCTTTTCTTTCAGCCATCAAGGAAACTGATTCCAGCTTGGATTTATATTCAGCAGATTTTACAGAGAAAGCTTCCAAAAGGTTCTGGAGATTCACCCTTTCCATGTCAACTGCCTGAGCCAGTTGTTCGAACTCTGCCTGCACTAGAGACTCCACTTCTCCTTGGTTGAGCTCTTTATAGTTTTTGATGGAAATCTCTAGCTCATTCAAAATATGATCCAGGAAAGCGGCCTGAGCCTCGTCACCTTGTTCTCGGATAGCCCTTACTAAGAGAGAGGTTGGACCTCTAACCATAAAAAAATTAGTACCCTTTTTTCCATCATTCTAATTACTAGAGGTCCCAAAGACTCAAAAAAGCATCTGGTAAATGATTGGATCATAAGATTATTAATCGCTATAGCACTAGGAGTTGCAGCTACTCCTATTGATGACGAGGCCGCAGGATGTTCAATCTCTCGCATCTGGACAGCGGGCTCTTTGAATAAAGGAGCCAAAGTGGAGCTAGTTGCCCCTCCTAGTTGTTCCTCTACAAAAGTAAAGATTGCCATTTTGCCTGTTGTTTGCTATTGTCCAAAAAGATTAAAGATGTAAACTGTCTTACCATGGTTGAATCCAGCAATGAGCCTATCATCTGCAGGAATAGACTCTAGCTGAGCAGAAGTAGCTTCAGCCATAACAGCTTGGCTACTGCCCGCTTCAGAATCACAGGATAAATGATGACTGCTACTAGCAATCACTGTCGTTATAGACACTATGTCCGTGCACGTCGGAGGTGCTAGAAGAGTCTCAAGATCTACAGGAAATACAAATAAAGAAGTTAGCTATCAATCTATTTAAGAGGAGATTGCTAATTTCATTTTATACCTTAAGGACCAGTGGCGGGAGTTTCCTCCGGAGCTTCTTCATCTGCTGCTTTTTTTGGAGATACTTCTACCTCAACATCATCTTCAGGATTTAAGGTATTAGCGACAGTTTCTGAAGATGCTTCTATCTCAACTTCCTTGTTAGGATCTGAGGTATCATCGACAGCATTAGGAGATATATGCACTTCATCATCCCTTTCGGGATCTTGTATATCTTCATCAATATTCTCGGACGAAGAGCTCTCCTCATCTTCACCTTCTTCTGGTACATTCCCGCTGGTAGTTGCAGCTTGGTCAAAATAGTCCTCCAGCGGGCTGTAGTTGCAATCTTCTAGAGCTGCAATCACTTCATGATCTTCCTCTTCGCGGAGGGTCCTAGGAGTAGGAGGAAGTTGAGTCATCTCTGCAGCAGGTGAAAGAGATCGTACAACATCTTGCTCTTTGTCCATGATATTTCCTCTGAGCTCTTCGGCCTCAGTTCTCGGATCAAGATCTTCCCTCTGCTCGATCTCTTCCCTATGTTCTGGACTAGAAATTTTATTCCTAGACTCTGAAATAGGAGTGGGAGATGGCATAGTAAATCCCGTCGCAGCATCCACTACTATTGAAGATGGGGCTCGTCTAGAAGGAAAGGCCATTCAACTTCTTCTTTGGGCCAGCTTCTTCTTTCTTTTCAGAGGCCTCTCAGGGCTCTCTATGTTTACAGACTCGACTTGTCTTTGAACAGAGATCAGTGTGGTAGCTTCTTCTTGCTGAATTGTCTCGGCCAGCTGCCGAGATTGAGATCTAGTGGTAATCTTTTCAGAGGAATGATCTAAGATCAGTTTCTTCTTTGCTGTCGGAGCGGGAGGCTCCTCTCTTCTCCTCTTCTTGGCTGGAGATTTAGCCACCAGCAAAGAAATACGCAGTGGCGTGTTAACCTCTTCAGGGAACATAGCGTCCCTTGAAGCTTCCAAGGGTGTATCTACTGGTTCATGTACCTCATCATTTCCTAGGAGCGACATGACGGCTCTTCCCTTCTTCAATCTTATTGAAGATGCAAAGCTATCCGCGAGATTGAAATTCACAGCAAAGGTGTTCGAAGATGTATAGAATACTGAGTATGTAAATAGCATCCAAGGGCCATGATTGCTATTTACTGGCATCGAGAACGTTACTTTCGTATCTCGAGCATTATAATAAGCCCAAGCTCGAGCCCCATCTATCAAGAAACCCTTTCCTTGAAGGCACGTGATAGCATTTCCCACATGGAATTGGTCGTACCCGAACTGCCGAGCAAATCGACTGGGGAGATATGGCTCTAAATAATATTCTTCTTCAAACCGATACACCAAATGGGATGGTCGAATTATCTTCAACCACTCAAAAGCTGCACGGCTCAAAGGTTGCATCTTCGAGTCAATCATATTTATCGGCATTTGTTCATATCCAGCAGGAGGAGGAGTACAACAAAAGTTCCATCCTTTGCTCAGGTTCAGAGCATATCTACAATCTCTCAGAGAAGTGTATTTCTACTTACTATGAGAGTATCTCCGCAAAAAGCTGTCGTCGACTGGTCCCATGCCTGGGTCCATCAAAGTAGGATGGTGAAGAAGCAACCACCCGAACAGATATGTATACGGCAATTCTAGCCGAGGAAATTCTTTTTCTCCTTTAGCTTTCAACATCAGATCAACGTACAGACGAAGAATGGCATTCAACCTACAAGTCATCGCTGACAAAAGATCCATCTTTTAGCCGAAGACTAATCTAACGGCGGCAAAAAGAACACCGTGATGGAAGCGGTCTACGGCACTCGATCCTGGGACTACAAACTGACGGAGCCAATACGTCAGAAACCCTGCTAATTGGGCTTCTTTTGACATAAATCTATATCCTACTCTCAAATAACTCTCGAGAGTATCTCCTTTATTCAAAGGAGGACATTGATGATCATTCTTCATCTCTTCATCCAAATCCCCACTTTCTTCCATCAGTTTCACCACGTCACTGCTGCTAAGTGGTCTAAAGAAGTCAGGATAGCATCTATCATGTTCATTGGTCTTCGTTTCTTTAATGTGGTTAAGGAACAGATAAGGCAACCATTTTGAGGAATAGCAGGTATTTGATGTAGCACTTTTATAAAACAGAGAACAGATTTTATAATGACATAGCAGTTCTTCGAAGACTGCTACCATATCTGCGTTCTCTTTTCGAAGTTTGTCCAACTCATCATTGGTTGGGACAAATTCCTCATATGGGGCATCCCCTATTGGCAAGTAAGAGATGTACTACATCTCATGAAGTGCAAACCCGATCTCTCCGCCATGAGTCATGAAAGTCCATGTTCTGTAATTGTATCTTTCTGCTAGAGCCAAGAACAGATGCGAGTTGGAGGCAAAACCATAAACAGTGACATGCACTGCTTGGTATAAATTGATTTGCTGAAGTTTGTTTTCAAACTTGGTTAAAATCCAGTTTGCTATGCAGTTCTATCTCTTAAAATCTGGATTCACCAGTCCAGTTAATCTGAGGTCCTAATCAGGATACCTTCCTTCGACCTTCGCAAACTCATTTACGAATATTGGAGTTCTGACAGACAATAACAAGAAAGAATTCTCCGACGGAATGCAACCGGGCTTCAAACCTCTTAACAAGACACTGTATCGTTCTGAGGAACTGTAGAACATGTCCTTCTTGTTCGGCCCCTTCTTCATAAAAATCCTTCCTGGACGGGCATCTTGGAAAGGTGTAAGGTTCCATTCCATCTTCCTCGGATAGCTCGCATGAGCATACCGGGATAAGAGGAGGTAGCGGAAAACATCTGGTATCGAGAATGTCCTATCCTTCTGATGGACAATCCTTTCTTCCATCCTTGGCCTCGGTTGAGAGCTTTTCTCAAAAGCATCGCCGAACAGGAATAATGGCTTCTTGTGAATTACAGCATCTGCTGACTCCAGAGGTTGTCCATTCATCAAACATAGCAGAGTCTCATTATCTTGGGCTATCAAAATAGCCTGACGGGAAGTTGGCAGATCATATTGAGGATAGTGCACATGGGAAAGGTCCTCTTTGTATTCTGACTCTGAAAGAGTTCCTACAAAGTTCTTATATCCAGGATCCTTTCTAGTATTAACTGCATCAGATAAAGAAAACAAAAATTCAGTACAAGTCAAGTCAAAGATTTTGTTATCAGTTGCACGAACATCAGATTACGCAACATCAAATTGTACGATATCAGATTGCACAACAATCAGACTGTGCAAACAAACAGTCATCAGTTTGCGCTGATAGTCTCGCACAAATCAGCAAATTGTGCTGACTTTTGCCAGCGCAGTTCAACCGATTGCGCAGAATGTCATCCTTCATAAAAATAAAGAAACGAACTGATTTGTGCAACCAGAACCCTAAAAAGGATGGCGCAGTATAACCACATCTCTAAAAAGAGATGGATTCTGAAGGATAAGTGAGATCAAAACCCTAAAAAGAGTTTTAGTTAGGTTATTTACCAAGCAGCACTGGATGAGCAGTTTCGTGACGAGAAGCACGTCGCGCAACCCTTGCCGAAGATTTGGCGGGGGCTTTGCCCTTGGTAGTGGCGGAGGAACGCTTGGGAGCTATCAAGATCGTCGGAGAAGAAAGGAAGAAAGAGCTCGGAATTTCTCTCTCAAGTGCACGAAGAAGGCAAAGTAAAGAATGAAATGAGAAATGAAGAGATATTTATAGTTTTCGAAAATGAAACGGCCACCTCATATTGCGCCTGAAAATGGGGTTAATCCCTCAGATTGCGCAGACAGCTCATTTCATGCACAAATTGATTTAAAATTCAAAATTCAAAGTATTTTGAAATTTTGAATAAAGTCAACTTTCGAAAACTTTGAAGGGGGTCTTGTAGGTCCTAAAAAATCAAGTTGCACACATCAACAAAGTCAGAAGATCAAGAAATGAATCTTTCAAAAGAACTGCACAGACATTAGATTACGCAGTATACAGATTGTGCATACTAGATTGTGCACACTACCAAGCGCACAGGCTGACGTGGCAAATCATCATCATTACCTGACACAAATCAAATCTTCTGACAGCTGACAGCGCAGAGAACAAGGCGACCGTTCATTTAATTGTGCAGCAAAATGCTCGAGGACAGCTGGCAGCACAATCCATGTTGGCGCAATCTATTCCTGCGCAGTCCAAGTCTGCACAATCCAAAGCCAGCGCAATTCAGGTTGCGCGTTCTATCAACATAAATGACAAAATACACGTGGCATTCATGCCATCATTTGTTCATTATTTGGCAACCGTCTATACACGATCATGTGCATTTCAATCAAATGATGCCATGTGTCCAAGATAGTTGGCCCATGATCCAGCAACTGCCTGCGTAGTCTATTGTTGCACAATCTAATTGCTGCACAATCCATCATGCGTAGTCCAGAATAACTAAAAGTTGGTTATTTTTCAGAACTCTATAAATAGAGTTTCAAGTTTCCATTCAAGGGGATCATAGATCACAGATCAGAGATCAGATCATAGAGAGATCAGACTTTAAAGTTCAGAGAGTCCAGGAGTTCTTGCCCAAGTGCTGCTGCATTCTTCCAAGGCTTTTGCCTTCAATTTTCGAGGCTTTTTTTCCTTTAATTCCAGAGTTGTCTTCAACTTCAGAGGCTATCGTCTTCAAAGTTCATATCGTCCAAGGGATAAAGCAATCGTCTTTTAGATTGGATTCCTACAGTTGTGCTTTCCCAGAATTCAAATTGTAATCTTTTACAAAGTTTGTATCAATAAAGTTCTACACTTTTGTTTTTGCAAACAGTGGTACTGCAGTAGTCTGCCCAACCTGGCTGACTGGGGGTACTTGGGTCTCCTGCTGTACCGTCGATAGGTTCGTGGTAGTCTGCTGTTGTCCTAGATGATACGGGGTTATCGGGGTTACTGGGGAAACCTGTTCCTCCTGAGTAATCGCATCACCAGATGTGATGGCCAAGCTAGAGGTGTGACCGCTTTGTAGATTCATATTGCTGGCACGAAGAATAAAACAACGTTAGAATATATTCAAATAGGTTGCAAGTCAAGCAATTAAAAGAGAGTTTAATAAGGAAGTCAAGAAAATATCAAAAATTCGTGGATGAGACCCTAGAGGGCAAGTATATTCGTCTATTATGCTAAGCTAACCATATCTTAATCCACATAAAATAATCATACGAAAGAGGAACCAAGTGCACTATGGTTGATTAGACTATCATGCACCGATTCTGATAGACAATATTGTTAGTGTGGGACCTCCATTAATATATATGTCATGAACAAGATTCATAAAAGACTAAGCTTGCAAAAGTAGACTATAGTAGCAGCATTGGTCGAGATAGCAGAATATAAGTACGCTAGATGATGATTAAAGATAATGTAATAATTTAAGTTCCTCAAGAGTCTAAGTTTCGTTCGACGTTCGTGCATATGCAGTCGTCCTACAGTCTTCATGTTTAAGGCCTTGGTTAAGGTCGAAGGGGATGTTAGGTCACGAGTTATTATACCCAACTTATAAGGGTTAAACTAGTAGTATGATGGGATAATGGAATATGCCCTACCTAATATGCACGAAAAAAGGATAAGGATTTATAAGAGACTGAATCAAGCAAGAAGTAAATCAAGATAGTCAATTGTGAGTTCAAAAATGAAAGCAAGGAAAGAGGTCATGAATGTGGATGAGATCCTAGACTATAATCATATATGCAGGCTTGCTTGGTACAGTAAAGTAACCAAACAATTTGTCATAGACCTGCATGGGTCACCACAAAAATATGTAATGCCCCATTCCCAAAATACATAGGACTAGGAACGTAGCATGCCAGCTGCATGTATACGAGATATACTCTAATATATAGAAATCTTGAATACACACATAAGTTATATTGTGAATAAATAATAACAGACAGTCACAGGTAAAAGCTATATCTCATCCACAATAGAATATAAAGAAAATAATATCTCACAAATCAAAGTAAATGTCAAAATATAGTTGTTGGCCTGGCGGAGACAAATCCACTACCGGCACTAGAATAAATTGAAAGGGAATAGAGTCCAACCTCCAAGATAAATAAAATAAGGAAAAGATGACTGAATAGGCTCCTCGACCCAATAGGGGCAGCTGTGATCAGAAGTTACGACTCGTTCGAATGTGAAGGATGAATCTAGACCAGAGTCATACTCTTGCAAAAAGTTATGCACATCTATACCTTGAGAAATCACCAGGTCCTCAGAGGAACGTAACAAGATAAAAAAAGAATATGCCATATAAACTGAATATAAACTGCTCAATAATAATAAATCAAATCAAATCATATCAGGGTCCAATACACCACCATTGAATTAGTGTACCATCCCTCCAACCAAACTGTCAGGGTTATATACTAAAAGCATCACTTTTGTAGTAACCTTATTTCCTTAAATTTTGAATGAGAATGATATGGGAAAATGTTTGTATATTGTATTTGTTGCAAGTGTTAATGCAAATGTCTGATATTCTATATTATAGATAATATGGTGTGTGGTGTCACACAGAAGATCATATTATCAGTTTTCTATGGAGTATATAAATAGTTCACAACCTAGATGGACTTGGACAATCTATTGGAAAGGTTGTAGTATAATCTGGTATTAGTCTATCGTGACTATAGGTTTACACTAGTACACTTTGTGTGTATTGAACAGGACCACTTGAGGTTGTTCTCTTTGTACTGACTACATAAGAGAACAAACACCTCTGTTATTATGGATGCTTGTACTCTTAATCCAGATATAATAACGAACATGTATATGCAATGTGCATTACTTTGACTCATAAAAGAGTGAGATTCATTATGGATCAACAACCTCTATGAATTGGGTAATAACATTGTATGTATGATGGGATGTTGATTATAAATGGAATCCATGTCCCGATACATCGGGTTAATGATGTCCTCTTAAGGAGCTCATAAGGATTGTCATGTAAACCTTGCAGGTGGATTATATCCGACATGACAAATAAAGTTGAGCGGTACTACTTAAGGATAAATGAAGTCGAATCAATATAGTTGTCAGTAACTTAATTTGATCGACGGACATACGATATCTTAACATGGGGAGCTAAACGAGCATATAATAAAAGGAGCCCACAAACATAATTTGGGATTAGAGAGGTAGTGCAACAATAGCTCATTAGTGGACCGAGCTATTGTTAATAGGCCTGGATTGTGTGTTCGGGCTGAACACGGGATATCCAGATCCGTTAGGAGGCCTAACCCTAATTTCTCCTCATGGTCCCTGCTGTAGCCTATATATATCCTCTATTCTCTGGCCGCCAGATTAATAATTAGAAATCTAAAATTTTCTCTAAATTCGTAATTCACGTAAGGAGAGAAAAAGAGTGCTGCCAAGGAGAAGAAAAGGTTGGGAGATCGTCGCCCACATGACGTCCAACTCGAGGAGGAAATACGTACAGAACATCTTGGGGTCGTCCGCTCGAGATTACCAAGAATTACTTGTCTCCTTTCCGCCGCAGGTATAATTCATGAACCCTAGTTTCCGCCTATGAAGGGTTAGAACACGTATTTGATATGTTTAACTTTCTATCGATCAATACGCACACCAAAGGAAGGGTCCTGGGAATCCCCAGTTCCATCACAAACAAGGACAGGAGATGGTACCCTAATCTATGATGATGTGTCTTTCCAAGTCATAATTCCAATATAGAGTATCCGGACCATAACAAGGTTCAGTACCTTCTCATCGGAGCAGTGAACCACACCTATAACCAAACAAGGACAAGGTATGGCAAACTAGTCCGCGACAAGTTACTGTTCCAAGCCACAATCATATATAAGTACCCAAACCAAAGGTACCTATACCTAACGGATAGGGTGGGCCTACCATTCTATGTGAATCAGTTTAAGAACATCCCTCTAATGCATGGGCTCTCTGGCTAAAAATAGGATCGACATAGTCCCCACTTGGGGTACCAGGGGCCTCAAGCATAACCATTCCTCGAACGTCAGTGGCCAGCAATAAATAAGGGGTCGTCAACCCGCATCTCCAGTGGAGCTTACGGTCATAAGGGAAATGTGCATAGTATCCCATATGCTAAGGATATGTCCTCCCCACCTAATGCCTATATGTTGCCTTGACAACACATAACCTCAATTAACCGCTAAGACAAACTATCATGCAATACTATTAGCGGTTAACCCTATCTCATGACTTATACGTACTGGTGGCCAGCCAGTCACGCATGTCCGAGTTCTATATGCAGCTCGCGACTTCGTGGTACAATTGTGTCAAGGCCGATGAATGCAACGCAACAAGGGCGGTCCCTTAACTCTAGGTTTAATGTGTAAAAAGTAAATAAGTAGCAGAAATATAAAATTATGACAAGGCAATACAGTTTTGTTTGCCATGAAATATAAAAGAACAGAACAATTATCGGAGGACCGGACTTTTACTTTACGTTACAAACTCGCTTGTACAAAGAAAGCCTAGGGACGAAAACCTAGGTACAGCAATCTAAGTACAATTGTTTATTTTAGATTCTGGAGGGTGACGATAGAGGCTCGGGAAGGCGACGGCAGCCCTGCCTTACTCCTTGGATGATCGGTATGCAGCCTTGGCTCCTGTAAAGAAATGGTTGGCGTTGATGAAGAAATGCTCTTCTTGATCTCCTCGGGTTGCTCTTCTGACTTCTCTCTTTCTCTGTGTATTTTCTCTCTGATTATTAAGGAGGAAGCTCTTTTTTGTCTCTCTCCTTCTGATCGTGTCTTTTTTTTACAAGGGAATGGCACCTTGCTATTTATAATAGTGGGGGCATCATTAGGGTTTAGATGATTACCCATTCTCAAAGTGGTGGCGGCCTGATGTATAATCAATCTGGACCATTCGTTTAAGGCGTGAAGGATCTGGCCATAAATAGGGATAGTATTGAATCCTGTGAATGATTAATGCTGATTACTTTAAATCTTCATGATTGGTTGTGTCAAGCTTGGATCTCTCACCACGTGTCCCATTGGCTTGATTATGAAAGATACGACCTGATATCATTAATTATGAGGATAACGTTAAATATGGTCATTAGGATCTGGTGAATCTCTGATTGATCTGCATCCCATAATCATTCTTGCTACCAGCTGTCAAATCGTGGAGGCCATTGAATCTCTGCCACGTGTCTTAATGGTGGACCCTGTCAGAACCGTATGATATCCATGAACCGCATGAGACAGCGTCTCAGTGAGCCGCATAGGTATAGTATTTACGAGCTGCATGAGATGGTTTCTCGGTGAGCCGCATAAGTATAGTACTCATGAGCCGCATGGAATGGCTTCTTGGTGAGCCACAGGAAGATGATTCTTGCCAGCCGCATGGGATGGCTTCTTGGTGAGCCGCATAAGTATAGTACTCATGAGCCGCATGGGATGGCTTCTTGGTGAGCCGCAGGAAGATGATTCTTGCCAGCCGCATGGAATGGCTTCTTGGTGAGCCGCATAAGTATAGTACTCATGAGCCACATGGGATGGCTTCTTGGTGAGCCGCAGGAAGATGATTCTTGCCAGCCGCATGAAGCTGTTCTTCAAGTGAGCCCATGGGAGTAGCCACGTGGCAATCTCGGATCGTGTCGGAGATTTTCTCCTGTTTCCAAAGAGTCTATCATTATGACAGGGCCATTATGACACTTCATGTCAGAGCCGTCAGCTGTCAAATTATGGCAGAGCATTAAATAGGGCCATTGCTCGATGGGCAGCTGTGTGAAGGGGTCCCATGGGGACACGTGGCGTTGATCGAGTCGCATATCTCTGTTGGTCGTATTTGAGCCGCATGTACTTCTGAACCGCATACGGCTAGGGGGCTCTTTGGACCGCATAGGACTGTCCCTATGTAAGTCGCATGGACTCTCCTACAACAAGCCGCATGAGACTAAGAGTCTCTCTGAATCGCATGGGACCACTCCTGTATAAGCCGTATGGGGTTCTTCTGTTCCGAGCCGTATAGATCATTATTCTGATATTTTCCATGCTTCTACAAAACCCCCTTCAAAGTTTTCAATTTGCAAAATTGAAATACTTTGAATAAGAAGCATGGCCTTCGTTGACCGCATAGATGATTCAGCCGCATGGATTTATCTGGCCGGAGCTTTGTTAGGCCGCATAGACTTTTTGCCACGTGTCCCAACCACGTGTATAAATCTTCTGCATTAAATGCCCTTGATTCGCCACCTCTTGGGAGAGGATCCCACGGGTCAGTTTTGTTTTGACCGAAGCGTTCTTCTTTTATTCTTTTAGGCAGCATGTGGATCGAGGCGTTTGTTTTAATTTTTCGGGACTCCTTCGCCTATAAATAGGAGTGATTTTATTCTTTGAGGGTTTCTTTACCTTCTCCCCTTTGCTCGAACTCCTTGTTGCCGACTTCCTCTTCGTCTTCTCTCATCAACGATTGCCAATGGCTCCCAAGAAGACTACCGCTGCTATGGACAAGAAGGCTGCATCGTCGTCTGTGGCAGTGAAGGGCAAGAAGGCCGCATCTTCATCGACGACGGCGAATGTGGCGACTCCTCCGCCGACTGACGTGCCTGTTTTTCACCCCGACGTTCACCCGCCTATTGCTGGTAGGACCATCAACATAAACTATCACGGCTATGCCGCATATTTTATGTGCGAGCCTGTATTTCTAAGTATGTTGCGTGTCCGACTCATGTTCGAGTCGCGTGGGATATGACCTAGATCTGAGCCGCATGAAAGTTATTGTTTGCAGTCGCATAACTACTTCATCCTCAGGGCCGCATAAGCTCATTTGGACTAGACCACATGAGCTTTTTCAAACTGAGCCGCATAAGCCTATTTCGGACTGAATCGCATAAGCTCATCCGCACTGAACCGCATGGGCTCATCCGAATTGAACCACATATGCTCCTTTCGAACCGAATCGCATAAGCTCATTCGGACTGACCTGCATGGGCTCATCCGAACTGAACCGTATGGGCTCATCCGAACTGAACCGCATATGCTCCTTTCGAACCGAATCGCATAAGCTCATTCGGACTGACCCGCATGGGCTCATCCGAACTAAACCGCATATGCTCCTTTCTAACCGAACTCTTTCAAACTGAGCCGCATGAGGCTATACTGAGCTAAGCCGCATAAGCATCACGTAGTTTTGTGTTTCAGCTATCTTTTTGACTTGTTTCTTTTGTTTTTCTTCAGTGAATCTGCCAGTAAATCCTGTGGGGGAACTTATAGTTGGCTCAAATCAATTCGCCTTGGGCGTGCGTCTTGACGACTTAATTAAGCATGTGTTAAATCAATTCCCTGCTGATGAGCCTTCGAAGAGGTTGAACGCCATCGAGAATCAGACCCTCCATTATCTCCGTTCCATGATGAATACTGGAAAGCTAGATAGATTATACCTGAAGCCTTCATTCCTCTTTGGAGATGCTTTAATCATAAAGAATCCCCGAGTATTAGAGATTTCCGAGAACTGGGATTTTTCTTTGGATGGGGTGGCGATCCATATTCCTCTTATGGAACGTCATTATCCTTTGTCGTGGTTCAATATAGTGTTGCTGGACAGGAAGATGGTGTGTAACTTAACTCCTACCTAATCAGGGATGTTGATGGGCAACATCCATTATAACCCGAATATGCGGTCAGCGTACGCGGGTAAGGATTCCGTCCTCCGGTACATGATGGGTCTGGCCCCAGGCTCTTTCATGAATGTATACGGTCCCAACTTCACACTCACTCAAGCTGATACATTCCTGAATCTACTTGCTCGTAAAAAATCTTATCCTGTTGGTAGGCTGGCATTACTGAACTGGGTAAACCCCACCTCTACGTGGGCCCAGTTGACCACTTGGGTTCTGCAGACCTACGAAACATTCCTGCGGGATGTGGGACTTTATCATGCCATTCGGGGCACTTGTCACGGGCTCCCTATCAATAATCCATTGTTCGTGGCACTCTTGGAGATGTATAATTGGCGAACGGGGACGTTCTTTGCGCCCGGAGGAGAGTTGGGGCTTGCTCTCTATGAGATGTATACTGTCTCCAAACTTCCGTGGGGGAACGAGCCTTTTGAGGTGTATACCCCGTCGAATGAGGAGTTCGAGGACTTGAATCGGCGATTCCCAGGTTTTGTTGTGGTGTATCAGGAGTTGCTGTGCCATCATAGTGCTTGTCACCAGATGGCTACAAAAAAGAAGGATAGCTCCGAAGGGACCGCTCCCCACACTACATCCTGGGTCAATTATCTTTTTAAAGTTGATCCTTCTGGCGGGGTTACTCCTCGAACCCCTCGCACCCAGGGAGAGATAAAGGACCTGATGTCGGGTGTCAAGAAGTCGCGGTCCAGGAGCGACATATTCGGGAGTCAAACTGACTCTCTCAGCTATTTTTACTATGGCACCAGGCCGATGTCAGAGAAGGCGCTTCTAGCTGGATTTTTAATGATATGGCTACGGAACTGCGTAGTCTCGGGGGAGCAGGTTCTATTGAGAGGATCGGTCGCCACTTCAACCTCCTCGCCGTTAAACTGGTATTTGGAGTTAGACTGGCCCTTCTTTCTACTATGGTGTGCAGCATACACTATGGTCTTCGAACATTCTCGTCCAAGATTATTGTGCGCAATAAGATGCTGGATTTTGAGCGCATAGAGCTACCTTTCCACTATTTGATGGGGTGGTTGGCGATGCACTACAAGTCTTTGATGGGACCTGGAATAGCGGAAGATGCTACAGATGAAGACGCTTTCCTTTTCAAATACCATCGTCTGTCTTGGGAATACAATACTATGCCAGCTTGTCGGAGGGCGCTGGCGAGGGTGGATGGGTGTGACTTTTTTCTGTCTGTTCCTTATTTTTCTGAAGAGAAAGTGAGGAGTGTATACCTTGATGGTACCGGACCCTCTCACTTTTTGTCTCCGAATATGCTCACCTTGTTGCGCAACATCCGCCCTGCGCATCGGGTTTATCGTAACCATGATAATGTGTACCTGGAGCCCTACCTATCCAGTAGGTTTTCCCGCCAATTTGGTTATAGCCAGTTATTCCTTGATTGTCCCAACCCTTGCTTGGGCTTTGAAGGTAGCGTCCTTGATGGTGTCAGGGCGTGGAATTACTATGACGCTTACCATACTCCGGCCAGCTTCTCGGTCCCCGATGCTAAGGCACCGAGGGAAATTTTGTACGTGGCTGCTTTATATCATGTTATGGCGAACAAGCCTCCTGTTAATTTCGATCTGAGTACCAGTTTCATCGTGGGTACCTGTTTAGAGGAGAAGCCCAAGGGGGCCAAGGCTAGAAAGCAACTAGCGCTCCAGACCCCCCTCTCTGAATCAGAGCCTTCTGAGTCGGTTGAGGAGGAGGATGACCATGATAGCGGAGACTCCCTTTCTGGTGGGGGTGAAGAAGTATCGGATCAACCGCTTCCCACACCCGATGAACTGGCGGAGGATCCGTTACTTGCTACACAAGAGGAAGTAGTGAGGGAAGAACAGCCTCCCGCTGTGTCTGGTCCCTCACGTAAACGAGTCAGACGTGAGTCTTCTGACGGCAGAGCGACCTTTTCCGTGAAGTGAGCTGCCGTTAGGTCTCGTGGATTACTTATTACCGAGAAGGGTGAAGATGCAGACGATGTTCCGGAGGTAAGACTAAGTTGGAGCCATCTCCTTGTTGTGGTTTTCTTTTTCTTAGGATACGACTTAATCACTTTTCTTTGTAGGTGTCTGATGAACCGGCCTCCCATGAACCGTCTGCCGCCCCTGAGGTTGACCCGGCCCTTACTGCTTTGATTAGTGGTTTGTGTTCCGCGATCCTTTCAGCGGGGGCTCTCCCAGCAGCGGCTGAGGATTTCCAAGTTGCTGAGGCCCCAGTCCGGGATGACGAAGGTTCCTTCGGGCCTGCCTCTGAGGTTGTTGAATTTCTGCAAGGTGACGCTGATCTCGTGGCATCCCCTCCCGAGAGGGGAGGGGCGGAGGAGCCTATTCTCCCTGACTCAGAGACTGCTGGTAAAGAGACTGCGGTGGCTGTAGGCGAACCTCAGCCTCCACACTCCTCCACTGGTAAGATAAGCCAAATATTGACTAGTGAGGGGGCTTATTTGCTTTACCAACATATCCTCCGGGTCAAATCGATTCACGTTTGTCTTGGCCCTACAGGTCCTGACCCTTTACTTTCCACCGCGGATGTTCTTGGGGAAGGCTCGGTCTGTCGTGATCTGGGAGAAATGAGCATTTCCTCTCCTTCGCCGTCTCATGTCGAGGGGCCTCCCGCCAGCCCCGGGCAGACGGGAATGGAGCTGGCGATGGTCTCCACCTCATCTTCTGCTGATCATACGGCTCCGGAGATTGACCTCTCGACCCTGCCGAGCATTCAAGTTCTGCGGGCCGTTGAAGAGGAGTTGGCCACTGTTCATGCGTCCTTCCGTGCGGAGTTTGTTTCTCTTGTAGCAGGAGCGGCAGATTCTGTTGCGTCTTCTTCAGCGTTGCCGGCTACACTTTCGTTGACACCGGCTTCCTCGGAGGCTCTGGACGAGGTGACGCAGGATGTGGTCGACAGCTTCTATCGCTATTTAAAGAGGGGCGTAGATGCTGCTGTAAAATGGGGGACCCCTTTTACTATGTCTCTGCGGTACACTCGGTGTCAGGTTGCAACTTTGAAGTCTCTTCCTGGCGGGGTGGGGTTGGCTGCACTCCTGGAGCCTAAATTGGCAGAGGCTGATCAGCTTGTGACCCAATTGCTGGCGATACGGCAGGCGGGCTTGCCTGCTGCGATTGAGCAGGAGCGGGGCTTCCTTATTGCTGCTCGAGATAGGATCAAGCTCGGTCGAGATACTGCCGGGCCAGTTATACAGGGAGACCTTGACAAGTTCCCCGCATCGTATGACAGGCTGGGTCGTCGAAGTCAGGCTTGTCGTGCTCGGGAAGAGTCTGCTTCTCGTGGAATTGCTGACACGAAGGAGCGGATTCTCGCACTCCAGAAGGAGTTGGCCTTCTTAGAGTCAGAGCTAAAGGCTGCTCAGACGGAACATGAGTCAATCGTTCGGGAGGCCGAGAAGGTTTTCTGATCTTCTGTTAACTTGGAGCGGGCCTTTAAGAGATTCGAGGATAACTGGCAAGCCCATGCTCAACTGGAGGACGAGGCAGTGCTGACCCAAGAGGCGGAGCGTCGAGCTACCCAGAGGTTTGAGCGGTCGGTTGCCTTGCTGACGGACCGTCTCAGGGCGTTATGTGCCCCGGAGCAGTGATCAGCTTTCTGTTTTCTTTTGCCTCTTTTTTCTTTTCTTTTTGTAAGGGATGTGATTCCAAATGATGTAGCACTTTGAATTTTGAATAAATGAGCATGTTTCAACTCATCTTCTCTTTCTTGTACTTGTGGCATTTATGGAATTGGACTTGCTGGGGGATTATTTGTGGACCTATTACCCTAGGCGTACCTTAGTTTTAGGTACGGATAACAAGTTTGGTCAGGATGTCCGGAACAGCCATGGCAAAGTGGTCATGGGTGCTCTCGGTATTGGAAAAAAGAATGTCGTAGAGCAGCTGGGCTCCCGGGGCATGGTGAGATGGTGGATTTATGCTAAGAAGCTTAGCAAGGGATATTTGTGGACCTATTATCCTTGGCGTACCCTGGTTCAGGATACGGATAATAGGGTGAAAGAAAACCAACATATTTGCTCAGAGGTTATGAGGACATGGCAAGCATGAGGGTTTTACCGTGGAATCTTCCTGCTCAGAGGTAATGTGGATATGGCAGGGGAGACTTCACGGAAGATATTCGTGGTCAACAGCAGAATTTGTGGTCAACAGAGGACATTTATGGTCAACAGAGGACATTTGTGGTCAACAGAGGACATTTGTGGTCAACAAAGGACATTTGTGGTCAACAGAGGACATTTGTGGACCTATTATCCTTATCATACTCCGGTTGTGGGTACAGATAATAGGTTGAACGGGAACTGACATACTTGCTCGGTGGTAATGTGGACATGGCAAGCATGAAGGTTTCTTCGACGGAGCCTTCCCACTCAGAGGTAATGAGGACATGGCAGGAGTGGGCTCAATGAAGAGGGGGTACATAGAACGACTCAGAGGTAGGAGAACGTGGAAGTTCTATGCGAGGGTGCGGTTTGTTTTTGGTGGAAGTGAAAACGACACAGAGGTAATGAGGACATGGCCGTTTCGGAAATTTGTGGATCGGTTACCCATTTTGTGCACTAGGAGTGCGGGTAGTGGATCATGAGGGAGGATCTCTTCCAGGAAGGAAGTTCAGAGGTATAATTATACGTGACTTACTATCTAAAAGAGTGACCGGAATGTGAGTTCAAAGGTACCAGCGGGTACATAACTCGGTAATTTAGAATATTGAGAAAGTGAGAGTTCAGCGGCACCAGCGGGTACATGACTCGATAATCTGAAGGGAATGTGGAGGTGAGTTCAGCGGCACCAGCCGGTACATGACTTGATAATCTGAAATGTTGTGGATGTGAGTTCAACGGTACCAGCGGGTAAATGACTCGATGATCTGGAGAGAATGTCGTTTAGACATAATATTTCTTCAGGAACTTGCCGTTGACGGGCAACATGAGCAAGTCTCCGTTTTGTTTTGCGAGGCGGTAAGCACCGTTGGAGAATACTGTCTCAATGATAAATGGGCTTTTCCACTTCGGCTGGAATTTGTCGGCGGTCTTGTGAGTCATAACCATCGGCCTCCGGACTGCCAGAACGAGATCGCCCACCTGGAATGTTCTGATTTTGACCTTCTTGTTGAAGGCTCCGGAGATGCGTGCTTGGTATATCTCAATTCGTTGCTGAGCCACGAGGCGCTTTTCGTCTAGTGCCTCCAATTCCTGTAGCCGGCGATGGTGGTTTTCGTCTATCGTCAATTGATGCATGAGGGCGACGCGTAGTGAGGGGATCTGTGTCTCCAATGGGAGGACTGCTTCACTCCTGTACACCAGGGAGAATGGTGTATTCCCGATGGCTGTTCGAACTGTGGTGCGATAAGCCCATAAGCACTCACCGAGCTTCTCGTTCCAGTCGCATTTATTGGAGGAGACAAACTTCTTGAGGAGTTTGATAATTGTTTTATTGAATGCCTCTGCCAACCGTTTGCTGCCGGGTTGTACGGTGTCGAAGCGACATTCTGAATACGGTGCTTATCGCAAAATCGATAGAATACGTGGCTTACAAATTACGGACCATTATCATGGATGATCCTTTGGGGTAGTCCAAAGCGGTAGATGACGTGATGCTTAAGGAAGCTGATCACATTTAAAGTCTTAACTTCTGCGAGCGGGACAGCTTCTGCCCATTTGGAGAAGTAATCAGTGATCGCAAGTATGAAGCGATGTCCTCGGGAGAAAGGTGGGGTGATTGGACCAATGATATCCATTCCCCATGCTTCGAATGGCCAGGACGCCACTGTCGGATGTAGAAACTCGGATGGTTGGTGAATGAAGTCCGCGTGGACTTGGCAGGCTTTGTATTTTCTAGCATAATCTATCGCATCTACAACCATTGTGGGCCAATAGTAGCCCATTCGGCGAAGGCGGTCTTGCAGTTTTTGGCCGGGCTGGTGGGCCCCACAGACACCGTCATGAGCTTCTCGTATGGCTTCTTTGGCTTCTGCATTTAACAGACATCGAAGCAGTAATCCGTCGTAGGAGCGACGATACAGCATTTTTTTCTCTGTATCATAGAAGAATCTGAGAGAACGCCGTCTGATGGAAGTGGCTTCCTTTGGGTTCTCGGGCAGGATGTCGTAGACGACGAAGTCGATGAATGGTTGTCTCCAATCTGGGGCATCCTCGATCGTCTGTACGGAATAACTCGCCATGAATTGCACATTGTTCTTGGGACAGACCAGTTCGTGTCCTATCACGTCTACTGGTTGGTGATCATAGTTCGGAACTACTAGGGAAGCGGCAAGACCGGCTAGGGCATCGGCTTCGATATTTCGGAGTCTGGGGACATGTTCGATGAAGAACCCCTCGAACGACGAGATGATGTCAATCGCCATTTGGTGATAAGGGATCATGTCTTCGTGGCGGACTTCGTATGAGCCCCGGATCTGATTGACGATTAGTTGGGAATCGCCGTATGCTTCAAGGTATTCTACCCCTAGCTCTCTTACAAGTTGGAGGCCAATGACCAGAGTGTTGTACTCGGCCATATTGTTAGAGCAGGGCTCTGTGAGGGAATAAGCACGGTTAATCACCAATTTAGAAAGGAAGATCAGCAATACCCCGACTCCGACGACTATATTGCCTTTAGGTCCGGTCCTCGAAGCACCGTTGAAGAACATTCGCCATATATTCTCGTGAGAGGTTGCATGCGAGTCGACGACCTCATCTGGGATCTCTTTATATATCCTGGAGGACTCCAAGCCTGGGTGGGCTGCTAAGAAGTCTGCCAGGGCTTGACCTTTGACTGCCTTTTGTGGGACGAAGATCATATGATAAGGGGACAGTAATATTGCCCATGTAGCGAGGCGAGAGCTGAGTGCCCCTGGTTTAGTCATGAGGACCCTGAGAGGGTTGATTCGTGAGATCACGTGTATCATTTGTCCGGTGACATAGTGTCGCATTTTTTGAATGGCGAATACCAGGGCGAGGCATTCCTTCTCCACAGCGGTGTATCGGTGCTCTGGCCCAATCATCATTCGGCTGAGGTAATATATGGCCTGTTCATGGCCTGCGTCGTTGTTCTGTGCCAGCAGAGCCCCGAGGGAGTGTTCCATTGCTCGTACATAGAGTAGGAATGGTTTTCCCGGAACCGGAGCCACCAAAACTGGAGGATTTGACAAATATTTTTTGATGCTGTCGAAAGCACGTTGACATTCCTCGTCCCATACGAATGAGACTCCTTTCTTCATGAGGTGCATGAACGGTCGGCATCGCCCGGAGAGGTTAGAAATGAACCTCCTGATGTAAGCTAGCCTCCCTTGGAGGCCTCTGAGTTCGCGGAGATTTCTCGGGGGACCCATCTCCATGATTGCTTTTGTCTTCTCAGGGTCTACATGGATACCCTTTGCAGTGATGATAAAGCCTAAGAACTTCCCGCTGGATACGCCCAGAAAAGACTTCGTAGGGTTCATTTTCAAATTGTGTGCTCGCATTAGGTCGAATACCGTCCTTAGATCCTGCAGATGGTCTCCTTTGCAGCGGCCCTTAACGGCTATATCGTCAACGTAGCACTCCACTGTCTTGCGTAAGTGGTCTCTGAAGATGATGCTCATGGCTCTTTGATAGGTGGCGCCGGCATTCTTCAAACCGAAAGGCATGACTGTGTAGCAGTACGTGCCAATTGGTGTTCGGAATGATGTATACTTTTCGTCATCAGGAGACATTTTGATTTGGTTGTACCCCGAGAAGCCATCCATGAATGACATACGTTCGAAACTGCAGGTATTGTCGATCATGATGTCTGTGATAGGAAGGGGAATTCATCTTTGGGGCATGCCTCGTTCAGATTGCGGAAGTCGATGCAGATTCGAATCTTTCCATTATTCTTGAGGACGGGTACTATATTGGCGACCCAATCGGGATGTTGCTCCTCACGAATGAAGTCGCTGGCTATCAGTTTGTTGACTTCGGCTTTGATCGCGTCCATGATGCCTGGGCGGAAGCGTCGCTGTTGTTGCTTGACTGGCTTCGCATCTGGCCGAATGTTGAGTTTGTGAAGAGCAATGTCGGGATTTAACCCTGGCATGTCTTCATAGCTCCAGGCGAACACATCAATGTATTCTCTGACAAGTTCTAGCAGTGACTCCCGTTCTTCGTCTGTTAGGCTTTTACTGACGAAAATTGGTTTTGAAGAAGATTCGCTGCCGAGATTCACTTGTATGACCTCATCTTCAGTAGGAGGTTCTCTCTGTTCGAACCGCTTTTCCTATTGTGCGTCCAATTGCTGGGCCCACGGCTCTAGCTCGAGGATTTCAGGGATGTCTTCGTCTTCTTCGTAAGCGTCGACGAATGCCATATTGACTGTCATGACTTGTCTGAACACATCTCCGATGCTGGTATCCGAGTCCGAAGTTGGTGACCCGGTTGAATGTGACTGCCAGTCGCATTCTTCATCTGAACTCTCGGGGGTTGTAGTAGGCGTTACATACCCCAACCCGTATCGAGTTTTGCTATAGTAGTCTTGTGGTTTGCCCGCCGGGACTGGTGGCTTCAAAGGTAATTGTCGCCCAGTACCATAGTTCAAACCTGACGTCGTCTCTAGATCATACCCCTGTTTCTGCATGAGATATTTGGATTGAGGGCTATAGAGATACAGAGGCAGTCTCCCGGTATCTGACCCGAGGTCGGCTTCCTTTATGGTGAGGGGATGCGGGTTGTTTGTCCGGTCGAAGATGATTGGATGATCCCCTCCCTCGATTATTCGGTAAGCGTCTTCTACTGGAGTAAGCTGGATCGCGGTGTACACATTTGTCACTTGTGTGTGTAGGTGAGTGCCTATACCGTGTTCCATAGCATACATTGTACATAGCTTATTGAGCTCGGTGTAGTTCAAAGATAACCCTTTATTGATGAAGTAAGGTATCTTTTCTAGGGGGATTACATCATCTGCGGAGGGGACATCAGTGTGGGCAGCCACATACTTGGCTAGCGCCGGTTCCTCTTCGGCTACCCCCTGTGTAAATGAAGACTGAGAGGATGTCCTGGGAAGCTTGATTGTCAGTGGTTCAGTTGATGGAGCAAAGCGTGAAGTTGTTGGCAGACTAGCGACCCCCAGTTTGTGATAGAACTGGGGATTCCCAGGACCCTTCCTTTGGTGTGCGTATTGATCGATAGAAAGTTAAACAGATCAAATACGTGTTCTAACCCTTCATAGGCGAAAACTAGGGTTCACAAATTATACCTGCGGCGGAAAGGAGACAAGTAATTCCTGGCAATCTCGAACGGACGACCCCAAGATCTTCTGCACGTATTCCTTCCTCGAGTTGGACGTCGTGTGGGCGACGATCTCCCAACCTTTTCTTCTCCTTGGCAGCCCTCTTTTTCTCTCCTTACGTGAATCACGAATTTAGAGAAAGTTTCAGATTTCTGATCAGTAATCTGGCGGCCAGAGAATAGAGGATATATATAGGCTACGGTAGGGACCATGAGGACAAATTAGGGTTCGGCCTCCTAACGGATCTGGATATCCCGTGTTCAGCCCGAACACACAATCCAGGCCCATTAACAATAGCTCGGTCCACTAATGAGCTATTGTTGCAGTACCTCCCTAATCCCAAATTATGTTTTGTGGGCTCCTTTTATTATATGCTCGTTTGGCTCCCCATGTTAAGATATCGTATGTCCGTCGATCAAATTAATTTACTGACAACTATATTGATTCGACATCTTTTATCCTTAAGTAGTACCGCTCAACTTTATTTTTCATGTCGGATATAATCCACCTGCAGGATTTACATGACAATCCTTATGAGCTCCTTAAGAGGACATCATCAACCCAATGTATCGGGACATGGATTCCATTTATAATCAAGAGCCCATCATACATATAATGTTATTACCCAATTCATAGAGGTCGTTGATCCATAATGAATCTCACTCTTTTATGAGTCAAAGTAATGCATATTGCATATACATCTCCGTTATTATATCCGGATTAAGAGTACAAGCATCCATAATAACAGAGGTGTTTGTTCTCTTATGTAGTCAGTACAAAGAGAACAACCTCAAGTGGTCATGTTCAATACACACAAAGTGTACTAGTGTAAATCTATTATCAAGATAGACTAATACCAGATTACACTACAACCTTTCCAATAGATTGTCCAAGTCCATCTAAGTTGTGAACTATTTATATACTCCATAGGAAACTGATAATATGATCTTCTGTGTGACACCACACACCATATTATCTACAATATAGAATATCAGACATTTGCATTAATATTTGCAACAAATACAATATGCAAACATTTGCCCATATGATTCTCATTCAAAATTTAAGGAAATAAGGTTACTACAAAAGTGATGCTTTTAGTATATAACCCTAACAATCTCCCACTTATACTCAAAGCATTGCTTTTCAGTATACTGTTACAAATCTCCCACTTATACTTAAAGCCATGCTGCTACACATCTGACTCCCATTCCCTCAACATGACTGTCAAAAGCCTTAGCTGGTAAGCTCTTTGTAAAGGGATCAGCTAGGTTGTCGGCTGATGCTATCTTGATCACAGCAACTTTTCTTTTCTTTACGAAATCTCGTATCAGGTAGTACTTGCGCTCAATGTGTTTGCCTGTCTTATGGGCTCGTGGTTCCTTCGAGTTTGCAACTGTACCACTATTATCACAATAAAGTATAATAGACTTAGGCAAACTAGGTACCACATTCAAGTCCAACAGAAAGTTTCTGAGCCAAACCGCTTCTTTGGCTGCCTCAGAGGCTGCCACATACTCGGCTTCCATGGTGGAATCGACAATACATTTTTGCTTGATACTCATCCACACAATGGCTCCACCTCTCAAAGTAAACACATAACCTGAGGTAGATTTCCTGGAATCCCTATCTGACTGAAAATCTGAGTCTGTATACCCCAAGGGAACTAAACTATCTGCCTGGTAAACTAGCATATACTCTTTAGTCCTTTTTAAGTACTTCAAAATATGCTATACGGCAGTCCAGTGCTCTTGTCCTGGGTTAGACTGATATCTGCTGACCATGCCTACGGCAAAGCAGATGTCTGGTCTCGTACATAGCACTGCATACATTAAGCTTCCTACTGCTGAAGCATAAGGAACTGCCTTCATGTTCTCTATCTTTTTAGGTGTCCTCGGACACTGCTCCTTTGATAGAGCAATTCCATGTCTAAAAGGTAAGAAATATTTCTTAGAATTTTGCTTACTAAAACGAGTTAGTACAGTATCGATATAGGAAGCTTGGGATAAGCCCAACATCCTTTTCTTGCGATCTCGTAGAACTTTGATCCCAAGGATGTGACCTACTTCTCCCAAGTCCTTCATATCAAACTGTTTGGATAACCATACCCTTACATCAGATAATACCTTCACATTGTTTCCAATGAGCAAGATGTCATCCACATAAAGTACTAGGAATACCACCACGTTTTTGTCACACTTTTTGTATACACATGATTCATCCTGACATTGATCAAATCCATAGGATTTTATCACCTGATCAAAACAGATGTTCCAAGATCTGGAAGCTTGCTTAAGTCCATAAATGGACTTTTTGAGCTTACACCTGATCCAATGGATTTTATCATCTGATCACATAGTCTTCCTCTAAGAATCGGGCATTGGTGCTAACAATGACCTTCTGATCCTTAGGACTATAAAATAAACCTCCTTTCGTTCCTCTTGGATAGCCTACAAACAAGCGTACTTCTGTACGAGATTCCAACTTATATGCTTTCCCATTCAGCACATGTGCTGGACTACTCCAAATACGAACATGTTTCAGACTAGGCTTACGCCCAATCCACAGCTCTGTGGGAGTAAGAGGTACTGACTTAGAAGGAACCAAGTTCAAAATATAAGTTGCAGTCTCTAAGGCATATCCCCAAAACGAATTTGGCAAATCCGAATAACTCATCATTGATCTAACCATCTCCATAAGAGTTCTATTCCTTCTTTTGGCTACACCATTCTGTTGGGGCGTTCCAGGTGCAGTCAATTGGGATACAATTCCAGCCTTTGATAAGTAATCCCTAAACTCTCTACAGAGGTACTCACAACCACGATCTGATCGTAATGACTTGATACATTTTCTATGACGTTTCTCCGTTTCAGCCTTGTACTCTTTGAATTTTTTAAAGCACTCAGACTTACGGCACATCAAATAAATGTATCCATACCTTGAATAATCGTCAATAAATGTGACAAAATATTCAAAGCCACCTCTAGCTTGGATAGTCATGGGTCCACACAAATCAGAGTGAACCAATTCCAACCCATCTTTGGCCCTATACCCCTTTGCCGTAAAAGGCCTTTTGGTCATTTTACCTTCCAAGCAGGATTCACAGACTGGTAGTGCCTCCACTTCCAATGAACTCAAAGGTCCATCTTCAACCAGTCTTTGAATCCTTCTTAGGTTAATATGCCCCAATCGTAAGTGCCAAAGATATGTTTGGTTCATACAAGAAGGTTCTTTTCTCTTATTTAAGTTAGATGACATATTATTTATTTCCATAAGTTGCATTGTGGGCGAAATAGGATTAATGACATACAAATTATCAACTAATGCACCTGAACAGATAAAATGTTTATTCTTTCTAATAACAATATTGTCATTAAAATAAACTGAATATCCATCCTTAACTAACATAGAAATAGAAACTAAATTCCTTCTAAGTGAAGGTGCATAAAGACAATCTCTCAATGTCAAAGACTTATTTGTACCAAAAGATAAAGTAACATCTCCTAATGCAACGACCGATACTTTTGTAGCATCACCCATGAACAAGCATATCTCTCCATCACTGAGCCGTCTGGTTTCCTGGAACCCCTACAATGTATTGCAGACATGATTAGTGGCTCCTGTATCTACACACCAGGTGCCGGTAGATAACACCGCTAAACATGTTTTAACTACTAGTAAATGAGATATACCTTCTTTGCTTCCTTGTTTGAAAAGTGGACAATCAGTCTTCCAATGTCCTGACCCTTTGCACTTGAAATATTTGCCTTTCGACTTTTTCACCGCGCCTTGAGGTCCCATGCCCTTCTTTGCTAAGTTTGCCTGTTTCTGAATGTTATTCTTCTTCTTACCGCCTTTTAGCTTAGAAGTAGAAGCCTTTTCAGAAACAAAAACATGACCACTCTGCCTAAAGAGAGATTCAGCATCCTGTAGCTCTTTTGCAAGTTCTGCCAAACTATACAACCTTTTGTTCATGTTGTAATTAAGGCAGAAATTGTCAAAACTTTTAGGCAGAGTCCCGAGAATGATATCGACCTGGGTTTCCCCATCGATTTCAGTACCAAGGATCTCCATCTCATTCAGATGACCCATCATCTTGAGAACATGATCCCTTACTGGTGTCCCCTCAGCCATTTTTGTATTTATCAAACATTTTATAGCAAACTGCCTAGCTGCTCTACCCTGATGTCCGAAGAGTTCCTTGAGGTTATACATCATGTCATAAGCTGTGGTCATGGCCTGATGCTGATGTTGCAGTACATTTGACATAGATGCCAGAATGTAACACCGTGCCATCTCATCTGCCTTTTTCCACTTCTTATAAGCCTCTTTGACCTCTTCATCAGAGTTAGCATCAGGCTTAGGTGGGCATTCCTCAACAAGTACATATTTGTACTCCTCAGCAGTCAGAACAATGTCCAAATTACGTTTCCAGTCAATATAATTAGGTCCAGTAAGTTTATTTTCTTTAAGAATCACCATAAATGGACTGAAAGAACCCATTTTTTGAAATCCTGAGAATCACATAAATAAAATTATGTAGGGCAAAAAAAACTTTTTGAATTAACTAAATATTGATTCCCTCAAAATAATAATAAGAAATTCACCAACACCTTGAACACCATGAATTTAGCATGCCACGATAGTGTGGACGTATACAAATTCAACTTTGTTCAAGTAGATTTTTCTTATTAATTTTACTATCATGTCAATATAAATTTATGATAAATAAAATTAATATGCTGGTCTTGCTCTGGTCATACAAATAATAGCAGTGACTCCGATGGGAAGGATACCATTATTTGTATCTAAGTGTATACCATTACTTAATACTAAGTCCATTACCTTGTAATGAGTTCCTTCAGATGGAGAAGTGAACACATACTAGGTAACTTTCTACAATTATCCCTAAGGAAGTTTGTACTGGTGATCCATAATTATACTCATCCGATATGGAGGAAAGTACTAAAGCCAACACGCAAGTATAATTACATCACCTACAAACCAGTAATGGAGACCATAGGATTTATACTAAATAAAAATCCTCTCCCACTTAGTTATTTAACAATGAGGGTTTTTTTACTAGTTGATATTATGTCCATGTTGTCCATTATTAATGTAGGCTTGGTTTTTCAAAAAAAACAACCACACAATAAAAAAAATATGCATAATTAGAAAAAGCAAAATGACAAAAATAAGAGAAAATATTCAACTATTATGGTCATCTTTGCTGCTCCGTCCTCAACTATCCGAATCCAAAATATGGCGCTACGCAGATCTATACGGGGTTCGACCTGCCCGATCAGGTCGCGGGGTTCGGGGCAGCGCCCCAATTTTTTTAGGTTTTGGCTGTCGATTCCTTCATCAAAAATCATCTGTCTGCCTCTGGATTGCTCAAAACCAGCATCTCGTCCGGCGTCAGAAACAGCCACCACCGCCATCACGATTGATCAAAAATAATTAAAATTATATCAATCATATGCCTCCCGAAGGAGTTCACATATAATCTAGATTAAAAAATTAAATTAATAAGCATGATCAACCCTCGTGATTTTAATTACATCCACAGCAACAACAACATCTACGACATATCTGTGGTTTAAACAACACAATCAAAAAACATGCATTGGACCATAATAGTTGGATCTAAGATGCCTGTAAAATCGAGTTAGAACATATCTACATCTACCGACTATTACATAGCACAAGTTTTATTGGACAACATGGACGTATCAATCAATACGCAGATCCAAAGTGGCTCTGGTACCAATTGATGGAACTGGGAATTCCCAGGACCCTTCCTTTGGTGTGCGTATTGATCGATAGAAAGTTAAACAGATCAAATACGTGTTCTAACCCTTCATAGGCGGAAACTAGGGTTCACGAATTATACCTGCGGCGGAAAGGAGACAAGTAATTCCTGGCAATCTCGAACGGACGACTCCAAGATCTTCTGTACGTATTCCTTCCTCGAGTTGGACGTCGTGTGGGCGACGATCTCCCAACCTTTTCTTCTCCTTGGCAGCCCTCTCTTTCTCTCCTTACGTGAATCACGAATTTAGAGAAAGTTTCAGATTTCTGATCAGTAATCTGGCGGCCAGAGAATAGAGGATATATATAGGCTACGGTAGGGACCATGAGAAGAAATTAGGGTTCGGCCTCCTAACGGATCTGGATATCCCGTGTTCAGCCCGAACACACAATCCAGGTCCATTAACAATAGCTCGGTCCACTAATGAGCTATTGTTGCACTACCTCCCTAATCCCAAATTATGTTTTGTGGGCTCCTTTTATTATATGCTCATTTGGCTCCCCATGTTAAGATATCGTATGTCCGTCGATCAAATTAAGTTACTGACAACTATATTGATTCGACATCTTTTATCCTTAAGTAGTACCGCTCAACTTTATTTGTCATGTCGGATATAATCCACCTGCAGGATTTACATGACAATCCTTATGAGCTCCTTAAGAGGACATCATCAACCCGATGTATCGGGACATAGATTCCATTTATAATCAACAACCCATCATACATACAATGTTATTACCCAATTCATAGAGGTTGTTGATCCATAATGAATCTCACTCTTTTATGAGTCAAAGTAATGCATATTGTATATACATGTCCGTTATTATATCCGGATTAAGAGTATAAGCATCCATAATAACAGAGATGTTTGTTCTCTTATGTAGTCAGTACAAAGAGAACAACCTCAAGTGGTCCTGTTCAATACACACAAAGTGTACTAGTGTAAACCTATTGTCAAGATAGACAAATACTAGATTACACTACAACCTTTCCAATAGATTGTCCAAGTCCATCTAGGTTGTGAACTATTTATATACTCTATAGGAAACTGATAATATGATCTTCTGTGTGACAGCACACACCATATTATCTACAATATAGAATATCAGACATTTACATTAACACTTGCAACAAATACAATATGCAAACATTTGCCCATATGATTCTCATTCAAAATTTAAGGAAATAAGGTTACTACAAAAGTGATGCTTTTAGTATATAACCCTAACAGTTTGGCACTTGTTGTGGAGCGAGGAGTCGCTGGTTCGCTAGAAGTGTCAGATCTTGCATCGAGGTGACGACCCTTCTTGGGAAGGCGTATCGTCAGTGCTTTGTCGGAGGGATTGAGCTTCTCCATTTGGGGCTGACCGACTCTCGGCAGTCTGATTGTTAGTGGCCCCGTTGTGGATCTTGGCACTTGACCAGACCTTGGTAGCCGGATTATCATCTGCTCTTCCTGCGCCGAGAGGCTGATTGCGTCCTTCCGCAGAGTGGCGGTAAGGGGTGCGGACCTTCCCGGTTTACGAGCTTGGAGGTGGATCGTCAAAGGTCCTTCTGATCCCGTGGTCGTTTCGGTACCAGCTTGTTCATTTCCTTCATCAAGGTGCCTCTTCGACTTTTCGTATAGGCAGGATTCCGAGTAGTAAGATTCGACCCCTTTGAAGGGATCGATGTCAGTAAATTCCATCTTCACGAAGCCGTGTTTGTCGACATATTTGAAGCATTGGTGCAGCGTGGAAGACACGATCATATAATCGTGTATCCACGGGCGCCCTAAGAGGATGTTGTAAGAAGTGTCTGCATCGATGACGTAGCAGGTGACTTCGGATTGGAGGTCGCCAATTTGATACTTCAGACGAATCTTCCCAATAGGGTAGCTCTTGCCCGAATTGAACCCGCTGATGGCGGTGCTTGTAGGCGTCAGATGATGCATTGGGATGCGGAGATGATGTAGCAGACCCTTCGGGATAATGCTTATGGAAGAGCCAGGATCAATGTACATCCGATCCACCTTTACGTCGTCGATGTATCCAGTGTAGTATAATGGGCGATCGTACAGATTAGTTTTGATGAGCATGTCCTACGGAGTGAAGACGATGTTGGGCATTGCTCCCGTACAGGCACTATCCTGGAGATCCACAGGTGAGTCCTCCCCGGTGAGGTTGGATTGAGCCAGATAGACATCGACATTTTGGAGTGCTTCGCTTAATACAATACAAACGTCCTTGGAGAGCCTTATGAGTTCGTACAGTGATAACTTGGCCGGTGTGTTAGCCAATTGCGCTAAAATGTCAAAGTTATAGGGCCTCTCTAGCCCTTGGGTTGCCTCTTTTCGGAGGGATTTGTCGAAGCGAGTCTCCTTCGGCCTAGGCTTGTCGGTCGTCGAAGGCTGAGCCGGTCCCGGAGCATCAGTTGTAGTGGGTTGATGGTTTTCAGCTGGATTGTCAACCACAGGTTGGGATAGCACTCCGGACCGTGTGACGACGGCTGTAGCTTCCTCGTTGTCTGCCGAGATTGTGTGGCAGGTCCTGACCTTTTCACTTTTCTTCTTGTCGGTGGAAGATGGTGTGGGCCGAGTAACTTCTGACACCAAGTCTGGATGGATCCACATGACCTCCCCTCGAGATGTGGTGAGGGGTACTAGACCGGCAGCCTGATCTCGGGGGGTAGAAGATTGGTAATCTCCATTGTCGCTAGAGGGACGGGGACCACCCCGTCTTGAGTCTCCGTCGGAGGGAAGCTGCCGAATTGTACGGACACCATATTGGCCGCCACGGTTACCTCTTCGAAATCGATGGCCAGAGCGTTCGAATCGATAAGGTTTTGTATGTACCGTTTTAGCTGGTAGCAATCATGTGTAGCATGATGGACATAGCGATGATAATGGCAGTACTTTGGATTCTCCATCTCTGCCGGCCGCGGTTCCCGTCTTGGTGGAGGAAGCTGAATCCTGTCCCCTTGTATGAGCATGTCCAAGATGGGCTTAACGTGACCGTCTTCAAAGGAATAAGTGATTTGCGGCCATTGTTTGTCTGCTGGCTTCGGCTCAGGTTTTTGTGCTGTATCGACCACCATAGCCTGCTTTCCTTTGCTGTCCCGATTATTGGAGGGACTACCCCCATTATCGTTGTTGGGACGCTTGCCCTTGTTTTCTCCTTTCGAGATGTGCAATCCCAGTTGGCGAGCCTTCTTCAGTCGTTTTTCGGCGCTTGTGGCGCTGATGATGAACATCTTCCAATCTTTGAATTGACTTTCGCCCATCCAGAGACTGATTGTTGGAAGCAGTCTCTTTTGGCAAATTTCAATCAAAGAGGAATCTGGATTTCCGGAGGGCAGCTTCATGGCGGTTTGGCGGAACCGCTCAATGTAGTTCATTGTCAACTCCTTCTTCCCTTGGACGACGTCCATGAGGGTGGACATGGTGACGTCCTGCCCTACTTCGTAGAATCTCTCCAAGAACAGGCGCTTGAAGCCGGCGAAGGAGTGGATGTAGTTGTCCGGTAGATTGCGATACCAGTCGAAGGCGACTCCTTCCAATGCCCCAATGAATAATCGAGTGAGGATAGTATCATCATGGGGCAGATGGTCGGTGGTGACTTCGAAGTAAGTGATGTACCGACTTGCTGAGGTCTTGCCATCATACGGGTTGATATTGAACGGCTTATATTTTGGTCGGAATGGAACATCCCTCCATTCAGCAGGGTATGGCTGCCGAATTCTGAGGTCTTGAGCATTTTTTCGGGCATGGAACATGGCTCGGAGCTCCTGAACCTCTCTTCTTACTTCTCGTGCCTCATCTGTCGCGGTAGGGGCTGTTATTTCGGGAGGATTGTTGCCCGGGTTCGGTGCTGCCGAATTCGAGTCTGTATTGACCGCGGGACCCACGCTTGTTTGGCCAGCCGTCCCTCCTTGCAGAGTTGGAAGGGCTGCTTTAATCTCGTCTACAGACTTGACCAAAGCAAGTAATACGGCTTCGAGACTGTCAATGTGATGGCGATCACTGGAGCCACTTGATTGATGTCCGTCATGAACACCGTCCTTACATGAGGAGTGATGGAAGGAATGGTGGAGGATGTGCCCTCCGAGTCGTACCCATGTACCGAGAAGTCATCGGGATATGTGGGAATATTATCTTCTGGTTCGAACCCGGAGGGAACAGTACCCCCAGCCTCAGAGTCTGCTTCGTCTTGAGAGTCATCGGCGTCTGTTGTACCTGATGGGAGAGTTGTTTCCCCGGGCTCGTCTCCTTGAAACACCGGATTGTTGTGGATGTTCGAAGGACTGCTACCCTCGACCCCCAGCGATGTGGATGATGAATTTTCTACTGCAGCAGATTTTGTCTTTGAACGGGTGTGTTGAAATACTCCGGTGGAGGACAACCGTTTAGACGATAGTTTCTTAGCTGTAGTGGTTGAGGTCTTCGGGGTGGAGATGCTTGCCTTCTTTCCTCTCCCCTCGGTGGAGACTTTCTGAGTGGAATTGCAGGAGACAACAGGAGGTGTCTCGTCTTCAGAGCTCGGACGCTGTAGTCTTTGGAAGACTAACGGCCGATCTTTCGTCACTGCCGTATTGTTGCAACAGCAGTTGACGATGATTTGGGTGCAGTGACGTCCAAGCGAGGTCTCTTTGTACACCGAAGCCCCGTCTCTTTCCTTGCACTTGTAGAGGATATCCTCATGCAGGTCAGAGGAACCACTATGTCCGTTTGCCGCCGGAGGCTGGATTCGAGTAGTTCTATACAACTTTCCATCAAAGGCCCACGTGATAATTAGCGGGATACCCCGATGGTCAGAGGTTGGGGCAGCTGACTGGGCTTGGTGAGCCTGCGTTGCCCTAGACTTTCTCCTTTTAGCACTTGCGGGTGCGTAATAGGAGGAGTCCAAGTTGAATACCACAGAGTCTGGCTTATCATCCATAGAACCATCAGAGTCAGGACCGTACGAGAGACGGTCGAAGACTGATCGAGAGGAGCGTGGAATGGACGCTATGCGGCTAGAATTGAGTACCGTACAGGCTGTCTGCATGCGGTTGTCTTCTGCTATTGGACGAGTTATTTTTGTGCAGCTACGAGTCACGACCGTGCAGGCCGGCCGCATGCGGTTGGCAATTGTGGCCGCATGGGTTTTCTGCAAGCGATTGACTTCCATAGCCGCATGAGTTTCATCCATGTGGTTGGCAATTGTAGCCGCATAAGCTATGCGGCTGACAGATGTGACCGCATGATTTTTCTTCATGCGGCTAGCGGATGTGGCCGCATGAGCTTTTTCCATGCGGCTAGTACCCCTATGCGGCTCGGTTCGCGTAGAGTTCCTCTTTGCCCCTGCAAGTTCAGCATCATAGTATTTTCTTTTGCCGGACTTGGGGACAGCATAGTTGTCTACGGTCTGAAGTGGGGCCACAGAAGAATTCTTCTCGCCGTCTTGAGCAACAGAGGGTATCCCGTCGAGGGCTTGGAGAGGAGCAAATGATTTTGGCCTCCACTCTCTGCGAGCCTTCGTCGTGTGGGTGCGTTTCTGGACCGGGCCAGCGCTTCCTTCGGAGAGCATCTCTTCAAACGCCTGTTGGTCGAAGCGGACGACCATCTTTTGTTGCGTGGAGCCAAGTTTGGCTGCATCCGACTGCGTCACCAACTCCTCAGCCGTGGAGAAGTTTGTCTCCAGCAGAGTCGCCATCGTGTTTGCCATGAAATATAAAAGAACAGAACAATTATCGGAGGACCGAACTTTTACTTCACGTTACAAACTCGCTTGTACAAAGAAAGCCTAGGGACAAAAACCTAGGTACAGCAATCTAAGTACAATTATTTATTTTAGATTCTGGAGGGTGACGATAGAGGCTCGGGAAGGCGACGGCAGCCCTGCCTTACTCCTTGGACGATCGGTATGCAGCCTTGGCTCCTGTGAAGAGATGGTTGGCGTTGATGAAGAAATGCTCTTCTTGCTCTCCTCGGGTTGCTCTTCTGACTTCTCTCTTTCTCTGTGTATTTTCTTTCTGATTATTAAGGGGGAAGCTCTTTTTTGTCTCTCTCCTTCTGATCGTGTCTTTTTTTACAAGGGAATGGCACCTTGCTATTTATAATAATGGGGGCATCATTAGGGTTTGGATGATTACCCATTCTCAAAGTGGCGGCGGCCTGATGTATAATCAATCTGGACCATTCGTTTAAGGCGTGAAGGATCTGGCCATAAATGGGGATAGTATTGAATCCTGTGAATGATTAATGCTGATTGCTTTAAATCTTCATGATTGGTTGTGTCAAGCTTGGATCTCTCACCACGTGTCCCATTGGCTTGATTATGAATGATACGACCTGATCTCATTAATTATGAGGATAACGTTAAATATGGTCATTGGGATCTGGTAAATCTCCGATTGATCTGTATCCCATAATCATCCTTGCTACCAGCTGTCAAGTCGTGGAGGCCATTGAATCTCTGCCACGTGTCTTAATGGTGGACCCTATCAGAACCGTATGATATCCATGAACCGTATGAGACAGCGTCTCAGTGAGCCGCATAGGTATAGTATTTGCGAGCCGTATGGGATGGTTTCTCGGTGAGCCGCATAAGTATAGTACTCATGAGCCGCATGGGATGGCTTCTTGGTGAGCCGCAGGAAGATGATTCTTGCCAGCCGTATGGGATGGCTTCTTGGTGAGCCGTATAAGTATAGTACTCATGAGCCGCATGGGATGGCTTCTTGGTGAGCCGCAGGAAGATGATTCTTGCCAGCCGCATGGGATGGCTTCTTGGTGAGCCGCATAAGTATAGTACTCATGAGCCGCATGGGATGGCTTCTTGGTGAGCCGCAGGAAGATGATTCTTGCCAGCCGCATGAAGCTGTTCTTCAAGTGAGCCACATGGGAGTAGCCACGTGGCAATCTCGGATCGTGTCGGAGATTTTCTCCTGTTTCCAAAGAGTCTGTCATTATGACAGGGCCATTATGACACTTCATGTCAGAGCCGTCAGCTGTCAAATTATGGCAGAGCATTAAATAGGGCCATTGCTCAACGGGCAGCTGTGTGAAGGGGTCCCATGGGGACACGTGGCTTTGATCGAGTCGCATATCTCTGTTGGTCGTATGTGAGCCGTATGTACTTCTGAACCGCATACGGCTAGGGGGCTCTTTGGACCGCATAGGACTGTCCCTATGTAAGCCGCATGGACTCTCCTGCAACGAGCCGCATGAGACTAAGAGTCTCTCTGAATCGCATGGGACCACTCCTGTATGAGCCGCATGGGGTTCTCCTGTTCCGAGCCGCATAGATCATTATTCTGATATTTTCCATGCTTCTACAAGTTTATTTTACAGAAGTAAATAATGAATAAATGCATGAGTATGAGCTAAGTAAATAGACAACAAATGGCAAGGTAGCTTGCCTGGAGGTAGTGTGCAGAATGGAGACGTCCGATGACTCAAATCGTCAAAATAGTGAAGCAACGAAAGCCAACTTTTATGAACGACCTCGGATGCTGAAATAAATATCACGAACAGTTTTGGCATAAAAGAGATATCTAAGAAACGCATATCCAAAAGTCCAATTCTGGACACAGGGGCAAAATCATAATTTTGGGTCAAAACGATATCCGTCCTTGGACCCGTTTTGCACCAAAAAGTATGCCAAAACCTACGACCTCTAAAGTCGTCAAACTACATGTCTATGGGTCCGATTTGAGGAGACGAACCCAACCATATGTCCAAAGTTGGATTCCAGTGGGCCGTGCACAATTTCGTTCGTTGGATCGGGTCGCGGGCCCGCCAAAAAGACGTTCCGGTCGACCTTCTTAGAATCGGACCAAACTTGGCACACAGGACCAGAAAACAACACGATCTTGTTGGCGCAAGTTTCGTCTCGATACGACGTATGTGCACAAAGTTATGACCTAGTTTGTAAAGGGCCGATACGAGAGTATCTCGATGGATACGTATTGATTTCGTCGCGCACGCACAACGAAATTAAGTTCCGTCAGTTCCCACACGTCGACAACATCCATATGCGCCTTTTGATGCTTATGGGGTGCGATTACGTCGTCCGATTTGTCGGGACGCACGCCGTATCGAAAAAATTTCTAGAATTTCTACACTTTTGAAAATAATTTTTTGTCAAATTGGGAAACCAATTTCTCGACGCACAGTCATCAGAATCGACTTCTATAAAGTGGGTTATATAGCCCTATGTGTTGTCTACAGGTTTATTTTAATAGATTTCTAGGTTTCTCTTTGGATTGACCAGAAGTGGCCTTCCAAGTTGGTTCTAGAGACAGCCTTTATGTTTTGTTAGGAGGCAACTTTTCAGGATTTTTGAAGGAAAATTTCTCCAAAAATGACATCAGGTTTGCCCCAAAAGGTTACGGGATATAAACCTGGTTAGGTAGTCTCTACGACGAATCAGTTAGGAATGGAAACGATCTATCGTGTGTCGAGAGAAGTATATGGAAAGAGGAGTACCTGGCAGCAGTTGAAAATAGGGCATGCCCTGTTCTGGTCGGGTTTTCTGAGTTTTCCGACGATGCGACGGTCGTCGACGGTGAGCAGACGGTCGGGTAGCGTCTCGAGGGTGTTAGGGTTCTATGGAGTTTATTCTGTAGGGGTTTTGTGGAGTTTTGAAGAGGAATTTTAACAATTCCTTCGCGAACACAGCAATGTATATATGCGGTGCTTAAAACCTATTTTGGTTTGGATTTGAATGAGGTTTAACGCAGGGTTAGCTGCAAATCTATGACAGATCAGAGGAGAATATGGTTAGGGGAAGGATTTGATAGAATTTGGAGGATTGATTTTGATTTGAAAATTTAAATTTTGGACCTCTCATGCTCGTTTGCTGAGACTGGGATGAGCTATCGGGCTGGGGCCAATGTTGTTCCTTCTGGAATAGTATAGTCCTGGTTACTTTCTCTTCTTTTTTTAACTACTACTTATATACATAAGTATATATTACTTTATACATATAGGTATACTACTAGGCATAACTATGTGTACACTATAATTCCAAGCAAATGATCTTCAAAAAATCTAAAACTACTAAAATACTCATAGAGATATTTTTAGTAAAATAATTTGCAACAATATACTAAGGGCTAATATTTTCTTACTAGTTTGTATAGAAAAAAATCATATAGTTATTTACTACTTATTTTAATGGGTTTGAAAACCATGATATATTACTAAAAAAATTTAAGAAATTATTATAACAAAAGAATATGGAGTTTTTATAGATAGTAGGCAAGTCATGGCACTTGGTAGTACTAGTCGTGCTATATTGTGTATCCAGTGTGCAAAACAACATTTATGCATGACTAAGAATATATTTATAATTAATTAACAAAATAATTCAAAACAATTTATTTAAGGGTTATAAAGTAATAAAAAAATACTTGATGCATTAACTAACTAGAACATGTCTATGGTCAGTTATAGTTACATTATAAGATATCCATTAATCATATTTTGGGCTCTAGGTGCTATTTAAATAAAAATAGGTACATAGTTAACTAGTAAGTGTCCTAAATCAAATTCATATCATGCTAGAGTATGTATAGTATAAATTTAACTTGAGCATATTTAATGCTGATTTATTAGTTAGAGGGTGTAAGGATGGCTAACTAGTTAGTAAATTAGGTGGTGTCATTATTAGAACTTAACCAATAAATATAGCTTATAAATAACATATGGTTAGACATAGTTAGAAATTACAAGATAACTAATTCGAACTTATTTAGATATTAACCAACTTGAAAATCAATTGAACAGGAGGACATCCAGCTCCACTCATTACCCTTGGTTTCCTAGAGCAAGGCAAGTTATGTTCTATGGTTTTGTGCATTTACATTTCTTATACTTTTTTTGTGACACATCATGACACGATATCCTGTACTCTCGTACTTTCTTGTTTTTGTATTTACTTGTGTCGGAAGGGGAAATACACTAGCTATGTGACCAAACCCGGTTACTATATTCATGTAGATAGCTTAGGCCTCGCATCATGCACGCGGGTCCTAAGCTGTACCGATATTCATGTACTCCTGTACATGTTCCTGTACTCAACTCAGCCGGTCACATAGGCTAGTTGTATTTCAAAACATTGAGCACATGTCATGTCTTGTACCTCAGGTTCATAGTTTATTTTTTGTACTTATATTCCTGTACTTTCATGTTTATTTCCTGTATTTCATATTTTTGTTCTCCTGTACTCATTTTCATATCATGATGTTCTTGTTCATTACCTAGAACTGTACTTTGCTCCGCTCCTAACTGGATATGTTGCAGGCGTACTTGCAGGATATTGTTCTACCATATGGGCCAGAGCTCGGGATCTTAGCTAAGCATGATAGAGACATGACTTAGCTAGAGGCTTCAGGTTTAGACTGTTTAGCTTTATTTCTCGATATTACTTTTAGAGTTCATAGTATATTTCATTCATGTTGACTCTAGTACCTTTACATTTTATAGATTTGTGGATTATGGTGATCTTTCTGGGATTGTTTATAGATGATTTAATTTGTACTTATTCATACTGACTTGTTAGTTTTCCTAGCTTGGTACAGCTTACTATGTTGAGTCTCCCAACGTAGGTTGGGCGTGTCCGACTCGTGTCCGATTATTCGGGAGCGGGTCGTGACATGTTTTTAGTGGTGGCCCATGCAGGTCTGTCTTAATAGTACCTAGGTATTAGAGTACTATTGGGAGACTTGTTAAAACTAGGAAAACTTGATCACAGCATAGGAAATCGGGTACATCGGGTATATTAATATTCTATAAATACTTGTTGTTTTTAGGTTAGGATATTTTAACAGTTTTTTGTTTTTCAGATAATTCAAAGCACGCGACACCGGAACGGTTGATCCACCTACACTTGAGGGTTTCGAGCCTCCACTACCTTCTATCGCCCTACTATCCCCATGGGTAGTACGCAGTTGATGGAGATGTTTCAAGAGTCCCTTGACAACCAGAGGGAGTAGGCCATCCTTTTCTAAGCCAGACTTGTAGGTGCGCTTTTTGAGCCAGGAAGGACTTCTACCTTTCAGACCCTTAGATCTCAGACCTTCCTCGACACCGAGCGCATATCTTGCACCGAAGAGCAGATCGAGAGCCTGGAGCTGCCACTAAAGATCATCCAAGTCTCCGAGGACCCGACTTCTCTGAAGATTGGAGCCATCAGCTAGGAGATACATAAAGACTTATGATGAAGATAGCAACTACCCTAGACCCGCAAAGCGTCGCAACACTCAGTCAGCGCTTCTTCGGTCACATCACTAGTCGCATCATCAGAAGCAGATCTCAACAGCCAGCACGCCAGCAACCGTATTTTCCTGTCAGTGCTAGTGCACTTCAGCCCCAGCAGGAGATTCAGATTCAGCCGACGATCATTTGTATTTTCTGCCGTTTGCAGGACACCACTACGGCTAGTGCCGCAAGAGACTGAGCCTATGATTGTACTACGGATCGCTTGCCCACCAAGTCAAGGATTGCTCGGAGGCCGTTGTTCACACTGTCCAAGGACGAGCACGAGGAGCACCAGGACTACAGCAAGGGCACCCGCCTCTCCAAATTCAATAAGCATATGGAGCACTACCGCAGAGACCAGCCTATGTCAGGACAGCTGAAGCAATTGAAGTAATTCCTATTTCTGGAGGAATAGTGAAGATGGATTAAAGACAGAAGAATATTTTGCATGGTTGGAGAAAACCATAGATCGTGATTCATCAACCAGTCTTTCTTTAAATTCCTCTTAGGACCTAGATCATTTCTTAAAAATTCTCGTTTTCTATTTTGAAACCTTGGTTGATATTCGAAATTTATTTTGAGATATTGTTTCCTATTCGGTAAACTTGTTTTAGATCCACAATTCGATAATTGTTTGAAGTTCACTATTCGATATTGTTTGCATATTTCATGATTTTGCTTCCTAATGTTGGCTCCTTTTTGGAAATTTTGTCCCTAATCAAATTTTGTATTAATTGAGATTTAGTTCCTACTCAAGATTTTATTTCGAAACCATGTTCCACATTCGAAACCTTGTTAAGCTTCATCCTATTTAAGACATTGTTCCGGATTCCTTTGAAGGTTTTAAAGATTTCTTTTCTTATTTTGGGATTGTGACTCATTTTCTATATGAGACCTGTTTTCCATTCCTGACCTTGATTTTCTATTCGATAGTTGGTTGCCCTAGTTTGTTTCAACCTTGTCTTCTCTCCAAGATTTCGCTCGTTTCATGAATACTTGTTTTCTATTATGTTCACTATTCGAACTTGTGCTACTCAAGATTTTATTCCTATTCCAAATCTTATTTGGAAACCTTGTTCCCAATCAAAACATTGTTTAAACCTTCATTTCTATGTGACGCTTGATCGAGATTTAGTCCCTATTTGATTCATTGTTTGAAGATTTTGTTTTGAGACCTTGATTGGTTCTCTATTGAGGTTCTATTCCTATTCCTGATTTTATTTTATTTAGGATTGTTATCTACTCGCGGCCTTGTTTCAATCTTATTTGAGATTTTGCTTATTTCATATTCACGATCCGAAATTTGTTTCCTAAGTGTTGATTGATACTCCTCCATTCGTTGTTCATAATCTTGCTTCCTATTCAAGATTCTATTCAAAATTTTGCTTCCTACTCGTGACTCTGTTGATGGTTGATTTCTATCTGAGATTTGTTTTCTATTGAAATTTCTTTTAAGGTATTGTTCAAGATTCTGTTACACTTTGATTCCTGTACAATATTTCTTGTCTTTATTACAAGACTTTGTTTTTATCTGATACCTTACTTCTATTATGCTACCTTTGAAACCTCGATTCCCCGTTCAAGATTTTAAATCTCCTTGCTGTCCTTTTTGTACTCACTACTCTCTGATTGGATCCCTTGTTGCCCTTGGCGTCTAATAACCCTTGCAGTCTAACAGCCAGATAACTTTGCCTTTTATCGTGATTTAGAACCCATTTAGAATTCTTTGAAAAAGTTTTGTGATTAATATGGATAAAGTTGAAAGACTATTCGATGACCTACTAGGGCATGGCAGTTGTGCGCTGTAGCCATTATCTGGATTGCGGAGACTAAAAGTTCACTGCAGCCAGCAGCGCACTGGCGAGGCAGGAACTCTAAGTTGAAGTGATTTAGACATTCGTAGGTTTTTGGGTATTATTGAGACTTTGTTCTAAATTTTTCATATTTTGATCTCTTGGGTTATTCCGTTGATAATTATTGGAGAATGGATAAAGTTGATGGAACCTTCGGTGACGGATCGTTATTTGAGTCACGGAACCAAAAGTCTACTGCAGCTAGATATACACTAGTGGGTCATGAATTTTAAGTGAAGTGATTTCAAATACCTATATGTTCTCGGGTACCATGGAACTATATTTCCTTTTTCATATGATTATCGATTTTCGTGAATCACAAATCCTTACATGTTCATCATGATTTGATACTAATACCTCCTGGGTATTTCGTACATTTTGTCAATCAACCCTTGCTAATTCCTCTTCTAGCATTTTATCGGTATATCATTTGATTTCCTCAATTATACATTGCTAGATTTTGATTCCATACTTCGTTTGTGTCTTGTCTAAACCTCGATCTTAAATCATGTCTATCTGACCATGATTTTCCTATCTTGTTCTAGTCCACTTGTATTAAACTATCAATTTTGATCGTGCTTAGTAGTTCGTGCCTTCGTGAATTTACTTCTCCTAATTGCAATTAAAATTCAGGCCACCTTGCGCCCATTTAAATTCTTGATCATTATTAAATCATATTATATCAACTCCTTGCATATAATTATCGTACTTGGCCTTGATTTAAGTTCGTTTTATTTCGTACATGCCAACTTTTCGATCGTTATCAATCATACCATTTTATCTATTATTGTGTCATTTTAAATCCTAAGGATTTTCGCACTCAGTCATTGATCGAATTCACACATGTGCTTAATTGATTTCGTACTTCGTATCATTTCTGAACTGTACTATACTCTTTGAAATTTCGAGAACAAAATTTTTGTAAGGAGGGAAGATTTGTAACCTCACTTTCCACTTTCTGGGATTAAATTTTTTTTCTAAATAAATAATTTTGGTTAAACTAATATTTGAATAATAAATCTTATAACTATTTTGGAGGGAAATTCAAATTTATACTTTGGGAGCGAATTTCTAGTTTGTTAGAGGGAATTGGAGTGGTCCCCAAATTTTCAAATTCTTCTAACCATTTTCTAACTAATTTTTTTCTAACTTTTGTAATTAATGGAAAGGGGGGCTCTTTTCTACATATTGGACATAGGTGGAGGGGGGTTCCAGTAAGTTTGTTTTCATAAAATCGAACAGGGGAGAGAAAGAGAAACCATTTCTCATCTCAGCCAAAATTCTGAGGAGCCGAGCTTCGTTTTCCACATCCCTCTTTCTTCACCAGTCCCCCGAACTGAAACCCAAATTTTGGAGGTCTCGCCATGGCGTTCGGCGGCGACCCTTGCTCCGGCGACTAGACACTTCTTCAGCGCCGATAACGTTCAACCGAGGCTCGATTTCCCGGCGGCTTGATGGTGACGGCAGAGGCATGGCGAGGCCGGCGACTCCTACGCCGAGCCGAGGATTGAGATCCTATGGCAGAGCCACCACTTCGACGACGACGAGCTACTTCCTTGATGGCGGCGACGACGAGCTTCCCTTGTGACGGCTAGGCACCGAACGATCCGTTCCTTCTGACATTCTCTTCGTCGAGCTCATCATTTCAACTCCGGCGATAGAGTGAAGGTTTGTTTTCCTTCGGCATTTCCTTCTTCTCCGGCAACTGCAATTTCCGACAAAAATTTATCGCTCTCCGCGAAGTCCATCACCTAGACTTCGTCGATTAGTTTTGTTCGACAACTATGGAGATGACGATGGAGCCTCACTCCGGTGACTGAGCTATTCCAGAGGCGATCGTATCGTCAGCAAGTTTCTCCGACGGCGGTTTTGCGCAGCTCTTTCCCCATGAGCATATCTATGTCATGCTCCTTCGATTGAAGCTGATCTAGATTCCATAAGTAAGCATCGACCTCTTTAACCTAAAATCTTGATTTTGGGGATCCTTTATGAAATTGGAACAGAGCATCACTATTGATTCAAGACTAATTTATATTGTTCTTGCTCGATACCTATTCGACGAAATGTTGCAGAGGAACCTTCAATCACCATTGGACGCAGGGGAGGCTGTGGCTAATCCTGGGTGATCAAGTCTTCATTCTAGGATCCAGCCTTGTCGCTCAGGTAATATTCTGATCTGCTAACATTAGAGTATTCTTTATTTTAGAATTAATAGGAGTGTTGGGCAGGACTGGGTCGCAGGGATGGTGTGTAGCTGGTTCGTGTCCGTGTGTGTGTGCAGTGTCGTTCGTGTCTAACCGTGTATGCGTGGATATGAGTTAGAGAAGTTATACCAGAACTTGGAGGCTGCACGTATGGTTTGGGTTCTGTGTGCTGTGTACGACCCTTTGGACTCAGTATCGGATACGGGAAGAGTGGGTGTGCTGTGTCGGGTGTCAACATTCTTCGCTAGTTGCCATACATTTTAGATTTTTTATTTTATGTTTAAATAGAACGACAGAGGTATTGGGTTCAATCCAGGAAGCCAGCTAGGTTTGATAATAGGTTTTAGAATGTTTTAGAACTTCAACTAATTTTTTTAAAAATGATTTTGTAATAACTGAACTGCAGACAGTATGTAGATGTTGGTTGAGGATTTTGCTAGATGGCCTGTAGTGGTATGTAGAATTGTTAAATTTTGTGTGAATTCAATTATGTGGGTTTTGTAGGGTTAACGGCTTTACTTGTGGCTAGTATTAGTGAGTTATGGGCAGGATTTTCAAATTGATTTTTTATAGAGTCTCTGAATAGATTTCTTGGTAGCTCAATAGGATGAGCAAGAGTTTGGCATACAAATATGGAGTGATTGCTCTAATTATTAGGCTAAGTTCAGATCATGGCTTGTATGCTGGGATAAACCTAGGATTGGTTGTGTGTATACATGTTGCAATGGAAGTTGTGAACTAGCTGGGCTGAAAGATTAGAATGGCATCACTATTGGAAGGATCTTGGACTGAGTTCATCTAGGTCAGCATTTTAAAGAACAGAGTTAATTATTCCTAAATAATTTGTTGTTAGTTGGGCCAGCTGAGATATAAATTGGGATTTGGTTTTGGGCAGAGTCAGATGTTGTTTGTTAAGTGCAAGTTATGATTAGTAACCATATTTTTAAACTATCAAATTTTATACAAATATTTTGTATAATACTTGATGCATTAACTAACTAGAACATGTCTGTGGTAAGTTATAGTTATATTATAAGATATCCACTAATCATATTTTGGGCTCTAGGTGCTATTTAAATAAAAATAGGTACATAGTTAACTAGTAAGTGTCCTAAATCAAATTCATATCATGCTAGAGTATGTATAGTATAAATTTAACTTGAGCATATTTAATGCTGATTTATTAGTTAGAGGGTGTAAGGATGGCTAACTAGCTAGTAAATTAGGTGGTGTCATTATTAGAACTTAACCAATAATTATAGCTTATAAATAACTTGTGGTTAGACATAGTTAGAAATTACAAGATAACTAATTCTAACTTATTTAGATATTAACCAACTTGAAAATCAATTGAATAGGAGGACATCCAGCTCCACTCATTACCCTTGGTTTCCCAGAGCAAGGAAAGTTATGTTCTATGGTTTTGTGCATTTATATTTCTTGTACTTTTCTTATGACACATCATGACACGATATCCTGTACTCTCGTACTTTCTTGTTTTTGTATTTACTTGTGTCGAAAGGGAAAATACACTAGCTATGTGACCAAACCCGATTACTATATTCATGTAGATAGCTTAGGCCTCGCATCGTGCACGCGGGTCCTAAGCCGTACTGATATTCATGTACTTCTGTACATGTTCCTGTACTCACCCTAGTCGGTCACATAGACTAGTTGTATTTTAAAACATTGAGCACATGTCATGTCTTGTACCTCAGGTTTATAGTTTATTTCCTGTACTTACATTTCTGTACTTTCATGTTTATTTCTTGTATTTCATATTTCTTGTTCTCCTGTACTCATTTCCATATCATGATGTTCTTGTTCATTACCTAGAACTGTACTTTGTTCCGCTCCTGACTGGATATGTTGCAGGCCTACTTGCAGAATATTATTCTACCATATGGGCCAGATCCCGAGATCTTAGCTGAGCATGATGGAGACATGACTTAGCTAGAGGCTTCAGGTTTAGACTGTTTAGCTTTATTCCCCGATATTGCTTTTAGTGTTCATAGTATATTTCATCCTGTTGACTCTAGTACCTTTATGTTTTATTAATTTTTGAATTATGGTGATCTTTCTGGGATCGTTCATAGATGCTGTGATTTGTACTTATTCATACTGACTTATTAGTTTTTCTAGCATGGTACAGCTTATTACGTTGAGTCTCCCAACGTAGGCTGGGCGTGTCCGACTCGTGTTCGATTATTCGGGAGCGGGTCGTGACAAAAGGAATTAGCACATCTCATTTAGAAATCTAAAGTAAGTGAAAAATACTATAAAACAGTTATAGACAGTTATATTGATGAACATGGTAAGTTTGGACAGGTTGTAAAGTAGAACAACAGTTTAAACAAGTCAAGAGAGCATGGCAATGGAGACTGTAAAAGTAAAACTAACTGAACTCGAATAGAGGTGATATAAGTCCAGATAATATAGCATAGACAAGTGTAATCCAGTGCGAGTCCCAAACGTGATACTGACCAGTGTGTTTTGAAATACCGAGGTCGACATGCAAATGATAGGGGGCAAATACAGATCATCATACACTTGGCAAGTGTATGACTGCTCTCATTCTAAATTAGACCAGATAGGGTGATTCCAGCATTTTTGGGACTTTTTACATGTCTACTCGAATATTTCCCTGCCCAACAAGTACAAGTGAATCCAGAAAACGACACAAAAATAAAGTACACGTCCAGCCAGAACATGATGATGTCAGTAGTGAGTCAAGTGGGGTGATTCCAGAAATAGAGGCCATACATATAAAAAGATGAGTGTCACATGTAGTGCATCCAGAAATATCAATCCATGTTGACAGAGAATTAATAGAACTAACTAGAACTGAAATACAATAATCATCAAATAAATTAAAGAACTATCAGAGAATGTACTAGCCTGATACCCTGCGCGACTAATGAATACAGATGTCTGAACTGGAGTAACTGAGTCCTATTTAGAACAATATAGGTTATAATGTGTTTTATATATAATAAATGAAGTTTACAATGCAATCTACATGATTCTAGGTCATTCTACGTCAAAGTCAACTCTTGGTCAACTTTGTTCAACTATTCTAGTCAAACTAGGTCAAATCTAAAGTCAACTAGTCAATTAGTCCAAGGTTTAGTCAAACTTAAATTAATAAGTCATTCTAAGTCTATTTGGGTCAATTCCAGGTCAAGTTTGACCCATAGTTGACTTTGGTCAACTTGGTCAAGTAACTAGTCAAAGTGTGCCTAATTAGGCCTATAGGGTTATTTCTAATCACAACTAGCCATAGGCTATAATAACCTATACCAATATCATATATATATATATATACACATTCAATTCAATATGCAATATCTATATCTATATACATACAAATATTCAAATATAGCAATATGTATGTATAAGGAAAGGATATAAAAGCATGTGTGTGTGTGTGTGTGTGTGTGTGTGTGTGTGTGTGTGTGTGTGTGTGTGTGTGTGTGTGTGTGTGTAAGTTGTGAACTGGGAAGGCAACCCAATCTCAGAGTGAGATTGAAACTCAAGAACCTAAGTAGAATACACATGTATATATATTTTTTTTATTTATATATATATATAATATATATAATATATATAATATAAAAAAAAATATAATATATATAATATATATAATATATATATATATATATATATATATATATATATATATAAATAATATAAATATATATATATATATATATATATATATATATATATATATATATATTTCCAGCACGTGCGAGCTCAGTTAAATCGTGTGTCTCCCCGCACACGATTTTTAGCCAGTCATTATGTCGCTTCGGACTCTTCGTGCGGATCATGTCCGCACTGGCTTTTTTATCATCGCCCGACACATACACCTCGCGCACTTCGCACGCTCCAGAGCCTCACGGGACGGTCGACGTCTTTCGATGCCAGCAACTCAACGCCTCGCTTGGCCCATGACGCCGAAGGCGCCCCCGACGTCTTCACGACGCCTACAACAGCCGGTTCCGCCCAGCCACATGTTCTATGCACATGACGCCCTTACGACGTCTTCCCGATGCCCATTGGGCACCGCACAACGGGCCGCGTGGTCAGCCATCGTTTATACCCGTGGTAGAATGGTGCTGGTCCTCGACCGCCCGTGCGACGCCTAGCCGATGAGTTTTCATGCACGGGGTGCCCCATTCTGTCCCACGCCAGCTCATATATATATATATATATATATATATATATATATATAAGACGTAAGGTAAACCAAAACAAATAAGCATCTAATCCTACATTCAAACTCAACTCAATCTCGGTGATTGAGTATCAATCCAAAGGAAAGAACTCAAGTATCAAAACCAACTCAATACAACAAAACCCATATCAACTCACAATCTAAAAATCCAAATACACATCCATACATTGTGCAAACTGGAAAACTGGAAGGGTGTATGTGTGTGTTTCATGTTCATGTCCAAATAGAACCAAAACAGTATCCCAATCGGGTCCAAACAGTACGTGTCAGCGTGTCACAGGAAAATAGTAAAACAGTGCTCGTGTACGTGTGTCGAACACCATAGGGACTCATGTGTCCAATGGGAAGCCTAGTGCTCATGACAGAGGGTAGCTAGGGTGTCAGGGTACG